>JASVER010000237.1:143322-376829 GCA_030449065.1 Oceanodroma leucorhoa | reverse complement strand
GCCGGCGGCCCCGCTCGCCCCTCTCTGCCCCAGACCCACCGCAGCGCCCGCTCCGGCTCCCGCCGCCCCGCGGAGCGGCAGCGGCTGCGGCTGCGGCGCGGCGCGCCCATGTGAGCCCCGGCCGCGGGGTGCCCGCCCGCGACGCGGAAGGCTGCGCACCCTCCGGGCGTGCGCCCCGGCAGCGACGGCGGGAGCAGGAGGAGGCCGTCGGGGCAGCGCTGGAGTGAGCGGGGGCGGCATGGTGTCCTGGCGGCGGAGGCCGGGGCCCGGCCTGGCGCGGCTGTGGGGCTTGTGCTGCCTGGTGCTGGGCTGCTGGCGGGGCGCGCTGGGCTGCCCCGCGTCCTGCCGCTGCAGCTCCTGGCGGATCTGGTGCGCGGAGCCGGCGCCGGGCATCGCCTCCTTCCCCGTGCCGCAGCGGAGCGCCGAGGGCGACAATGTCACCGAGATGTGAGTACGGCCCGGGCCCGGCCCGCTCGCGGGGGCGGCGGGACGGAGCCGGCGGGGGACGCTGCGGGAGCGGGCGGCGGGCGGCGGCGAACTTCCCCGCGCCGAAAGGCGCTTGCCCCGCGGGCGGATGCGGTAGCTGGAAGCCGAAAAGTCCGGCGTGATTCAATTTGGAGACGGCTTCCCAGGGATACCGCTGCGCGTCCGTTGAGATGATGAATCCTAATTGCCCGCGATGCGGTTCCCGGGGAGCGGGGCGGGCGGCGCGGAGGGAGGGCGGCGCGGGGGTCGCGGCCGCGGGACTGCGGGGCAGCCGGGGTCGGGAGGGCGCGGAGGGGTGCCGGCCCCGGGCCCTGCCTCTGCCGGGGGGCGCACACTGCCCAGGCCTCGCCTCTGCGGCGGCAGCGGGTCTGGAAGGGGGCGGTTGTTCTATTCATTTTTTTACTTTCGCTCCCGCAGTTTATTCCTGCGAACCGAGAGTTTTGGTGGGTGGCTTCACCCCCTCCCCCAGATCYCTCCTATACTTTTCTTCTATTAAAAAAAACAAACCCAAAAGGAAGGGGGGGGAGAAAAAAAAGGGCATGCGGCAGATTCTGGTGGAAGGGACAGCAAACTATCTTCTCTGCCCTGGCCATAAGCATGCGAGCCTGCTTTGCTGTTCTCAGTAAGGTGGCTGGAAGGAGAAAATACTGAGCCTGCAGAGGAATGAGCATTGTGCTGTCTCTAAGCAAGTGCTGGAGGATTAGGAAACCGTTATTGATAGTGAGGAAGGTGCAAAAAGTTCTTTTTTTTCTCTTACCCATGCGTTGCTTCCATCCTCATTTGCCTGCAGATGATATTTGGTGAGGGAGTTCTGTAGCTTTTCATGTTCAATCCTGCATCGTTTCGCTGCTCTGTACTCTGTGGCATCCACATACGTTTCCTGAGAAAAGCTGCAAAGGCTCTTGCTGAGCAAAAAATTCTGGATGCTGGACTTCTAGATGATAGATCTGGGGAAGAAAAACCTTCTAAAGCTGTTTCGTCCCTCTCCATATTTCCCAATCCCTGTTGTTTCTGGATTGTGWCCCATAGCATTTTTAACGTAAAAGATGCCAGAATATTTTCCCCCAAATCTGCACCGATTTCTCATTGTTTGCATTCTCCATCCTTCTTCTCTTTTTCAGTTTCCTTTAGAAACAATATAAAAATACCGTGAAATACTGTGTGATTTTAGATTAAACCTAAAGGTGGCCTTTGGCTACCTTTCTGCAGTTTGCTGAAGTCAATTTGCTGCATTTCCCCGCGTCTGTTTGGGGAAAAAGCTGGAGACATTCATTTCTACTACTCATATACGGCCTACCTTTGGTAGATTTTTTGGACCTATGGGAAAGAAACAGTCTTTCTGAGTTGCTGCAGCAGTTATTGTTTCTAATGTATGTTTAATATTCTGTGGATTGCTTCATTAAAAAAAAATATTGCTTTGAGCTATGCATCTCTGCTCATTTTCATAGGCTTTGCTAGCCTTATTATCCGGTACTTTCAATTTGGAGGTAACAGAGCAATTTCCCCCTGTAATTTAAACTGTTTATAAGGCCAGAGGAGAAAACACATATGTAAATATGTATTACAGCTGTGGTCAACTTAAAACATGTCTAGTCATTTTGCATTGATGCTTTTGGTTTTCATTTTCCTGTGGTTTTTGAGCATCACTGTCTTTACAGTTCTTTTCAGTTTTTACTGTATCATTCTGTGACATTGCATGTTGTTGTGTTTGGTGATCTAAAAATAATTTTGAGTCATGGATTTCTCAGGAGATGCTGTTGCACGTATTTAAGATGGTCTTTTCATGCGTACTTTTAACATAAAACACAGAGGCCCTTTAATTAGTTTATAGGCATAAATTAAAAATTGGACTGCAGTAGCTGTCATGTTATTTCATTGTGGGAGCTCAGTAAACAGTAGATATGTAGGGAAGCGGTTCTAATATGGTAGATACAGATTGTGGAAACATTTTTTAACACCTCACATCTTGCTTTATTCTAGCTAAGAAACAGTTTTAAGAGGCTGGGGCGTTGCATTTTGCTTGGGAAGCTTCAGGCCTGATCTTTCTTTTATGTTCCCTATAGRTACAGGAGCACAATTCCATTGGTCTCTGGTGGAATTACTCTTGGTATAAATAAGAGTGAGACGAGCATAAGACAATTAATTTCTAGTAATTTATTGCCATGTATTTCCGGAGTGTCTGTTGAAACCAATCCTTCATTTGTTGCTTATGTCCTGCTCTTGACGGGAGCGGATGCCGCAGTCCTAGGCGAAACATCCACAGGTGCCCAGGGTACGTGGGCTGAGTCAAGACCCTCACCCGGTCTGTGTGCACTGGGGTGACTGCCTGGTTAGGGTGGGCATGTGAAACCCATGGTGGTGCAGAGGGTTGGCTGCGGGCCAGGTGAATGGCACCCGGCAGGCAGGATGTGAGTGGCCAGTGAGGGTTTCCCCTTGGCTCCGAGAGGTGGGAGAGAAAGCTGGGGCGATGCTGGTAGGAATAACAGAGCTGCCGTCCCATGCATCGGGCAGCCTCCACCACTTGATACCCAGGTGCTTCAGCTCTGTTTTGGCCCGTAGTAAGAGGTTTAGAGCTTAATAAACACTCTCCTGCCAGTCCTGCTATTTCTTGGTTCCTGGTTGGATCCCCCATCCAAATCTACTCAGAGCAGCAGAAAGACACCCAGAGCACTTCTGCATCAGCCCTGTGAGGGCCAGCTGCTGAAACTTGGTGTGGGAGGGCATAAGAGTATTTATACCTGGTGCTTTTCTTAGTCATCTTCCTCAGTCTTTCCCTTCCTAGTTGTTTTGCATAATTTTCTATTAAGGTGAATAAAACCACAAATTTTGAAAATTCCCTGTCTCTAACAAGATGTTAGATTTGTCCAGTTGGCTTAGGGTGCTGATGTGGGCTGGTCTTTATCTGGAAAGCACGTGCCAGTCCTAAAATCACTTATCATAACAGAGCTTAATCGTAATAATTGTTTGGTAGTTTTGATGTTATTAGAGATTGAACTCCAGAGTGAGATCCTGCCTTAAAATCGTATCAGTCATTGAAGCTCACATTAAGAGCCAAGGACCAAGAGTGGTGAGAGCAAAATGAGTACATAAGTATTGTTAAATCCGTGCATTGTAGGCACAGTAGCAAGTAAGTAGTCCTTGGCGAGATCACTCAAGCAAAAATACTAATAGGATAGTAAATGAGTAATTTTTAAAGTGTTCAGGACTTCTTGTAAAAGGACTGATCTAAATATTTTCTCATCAAGTAAAATGTATTGTTAGTATATCTCAGTGTATATGACTCTTCAAAGACTTTGATTTCAAAGTGCCTTCTTGCAGTGCAAGTGTATTCCTGGCCTAGTTTCACACTTCCAGTATCAAGTCATTAATATGTTGACTTATGATTGTTCAGGTGAATGGGGTTTAAAATTAATTGGTGTATTTCAGGAAGAATTGCTTGCCAACAAAGTAGCAGGTGATTTTTAAGCTCTTGCCTATTAAAAGAGAGGTGATTGTGTATTGCGTACATTTCAAAACCACAAAATAAATTTCTAATGCAGTTACATAAAGCACTCTAGAATTGTTAATAAATAAGACAGGATAAGTAATTTATCGAGTAAATTATTTAACAAGTGATGTGAGCTTGTACTAAAAAAAAGGCATGCTTAAATTCATATGAAGCTCAGAGCTGTTGGTATTTTGTGTCTCTTTCATTTTAGATTTCTAGGCTGTTGTAGATTTAATATAGTATAAAACTGTCCATAAGGCTCCTCAACCCCCAGCCCCTTCCTTCTCAGAACAACTTTTGGCTGTACAGCATTGCATGGCTTGGCTGGACTGAAAAGTTATTTCTGGTGACTTGGAATTGTACAATAAAACATGAGGCATCAGGCTAGAAAATATTAAAGGAGTTTTGGACAGTAGTGATATAATAGCAGCTTTTAGGAATTTGTCTTTTTTTTTTTTAATCTTCCTTTAAAGATCTGGGTAATTGGTTAGGTGAATTGAAAGTAAGCATTATGAAAATCAGTTTTGTAATTTCTGGGCTCTAGAAATACTCCAAATATCACAAAGCATTGTTTTTTGTATATACTGGGGTTCTTTGCTTGCTCCCAGGAAACCTTTTGTATGGCTTGTTTCAGTCCTTGTCCTTCCCTTTGTTGAGGACTGATGGGGCTCCTCGGGGTCTCCACTGGGACTGTCTCCGGCAGGCTGAGACGAAACAGCTCATGCTGGAGGAGGGCAGCATCCCTCAGGAGCCGCTCAGCGCTGGGCAGGCTTGGGCTGGCAGAACACTGACTCTCCCTCCATCTCTCTGGTCACTCAAGAGTTTTAAGAGAGGCTTGGGATTTATATAATAAAATGAAAGCCATTTGTATGAATTCAAGGATTTGGTCTCGAATACGTTGTTTTCAAGAAACTTCCACTTCTTTCCATACTAATGAGAAAACAGAGGGCCCCGCAGTCTAGCCTACGATACCTTTAGGATAGCATTTTCCAGATTTCTCAAGTTCTATTTTTTCTCTATTGTTTTTATGCTGACCGTGTAAGGGAAAAAGCAGCTTAGCAAGATTCTAGATCCCAGATCATTGTAAAGCAAAGACTTTTACATAACTAAACAAGGGCCTTATTTCTCCATTTTGGATTTAATTTTAAAGCAAGAGGGGCCCCACCCACCCTCCCCTGTTCTTTTTGGATTGCAGTTCTCTCTCTTTGCTGTTTGTCATCTGTCACTGCAAGGATGTCTAACAATATGACAGTGAAGGTGGCTGTCCAAATATCCTTGCCCAAGCTGGATGAGTGTAGCAGGTGATGAAGAGTAATAAAACATGAAAAATGGACCAGAGAACTCTAAAACCATCTCAGTGCTTTATTGATGTGAAATATATATTTAGCTTGTTACATTTGAAAAACCTCTCTTTGAAAACTGCCCTTTAAAAAGTGAAGCACTAATTGTATAAGTTTATTAATTTACTTGCATTTCAAATGGAGAAATAAATTCATAGAGGTTTGAAAGCCACATGCCTGTATTGCCTGGGTTGTGAATACGCTCTGTTACTGGGCGCTGTTTGTGTTTGCCAAGATCTCTTCGTCCAAATGTATGTAGCCACATAGCTGCTATTAAAATCAAATATAATTGGGATGCAGCTTAATTCCTGTTTGATTGTGAGCCTGTATTTTCAGAAACTGCATAAAGCAAACCAAACTACTCCCCCTCCTGAAATATGCATGTGGAGATCCTGTTTCTTACATGGCTACTATTAACCATTACATTGCACAATCATAATGGACTTGTGGGAAGGGAGCCATACCATGGAAATTCTGTTGTGAATATGCATTTTTTTTTTTATTTTCCAGGAAGAAAATGACCTGCATTGTTGATCATCAGCAGAAGTTATAGCTGAAACTTAAAATATATTTAATACCAATTCAGCTATTCTTGTTTCTCGCTTGTGTTGTCATCGGTCGGGTACATTCTTGAAGCTCAGATTTCAGGTCAATATTCTTTGGTTCCTAGACAAGGCATGAAGAAATTATTTTTTTTTGCAGAAGTAAGAGAAAGTGGCACAAGGCAGGCCCACGGCATTTTTAGAGGCAATTTAAGAGATCATAATCTCTGAACCAGCCTTTTGCTAAGTCTGCTGGTCCTGATCCAGCAAGGTACTTAGATGCCTTTTAGTTCAGCGGGAAGCTGAGGCTGAAATTCTGGCCTTGTTAAAGTCAGTGGCAAAACTGGGTGGAATTATTGTTTCACCAGGGTAGAGTAGTTTAAAGGACACATGCGAAGGATGAAAAGAACTTTGATTCAATCATTTTCCTGCCTGTTTTAAGTTTGGAAGAGAAGGGACCTGTTGCTCCATTATTTGATGTATTTTTGACTTGCGGCTTTTCTTGGATCTCAAGCGTTTTCCTACTGTGTGAAGACTAAGTATGTTGCTGCAAGAGGAAGTTGAGATTGAGTATTTCAGAGGGCTCTTATGCAAAGTTTTAGATAATTCTGTACTGAAATGAACCTGCAACTCCATGTGCAAAACAGGAGCACCTGCAGTCACTACAGGAGCTTGTGCTGGATCCATAGAGGGTATACGGTTCACTATATATGGTTGCCTTATGTGTAAATAAAAGAAGGGCAATACATTAATCAAAGTTAGTCCATTGCTGAAACAGGAAAGCAGGGAAATGGCAACACTTCTGAGCTCCTTATGGAAGAGTCTGTCAATAGAGCTCTAGTTGGGGCTGGGCAAGTTACCTATTTTTCCTCTTGGTTTGACCAAGAGAAGTCTTCCAGATTTCTTTTAGATTTAAATGAAATTATTTTTACCTTTTTTATTTCCTAACCATACATGTAAAAATAATTAAGGCTGTATTCAGCAGATATCCTGTGAAGCGTGCAATCAGATGCTGTATTCCATATGAAGAGTGTATAGGATGTGACTTTTCCCATTCTTTTGCAACAACTGTCTGATTTTCTGAATGCCAGACGGCACAGCGAGCGTATGCGGATAAATCATGTGCACATACTGGGCATTTCAGACTTAGTGGGCATGGACTGGGAGACTTTTCGCAGCACGTGCTGCGGATGTCAAGCGCTGGACTTGCTAATCGTGTCTGGGACTGTCCCAGGCTTCGGCATTTAAGATCTGGCAACTCCCTACGAACTGTGTAGCAACGGCACTTAACTCAGCTGGCTACTCTCCTGCCAGCAATGGAGAGCCAGTTTCTTCCAGGAAGTGATTCAGGAGGCTAAATTAGGTTCCTACTGCAAATTACCCAATGGAGGCGTCCCCTTCTCTCCCCACTGAGTACAAGAAAACCTTGGGGACGTAGTTCACTGGGGTGAGTGGAAAAAGCAAGACCTTTTAGCGAGCAGGGTCACGCTGTGGAGTAAGATGTTTGTGTGGTCCCAGATGAACCATTTCAGCAGCGCATGTGGGGAGCTGCCCTGCTTGAAGCAGAGCATGGGTCTGAACCAAGGTCTTGCATGTCGGCATCTTAACTACTGTCCTGTATGGTGTACAGATGTGGGCTTGCCTGGGTTCTTCCTGTCTGAGTCGCCTTACTTGGCATGGAGCATTTAAATATGCTTTTGGATTAGAGAGCAGGACAGTCTGTTTAGCTAAGCAACTGTGATGCTTATTTGTGTAATGAGACAGCTGGGTCCTGCTCCACTGAGTGTTCAACTACAGCAAAAATTAGAACAGCACGAACAGGTAGGGTTGAGACTGCCCTCTCTGAGGTTGCTTTATAGTATGGTACCTTCTGAGAGACTGGGATCACATTCCCTTAGGGGGAGGAAGGAATTGAACCTGGTACTCCTGGACACTACTGGAGCATTATTTCCAGCATTTCTTCCAAATCTGTGGTCTTCTACCTCACACAGGCATGTCTTTTTTTTTTTTTTTTTTCGAACAGGTGAATCTATTTGGTGAATATGGGTCTAGTTCAGGAAGGTGAAATTCCTTTTCTTCCCCCCCACCCCGCTAGGTGGGTGAATAGTCTGTTGCATATTCATCTCCTACTCCCCCCTCCAGTCTTGCCTCTTCCTAATTTTTAGAAACAGGTTTTTGAACACATTATGCATACTGTGATCCTCACCTGACAAGCACATAAACTGTACTGTCCCGCTGGGAACAGTTCTGTTGACTTCATGGAACTAACTATGTAGTGTACTTAAGCATATGCTGAAGTATTTTACAGTTTAGAGTGGTGGCAATGTAAGTATCTTTTGAAGAGTGTGTATTGCACACGTATTTATACATATACACAAATTTTTAAACTTTTTGGGTTAGATTCAAATAGATTTACAAACATTTTGAACTGGCACAAATCCACATGTGACAAGGCACCTAAATAGAAAAATATTAATGGTGGATACTACTTCTGCGCTAGGCATCACTGCAGATCTTGCACCATGTTTGTGTGCAGCGACTGTCTTGTTGCCTGGAGCCTGTGTCATTTGGGGGACGTGGACCTAGGTGGCACAGCTGCAGAAATAGATACCACTTGTCCTGGAGGTGGACGTGGGTGGAAGAATGACTCTGTTGATCTTCCCTGCACTGAACGTTTCTCCCAACCCTCCATGGCATTCCTGTCTGCATGCAGACAGGACAGTTGTTCCTTCTGTTTGCTTGGTCTGGTTGTATGCGTAGTTTTTCCTGATGTGGGGCACTTCTGCATATTCTTACGACTTTTAATGAGCAGTTTAACTTGAAGCAGTTTTGCTCTTCACAGTGGGTATCTGAAATGAAAGGTTTAGGAGGTGAGAGTCCTAACAGTTGGAGGTATCATTGAAATGTCTGCTCGATCTTGTATAATTGCAGGTGAAGGCTTCACCTTCACCACACACATCCTGGGGCGGGGGGGATGCTGCAAGGGTGTGTAGATTGGAGGAGTGCTGAAAGGCATGTGCAGCAGGGTGGTGTGGTCATGAGAACCATAAGGAGAAACAGGCTGGCGGATGAGAAGAATATTACTCTACTCATAAGCAGCGGCAGGGACAAAAGCTGTAAAGGTAAATGAAGAATGTTGTGAAGATAGTGGTGGGTAAGGAGAAGGCAGCTTTGCAGGAATAGTGAAGAAGTTTCAAGACTATTGTAGCAAAAGATGTTACCTTGTTAAAGAGGTACATGCAGGGTGAGAGTTTAGTTCGAAGGGAAAATGGTGGAGAAGATAAGACTTGAAATGATGTTAAAATGGAAAATCAATGCTTATAAAAGAGTATGTTTTCCTAAAGTATAACAATAAAGACATCCATGAGTGGGTTTTTAAGTAAAGTTGATCTCACTCTAGAAGAGGCAATACATGTATGTCAGGCAACAGAACGAACGGAAATACAAAGAGAAACCTGAAAGACAGACACAGGACGCTTGTCTGCATGTACCATTGCAAGAGAGAATTTCCCAAAAATCAAACTGGCCAAGTACAGGAACATGGAAAGTTACGGAAACAGTGGCAGCAATGTGACAGTCAGCATGAGTATTCGAAATCCTCTGGATACTGACAAATGTGCAGAAAGTGTAATAAACACATCATTATGTTAATATATGCAGTGCAGGTAAGAAACTACTTATATTAAGTGAAGAACAGGATTYCTCAAGTGAAGAGAAAGTGCTTTTTTTAGGAATGCTAATGGAGGAAGCTATAAATTCAAAAGACTGGCCAATTAAAATGAGGAGGAATGGACTGTACAGGACAGAGAACAGAATGGAAATAAATGTGATAAAAGAAAGTGAAATAGGGAACTGTGAAGAGCACATAAATGTGGAAGAGTGAAGAGTGCCTCTGAAAGGCTTTAGGAGAGGAGCAATTTTAATGCTGTTGAAATGCTTTCTGAAAAGTGCATCGGTTAAACATAATTAGTAAGATTCACGTTGACATACAGAAGGTGGCAACCTGTTCTGGGCCTAGAAGAATGAGGTAAACGTCGAGAGAGGTGGTTCTGTAGGAGAAAGAAATGTCACATATATTTGTTTGTATTTATTAATTCCTTTGAGATGCCCTTTCTTCCTTTCAAGCGGAACACTAAAAAAAAAAAAAAGAAAAAAATTAGTCTTATGTCTGCTTTCTGTTGAGAACTAATGAAAATCCACATTCACTACTCTCCTATTTAATGTGTGATTTTTAGTGTATATATTATAAAGGGACTGTACAGGAGTTTAAGCCTCTTTCTAACAGTCTGAAGAGGTTATTTCACACACAGTGGATGAAATGTGTTATGTAGGTAAGTATAAGGTCAGTGATTAAGACATACCTTTTTGAATAAATAGGTTATTGTCTGGCCAGCTGATACTTTTTTCTGACTATACCAAGGAATATCAACATTTCCAAAACATCTCTGCTAAGGAAGAGCTAGACTGTAGCTGTCAATTGTCCTCTGGAGAAATGTCAAAAATTGATGTTGTGGTGAAATATTAAATGTACGAAATTCATGGAGCTCAAGGCRAAGGACAAGTCTCCGAATGGAGAAGATAGTTAAATAAGCTTTGCATGCATTTTGGGGAAAGTAATTCTGAAGGTGGAGCTCGTCAAGGGCATGAATCTTAAATCTGAAAAGCTGCATGAAATGTCTTGAGAGTTTGCTTGATTCGGTAGTCTGCTATTTGAAGAGAACAGAACAAACACCTTGAAGCCAAACCAGAAACATAAGCCCAAGGGTGCATTACGTTTCATTTTCCCTGCCTCTAAATATAGTAACTGTTTCCTTAAACTCTGCATTGCAGACATATTAATTTCTTTTTACTTTTACCTTCATGTTTGCATACTGTAAAGAGGGAACTAAGGTTGGCTAGCAAACCATGGGCTTTCCATTTCCCAGGGAGTTGTAGTCACAAGCAAGAGTATGGATCTGCTGCTGCGATGCCAAAACAAGATTGGGATCTCCACTGAATTCCCACTTTCTGCTGCTTTAAGCTGGTGGGTTGGCACTAATTGTTTAGGATGATGGCTTTGGAGAAGCAATTCCCAGTGGCAACTGTGTACTACTAATTGGATACTACTAATTGGATAATCATATTATATTGGTACGGAGCAGAATGTCTGAGCCCTGCCGTCTCCTGGCAGTTGACGCAGTCACACATCAGGAACAGGGAATTCTTGAAGGTAGCGGTGATCTGTGACCTTGGCCGTGAGATGCTGAGTTCCAGATCGCCCTGAACAGTGCATTACCTGAATGTGGGACATGTGTAGTGAAGGATTTGCTCAAGAAATGGGCATGCCTGTGGCTGTAAAGAAAGTTCCCAGAGTTAATTATGTCAGCTCCAGAGCTGCTGTACTGGCACGTGGAGAGCTACCTCCTGTAGTCTTCTGTGACTCATGGTTAAATACTCTAAATGGGAAGAAAAAAAACCCCTAAAGGATGACTTAAGGAGCCTGTGATAGTGGCAATCAGTTTTTCACTGTGTGAAATACAGAGTGATTCACGGTTTAAAGAAGAAATATCACCATAGGAATTGCTCAGAATTTGTCAGGAGACACCAGACAGCCAAAGAGCTGAGCACCTGTTTGTAAAATTGCCGAATGCTAGGCAAGTCCACAGTGGACTAACTTGACACAATGCCTCCTTCCTGAGTTGCAGCATGCTCCTTTGGTAGTAGAAGTTCTGTTTCACGAGGTTGGCTTCATGAAATCTGGCACTGAAGGTACCAGATGGAGACAGCAAAACAGAATAAAATGATTGGAATAAGCCTGTATATCTGTCGAGAACTTGTCGCGTGTACGTGTCTATATCATGCTCATTGCTTGCTGTTAGATTTTCCTTCCTAGGGGGAGCTTGGTCCTATGTAGAAAGATTTCTTGGTTGAACGGAGATTGTATCATTGGGCCCTACATCTGTCTAAAACCTGGCATTCCTGATATGCAGCATTGTGTAGCTCTATGCTTCATTTTCAAACTATGTGAGTTCACACCCCTCGAGCATTATTTTAAATTTGGGTTGAGAGGAGCTGCAAATGAAACCCATTTGAATCTGCCAAGTTTCATCAAGTATTGTGTCAAGCTTACAAATTTTGCATGATTTTGATGCATAACCATAAGTCAGCCCAGGTGTGCTGAAAATGTCCCTAAGTTTTAGCATACCTTTTGATGAACTTGGTCTGACATTTTAGTTTGTAAGAAAATACAGCACTACGGAACTTTGCAGTGTTTAATTGTTGATGTTACCATACAGCTCTCACAGTAGTGTAGACTAGGGACATACATGACCTGTCATTAAATGGTAATTCATCTCCTGACAGTTCAATGTCTGGAGTGTGCTGCCTTTATCTCTAAAGATTTTGTGAAAAAATAACTGGGAGTATAAAGTTTTCCCAAAGTTCGGAAACATTTCACCAGGGAATGTTTATTAATTTTAAAAACTTTTTTTCCCAGCTGTATGAACCAGAGCTAAACATATAATTGATTTATTTTTTGGAGTGTTAAGAAAATATGTTTCCCATAAAGGGAGTATTTCTGGCAACAGAAATACTTCTGGAGCTGAATTACAGTGTTATTTGCTTGCATCTATATTGTTAAGACTAGTGTGTGCTAGTTTTCCAGCATGTCCTTATAGCTCCAAATGGAGTAGTATACCTTAACATACATTAATCCAGAGGAAGTAGAGTAAATCAAGTAAGTTAGGAGGGCATACTTCTGCTGACCAGTTTTTTTCAGGTTAAGGGGAAGATTTGAAAGTGAGCGTGAAATCCTTTTTTGGGCTATTGAGGCACAAAATAATCTAGACCACTTTAAAGAGCAGAACCTGCTTGCTTTTCATGCTCTTGCAGTTCAGAGGTTGCTTCACTGACCTTATACAGACTGTATCCGAAGTCTTTAACGTGTAATGAGCAGAAGTGAAGACTACCTTCTTAAAGGAGAACTTATTTGGAGGAGTTAAGTATTCTATGATAGAATTTTAAAATATCCTTTCCAGAATGTTGCAGAACTGGTGAAGTATGAGTGTGTGACATTATTCAGTAGCTGCTGAAGTGTGCCGAGATGAACATGTTACTGTAGGTTGCAATATGCAGTCAGTAGGTGTGTGATTCTGAATGCCTTTATTAGAATTAATCAGTAGTTTACAAAGGGGAGATGAAATTAAAGGTCTGAAAACAACTATTGTTTACTGATGACTCATTGAAGGAGAGGCAGRATGCTATAGTATAATCGAGCTAATAGTATTGTAGGCAGCTCAGGGTTTGGTTTAGAGGCAGCAATCGGTCGATATTTGTGAGCTGACACGTGTGATCCGACTGGGTACTATCCAGCCAGGTTTTGGCGGTGCTATGCTTTGCTGTGGTGTGCTTCCAAGCTCCTCACGTGACTTCAGCCAGCCGTGAGTCAGGATGTTTTTCTTCTGTGCTACAATAAAAACGTTCAGTTAAAGAACAGGGTGGATATTCTTAAGGGCAGGCAGGCAAATTACATTTCTCAGCGTCGCCCACTGCAAGTCAGAGCTTTTAAAGTATTAATGTTTGATGATAAGTAGCATCAAGGTAGAGTAGTTGTGAAGAAGGTAAAAATAGACTTCAGTTAGGAGGAGGTTTTTATTTCAAACCTCCCTCTAAATTAAACAGAAGAACAACTTCCCCTTACAGTGTACAGCTACAGTCATCTTACTCCTTTCTTTCTCACTGCTATGAAATAGCTGCAAAGGCTTAAATTAAAACAGACTTGTTAAGCAAATAAGGAAGCGTAAGAGGACGTGACCTGCTTATGGTAAATTACATCTGTCCACTCTTTCTTCAAGGATTTCCAACTGTGTGAAATTTGCTTTACTGTCATGTTCTGTACTGAGAGTGTTTTCACAAATGTATTTCAGAGCAGTTATTGTTTTGAGTTAGTCACACTTATCCAGAATTTCTTCTGGGTCCCTACTCRAAGTATGGTTATGGAAAATCCGTGGTTTCTTCTGGTTCTTTCAGTTAGGAACTGGAATAATAAATCATTCACCATAAAGAGACTAGTACCAGCTCAAAGTAAAGTATGCCCTCCCTCTCTTTTCTTTTAAGGGATGCAGTAAGAGAAGGAAAGAAAGGATCATAAGTTCATGCTGCTGCTTCTTCCCAAATATCACCCTTTTGGTTTGTTCCCTAATGGACCAACACTGATCTTTCTATATAGATTGTGTGCTCATATTCAGATCTTCATCTGATGTAAATTGTGGCAGCTTCATTGACTTCAGCAGAGCTGAGCTGTTTTACACTGGCTGAGACTTACCACAGGATGTAATACGCTAATATATTTCTGTACGACACTATAAGTTATGTCAAGTTCTGGAGCTTCTCGTAGTGGGAGGTTCTGGTTAAATGTTTTTATGATTAAAATTGCAATGTCAGATTTGGATGGGTGATAAGTGCATCTAAGTGATGGATCTGCATTCTGGCAGTGTTTGTCAGAGGCTTTTTGATGGCTTAATCTTCAGCTAG
Organism: Oceanodroma leucorhoa; assembly: GCA_030449065.1. Classification (NCBI taxonomy): domain Eukaryota; kingdom Metazoa; phylum Chordata; class Aves; order Procellariiformes; genus Oceanodroma; species Oceanodroma leucorhoa. The sequence goes on along the minus strand of JASVER010000237.1, from coordinate 362,463 downwards.
TACAACTGGTTGCTCAGTTTCTTTTCTTTTACTCTTCTGAGTCTCTTCTCCCTCTGTGTTTCTCTGCCAATTTTCCTCTATTGCTGCTCTTCTGTGTTTTCGCTATCTTTATCTGGTCTTGACAGGATTCTCGTTGGTTGAACACTGAGGGCAGGATGAAGAAGGTATCTTCAATACCTCTTGCGTAACTTTATTTTAGCATGATGAGTTCTAAGTGACAGAGAAGGTGATACTTAATTAAATCATGAGTTCTTCTTCAGGGCAGGTTCAGAGGAAGTATGATCATCCACTTGCAGTACTCTCAGGTGGAAGAATTTATAGTCTTTTCTAAACTCCTTCATTGCTTTTACTGGGCAAAATATGTAAATTTATCAACCAACAAACAAAAAAATAGATTAATAAACCTCTAGAGAGTAAATCAGATTGCCTTAAAGAATCCAAGGAAGGAAACAAAATACGAAGGACTATTATCTTGTAATGGGTACACTGAGTTAATCTTATCCTAAGCAGTCCTGCAGAGCAGTCAGTGTCATATGATGCTGTAGTAATGTGTTTTGTCTAGGGTCATGCATTGTCTTTTCATTGCCCTTCTTTTTCCCAAAGGACAAAGAAAGGAAACTTTTAGGGGAAACTTTTTTGCCTTTCCTCGTACTTGGCAAGAGCATAGCCCAAGTCAGCTTTGCAGCTTTGGAGGAGGGCCCAACCCAACTTTTGGGATTCTCAAGCTTCTGTTGGGATGTGGGCACACAGTGAATTTCTCTAACACACCAGCTGAGGGAGATGAGTTGCCTTTGGGAAAGCAATATACCTTTCCAATTCACCAGAATTCTCTTTCAATAAAAAAAGATGCTTAAAATGAAGACAAGTTTTATTCCAGCAAAGAAAGACTCCTTCGTTTTAGGAGAACCTGCAGCTTTGGTTAGTTCTGGATGCTCATGAAAATACAGGTCAATCTCTAAGTTTTTCTGGGACTAGGGTTATCTTTTGAAATGCATGGAATCTTCAGTGAGACATCTCTTACATCAGGCTTACTTTTCTGCCCATAATGTCAGTTGAATTGGAGTTTCCACTGATTTGTTCTTCCTAGAGTGCATGATTTGCCCTGTGAAACTTTTTTTCTAGCTGCAGAAGAGGTAAGAGATTATGTATCATCCCATGCATTATCCGTAAAAAATTTTAATTTCCAGTYTGTGGGATGTCAGTGGTTATTCATAGATCTCACATGATGATAATATGAAGGACCAGCTTGCATGACCACATCTTTTTGGGGTTCAGGCAGATATTAATGGTATGTGAGTGGACTCAGTGCTTTGGACTACTATGACAGCTTCTCTTATCTTAATTTCCGCTATGTAACATCATGAAGTACAACCTCCCTTTCTTCAGTTTTCTTATTGCCACACCTTGTAAACAGAACTGAAGCTACTTTGTGGCAGGAAGAAAATCAGTTGAGCAAGCGATTAAGTTAACAACATGAGAGAAAAGACTAGGGCGGTCCAATCCCCCCTCAATATAAGTGGGGGTAACTCCACTGCCACCATTAAAGTTGGCCCGTTTGCTGTTGTGAAATCCATAGGTAGGGAGGTGTGTCCTGGAAAACAGTGACACTGTAATGCAGCTTTATTTACTGTGCCTTCAGGGTGACTTGCTTCCTTGATGAACAAGACTTCACTTCCCCTGYGTAAAACTCAACTGTTTCTCCTCCAGCCCTGTCCCACAAAGTACCATTTAAATGATGGGGAGGATTTTAAGGAGCGCTTTCACTCTGCAGATGCTCTAACTAGATCTTAGTGCTAATTGCAATAGGTCAGCAATCACTGCTGACTTGCAGACATTAGTGCTTGATCTCTGAACAGTCAAAGCCATGGAAGGATCCGCTTTCATACTTTTTTCTGTCTTGCTTTTTCAACAGTTACATCGCAAACCAGCGAAAATTAGAAAGTATCAATGACAATGAAGTTGGATTTTATGTTGGACTTAAAAATCTGTGAGTATATGCAATGCATATTTTATAATGCTATTTTTTCTGTATTTCTTTTACAGAACCATATAGAGACTGCATCAGAGTGTAGGCCTAACTTTGTGTGTTATAGAGGACAGTTGTAGATCTTGTGGTTCAGCCTTGTTGAGATTTCATCCACACTCTTATTTTAACCATTATTATCACTATGCTTTCCATTATATTTTAAATTAAATATTCTAACAGTTTTATGTATTTTCACAGGACCGTGGTGGATTCAGGCTTAAGATTTGTGTCCCGTCAGGCATTTGTGAAAAACGTCAACCTACAATACATGTGAGTAAGGATAGCGTCTGCCTTCTAAGTCAAAACTGCCCAACTCATGTTATTTTATTTAATTGATAATTTTTTTCTCTCTTTTACCATTTCCTTCATATAAAATGTTTTAACAAGACAGACTTATAATGGTCTTCTGTCATTAATTGACCCTAAATAAGATGTATATGGTAAGGAATTGTCAGAACATAGGACATATATATTACGGAACTGGCAGATCATAAGAACATAACGTGGGATGGTAAAAAGACTGCCCAGTTCATCGTCCTGCCTCTAACCATGGACTCTGGCTGTGTCTTTTGTGGTAAGTAGTGTAGCACAAAGAGTGCCTCTCTCAGCTGAGTGAGTTGGTACCGAGGGTATGATGCCCACACTATACATCACAGTCAGTGACATGGGTTTGACGAGCTCTAGTCTGATTTAACGGGCTGAACATGTCTTAGCAGCTGCAGTGCAGTAGGTGCATGCATGGAGCACACCTAATGTAATTTGACCAGTGTGTGTGCCCAGAGACTGTGGCACGACTGTGGACTTAAGTCCTGTAAGTGGGAATGATCAGAAGTTTCACTTTGGAAGCTCACTCAAGATCTGAACTAATGCACCCAAAGCAGAATGTAAGAATGAGGCTACTTTCACACCCAAATGCAATTTGTGGTTCATAAACTTCAGGAAGCAGAGTTGATGCCTGTGCAGCTTTTTGACTGTGTTTTTCTAGATTACTTACACTTTAGATTTAGCAAAGGCTGAACTGATGAAAAAGTTCCTTATAAAAGTACAGAGAAAAATAATTAGCTAAAATGAAAGACTTTATTTCTTTTTAGTATAAGTACATGTCCCTGAAGGACTGTGGTGCCTTTTGGTGGGACAGACATGGAGTAGCTCGCTTTGCTGCTTACATGGAAAACTGTGAATCTAGTCCTATGAAATGTTGAGATCATGTGAGGGGCTCAGTTCCTCACAGGTACCCTGTTTTAGCCAAGTATTCAAGTGTGTGTTTCAGTCCATCCATCTTCTTTAGATATATTTATTTAGCACTTAACTTAACCCCTTGCTTTTGTTAAAATCCCAATAAGATTGGGAAGACATAAGGCCAAGTGTTGTGGTTTAACCTGGCAGGCAGCTAAGCACCACACAGCTGCTCGCTTACTTCCCCCCCAGGTGGGATGGGGGAGAGAATCGGAAGAGTGAAAATGAGAACACTTATGGGTTGACATAAGAACACTTTAATAATTGAAATAATATAATAATAATAATATGTAATGAAAAGAAGGATAACAAAAAGAGAGAGAAGTAAAACCCAAGAAAGACAAGTGATGCAAATGAAAAAAACCCTAAAACAGTTGCTTACCACCAGCAGACCGATGCCCAGCCAGTCCCTGAGCAGCGGCTCCCCGGCCAGTTTTCCCCTAGTTTCTATACTGAGCATGGTGTGGTATGGTATGGAATATCCCATTGGTCAGTTTGGGTCAGTTGTCCTGGCTGTGCCACCTCCCAGCTTCTTGTGTATCTATCTCCAGCCTTCTCAGTCGGTAGATTCTGAGAAGCTGAGAAGGCCTTGACTCTGTGTAAGCACTTCTGAGCCATATCAAAAACATCTCTATATTATCAACACAGTTGTCAGCACAAATCCAAAACATAGACCCATACTATCTACTATGAACAAAATTAACTCTATCCCAGCCAAAACCAGCACACCAAGCCTCAGGCTTGTAAGATACTTCCTTGTAATATGGAAGAACAGTTGAACTGAGCTCAGGGCTGATTGATTGCTTTGCTAATGGAGTGGAATCGCTTCCTGCACCTGTGTTTTCCAAAGAGTGGCAACTAATTCATGTAAGGAAGTGGACGTGAATGTCCGTATCTGCCTAAACAGCAAGTGTTGTCCTTAATATGGAACAGCCACTGGAGGAGTGTGAACCAGATCTTGTCGGCCTATAAGGCTTACATATTACTTCATATAGTCATTAATAAAGTAAATAGCTTTTACTATAATCAGTTGGCGATATGAAGGAAGTATCTTCTAGAGCGAATTCGTGTGTTTACCTGTGTAACAATTGCTCAGTGAATTATGTTTGTAAAAGATGAAATTCCATAAAGCCAAGCGCATATGCACTGGCTGTGGAAACGCTCAATAAGAACTTACTGGCCAAGAGGCACATTTGCAGAGAAAGATTTAGTGGCTGTTCTGGGACAGAATCTCAGCGTAACATGGCAGAACAAAACAAATTCAGTCTGGGATCAAAAGGAATTTTGTGTTAGATTTTTACACATTTTCCCTGTTACCTTGACTGCTAGGAAGGCATCTATCAGAATACTGTATATAGATTAGGACACTGAATCTACCCGTCTTGAAAGATACTACAGAGATGAGCATCAGAGCTGTAAGGAGCTTGTAAAGCAAATAATTTAAGGAGACTCAGAGGCTGAGTATGTTCAGTCCAGTAAAGAGAAGACTGAAAAGGAACATACATCGTCTTATCTTTTAAAGAGAGCAATTGAGATGAGGAGAGCAATCAGTTCTCTCCATGACTATGAGTACAGAGTGAGAAATGAGGTGTTTAATTTGGGGCAAGGGAAATAGATGTTTGGAAGACCTTCCCAGCTGTATGGGCAAGTAGACACTGCAAGAGGTAACTGAGGCAATTAGTGGGATCCTCTTGATAGGCTTTTTTGCCTGTTCCCTTAGGGAAGTAGGGTTCATGCAGTCACAAAGTCTCTGTCCCCAGTGGTTGCTTCTAACCAAAACTTATACAGGTGAACCAGTTTTCTGAAAACTGACCGTTGGACAGATCAGGGAGACCCTATTAGAGTTCCCACTTAAGGGAAAAGTGTCATTGTGCATATATGACCTGCTAGGCACTACAGAACCCACRTGAATGAGATGGCTTTAAAATACGTCAGCCACAGGAAGAGCTTCAGCTGGAGCATGCAGTCAAATGTGGAATATGTATCTGTTGGCAAGCAGGCTTTACTAGATCAGTACTTCATGAAGCTGCTTGTTAGAAGCAAATTACACTGACTGACATCTGTTCGCTTGATGTACATGGAATCCTGATCCAGAATACTTACATTATGAACCAGGAGGTTAACCAGTCTCATACTGTGTTTTCTTTTGGTGGGGATTTAGTACTGTTAGCAGACAAAAGGTAAGCCCAGGTAAGATGGAAAATATTAAGTGGCACCACCTGCTCTGTATGCATGTGACAAAGCAGTAAGTATGGAGACATTTTTTGCCAAGGCTAATCTATTACCCCTGCAAAAAATGCATTTGTTTTCTCTGGGAAGTCTTGATGCACACTAAAATGTTTCTGAAAGCCCGAGTGAATCACTGTTTGTTGTCATCAGCAATAAAACTCCTTTTGACTGCACTGGGAATGAAGTGCAGCCCCTGTTGGGACAGTGGTTGGGACAGTGAAAACTATTAAGAGGTGAAATCATTTCACTTTGCAAGGGTAACCTCCGAGTACAGGTCTTTGAGAAATCTTGCATTTTATTTTGAAACAACAGCTTGTTATTCTCCCATAAAGAAAACAAAAACTCCAAACACTTTTTTGAAGACTGATGTAACTGTATAAGCTTTAATTTTGCTTTCTTTTATGAAAATTCTTTGGTGTAGTTAAGGAGCTTTATTATATGAACGTAGTATTTATTTTATGAATCGTATGAGAATACCAGATCATAAGGAACTTATTAACACACAGTTCCTTAAGTCCTTTTTTGTCATTATCTTATTTTCTTGGCCAAACTTCTGTAGCCCAGATATCTTTCTAGAGTTATGTATGATGAGAAGATTTGAGTAATAACATAACAGGAAAATAAATGCTCTAATAGGTATTACTTAAATGTAATTAATAGCCTCACTCATCTAATTCTGATATTCTCATTGACCTTAGACTCAAATTAGTCAACAGTTGCATTTAACAAGCTATTAAACACTCCTAGTTTAGTAGTAATTTATAAGCTTATCTGCTGCTAACAGTAATTTTAATGGACCTGTGTAATACACATGCATGGTGTACTGTCAATACCTTTAAACATAAAAATACATTTTGCAGCAAGTGTGTATTTCCAAAAACGTTAAAAAATAGCTATTGTTACGTGCCAGGCTGTGTATAATTGCATCGCTGAATCATAGATTTGTGAGTGTAGTATATATCAGCTCTAGGTATTAAGATGTGTTTGTATCTCTACACTGTTCGGGTTTAGGTAATGCAGCCAAATGAAACCATTTGAGACGTTGCTGCAGATTTTCCCTTGCTTGCACACAGGGCTGGCTCCAGCCATAGGCAGAGCAGGCAGTTGCCTGTGGAGGGAGACTGAGCGTAGCAAAATGGCCATTTCTTCACCTCTTCCCCCCCAGTTCTCTTTAGATCTGTTCCCTTCTCTTCCCTCTTGMCTCCCCTTGCCAGGAGCACTATGGGCAGTAGAGCTGTGCCTGCGTTGCTAGCTGTGTGAATATTTATGCAGCTTCTCAGGCTGCTTTTGCACTCCTTGTATTGCCACAGGTTTGCTTTTAGCTGAGTTAGGACTAGCAAGTTTAAAGTGAGCTTGATATTCGTATGTAAAATACAGCATGCTTTTGACTGAGTTTGGGTCCTCTCCTTAGATATAGCTTTGGAGCCAGGCTCTGTACTCCTGACTTTTTTTTTTTTTTTAAGAAAAAAAAAGTCTTTAGAACCCCAGATGGATCTTCTTCGGGCTGCCCACCATGATCTTTTTGTGTGTAGTTGAATTGGGGAACTAATTTATATTCTCTTTCCATGGAAGTGGAAATGTGGTCCTTAACTGCTCCATAATAGGCCTGGTAGTGATTTTTTCACTTAACATGAATTAAAGACACTGCAGCAGGCATCTCTATAATCAATATAAAGTGCTCAGTTTATGAAAAATATATATAACATTAAATTTACTGTCAAAATATCATTTAAGGTGATAAATCTGTAACAGTGGTCTGAAAAATTTCTATTGAATTACTTGTTGACTTGAAAAACCTTAAAGCGCTAAACTACATGGGAGAAAAGGCTACAGTTTTGGAAGCACTAAATGTTTCAACCCATGATCAAGAATATATAGGTTCAGGAATTTTTTATTACTTTTCTTACTTCCTTGTCCTGGTGTGCATCAAGCACAACCAGTAAAAATCTGAAAAGACAATTAAAGCTATCAAGGTGCTTTTTGTTTTTCAAAACTGGAGTTATTAAAAACAAGATAATGACTCTTTATTCTTTTGATAGTTTTACTTAAATTATCAATCCCATTTTTTCACTGGCTCACATGGAGTCATTGATACCTGCACAAAGTGTTCAGAAAGTAACACACCTGGTGACATTTGGGCAGTAAGTCTGGCTCATGGATCTAAACAAGTAAGGGCTATTCTTCTGCCTAAAGGTTTGCAGTAATCCTCCAAAAGCAATGACTGGCCTGAGGCTAAATGACAAGATATAGCTATGGCAGCACCTAATTCTYACAGCCTGCTGTCTGACAGAGTTCATAGCTCTGAAGCAGGCAGCTCAGCACCTCACAAAGAGGTGGGTTGAGTTAGATGACCATGCGTAAGTTGAGCAAGGAAACATGTAAGCAGCCAGGAGGAAATCTTTGGGAAAGATGGGACTTCAGTCCTGCCCGTGAAGTAGGTGGGCTGTTATGTCCATGCTGGGTTACTTACASCAAACCCTCTCCTGGGGTCAGTCTTTATATTTTTCAGATATTCTTGAAAATTTTATTTTTAAGGTGTTATTTTCTTAAAAGAAAAAAGAGAGAAATACTATTTCAGAGGATGGCTGGGGCTCTTACATAAGATGTTTGTGGCCCATTTTCAGATTTGTATTGTGATACTTTAGTATTTAGAAGGTGTTGGTGGTAGAGGGTTTCAAATCCCCTTTGACTGGCCTTGGTCTGGAATTGGAGCTTGAGCCTGGCTTCCCCATTAGGGTACCAGGGAAGATCACACAAAGTGAAATGGCTTCAGCTGGACAGAGATTTCCCTGAGGAACCTGTTGTCTGATGGTTAGGGAGTCCTCCTGATATGGAAGAGCAGAGTCCTCTGCTGCGTGGAAACTGTGAGTCAAAGCTGGTCATCACACGACCTGGAGTATGTTGCCTCCCACTAGAGTAGTGAGTGGCACGGGCAACTGTCTGCAGGTAAAGTCCATTGTATATCTAGTTGTCTTTTGGGAAAGGTAGGATTTAGTTGGTGCGCAGGTAAGAGAAGCAGGTGCATGACTCGTTTGGTAATGCCACAGGGGCATCCGCATGTGGTGCTCAGCAGTGTCAGAACTGGAGGGGTTCTCCTGCATGGCGAGTGAAGAGTTGCCTGTGAAGGGGTTTGATGTGCTTCACATTGCCTCAGTGCTGGAGACAAAAGCCCAAGTCCGTATGGGGATTCAACTTCTTTCTTTCAACCTCCCAACATATGGCTTATACATATTAGGGAAAAAATCATACTGGCAGTTTTTGCTTAAACATGACTTCTGTCCTACGTGCAAATTGTACTTTAATTTTGATATATCCAGTCAGGGTCCATGAGACATTTCCACCAGCATCTGCCATAGGGCAGTCCAGTTCACCTGACTAATGAAATAGTAGCTCATCTGTTTTTGTTCTCACACATTAGGACTAGTCAATTTGTAAACTTCAGGCTGTTGTTTGTCAGAAGGAATCAACAAAGAAATATAGTAAATAAAATCTCTTAAAGATTCTGTTCTAAACGCTTGTAGAAGATCCAACTTGTAATTTCTCTGAAAATTATCTTGTACTCAGAGATCAAGGACTGAAAGTTTGGGAAGTAAACACTGTGTTCCTTAGTTAGGGAAAAAAAAAGAAGTTTAATCCCTGGTTTTAAATGGAATGCAACTCTAACTATGGAGCCCCTATGGCGCCTTTATAATACCACGTAAAACTCATGTGGTATTTTGGCTCATGACACTGATTTGCACTGTACTGCTGGCAGTTATACAGTTTACTGCTCGCACTATCTTTAACTGGTGGACTGATAAGACTGTAGAAAAACAGCATTATTTTGCTTTGAGGTGGAGAAAGCAATTTTGTAAGCCTGGGAGGGGACGAGTATTTCTGATTCAAATGAACATTTCTTTGCTCTGCATAATGGGAGAGGACCTTTCACTTAATTACCACTGGATACCATAAATGCTTAATTGACATAAAAAAGCCCAAAATAGGCATTTTACAGTTTTCCTTTTGATCTTCCATGTGGATGCATATTGCACATGCAATTTGAAAAGAATAACTAAAAGGCTCTGATGTGGATGTGTGCTAGCATGTGAGGAGGACTTATGTGAGTACAGAGTTTGGTGCAGCATCAAAGAAAGGGATACACCCATTTCACTTATGAATAAATTGAGCATGTAATTAACACCTGGACTTTACAAAATACTTTTGAAACACAATTAAATCTGCTGCTTTTCTGCAATGAACAGAAGTGCTAAAAGTGAAAATATTGACACCTGCTGAGTTTGATTTTGAATGTATTTGACTTTAGATGCAGACTGGATTCAAACCCTTGAAAACCCATCAAGCCATAAACAGGATTGAGTATCATTTCTTTAGAACTTAAGTCAAAGCAATAAGGGCTTTTTAGAGCTGATTTGAGTTCTTAGTTTTTTTCAAGAGACACAAACTGTATTTTCAGTGTAAGAAGAAGCAATTCTAATTAATGCAATCTTTCTCTTTTCCCATAGCAATCTATCCAGAAACAAGCTCTCAAGTTTGTCCAAGAAGCCTTTTCGCCATCTGGGTTTGTCTGATCTGTAAGTTGTCATTTCTTAAAATAAAGTTTATTTTTGGCTGGAATGGAGAAACAAGACTTTGAAGTTTGTTCTGTTGAAGGTAGAGGTCCATCAATGATTAGGAATGAAATTCTGGTCCAAAGAAAGCAGCAATGCTGGACACTTAAATACAGAGAGGTTTTCATTCCAGGGCTTCAGGAAGGTCAAGTGTATCTTTTAAAACAAAAATAGCCTCTTCCCTTCAGCTTTAAAATATTTTATTGTGAGATTACTTCACAAAAAACTACTGGTGTTTGTATTAAAATATTTGAGCTAGTGAAAATACAGCCTTCTATAGATCTTCAAATGAAGCTTCTCTCTCATATTCTTATATTGGCCCCACAGCTGCTATGCTTATGGTTGGCTATTGAAGAATATTTTTATTTTCTCATATTCTTTGAGTTGCATAGTGCTTTATATAATCATTTGGTAATGAAGCACTGGTAAACATGTATTTGTTGATTGTTTCAATACATTTTTATCCTCTGTTCCATCAAGCAGAATGAGCAAATCCCAGTGCCACAAAAAGAGGTTATGCCCCTTAGGTATGTTTTGTTGATAATTAAGTTGGTATAATCACTTTCTTTACAGCCCAGGAAACATTGCTTACTGGAATTTTCTTTCATAACTTGACAGTCGCTGAGCACTCTGATGGAGAGACTAGCTAGTTGCAGAGCACTCCCATTGCTGTATGCCCTCATAGGTCTGTTGGTTCTGAAGTCCCTGTTTCTTCATATGCTGTATCTAGGCCCTGCCAAAAACCCATTTTTAGAATCATAGAATAGAATCATAGAATAGTTTGGGTTGGAAGGGACCTTTAAAGGTCATCTAGCCCATCCCTCCTGCTGTGGACAGGGACATTTTCAACTAGATCAGGTTGCTCAGAGCCCAGTCCAGCCTGACCTTGAATGTTTCCAGGGATGGGCCATCTACCACCTCTCTGGGCAACCTGTGCCAGTGTTTCATCACCCTCACTGTAAAAAATTTCTTCCTTATATCTAGTCCCTAATCTACCCTCTTTTAGTTTAAAACCATTCCCCCTTGTCCTGTTGCAACAGGCCCTGCTGCCATCTTTCTTATAAGCCCCCTTTAAGTATTGAAAGGCTGCAGTAAGATCTGTGTTCCATCCCCCTGATCATTTTCGTGGCCCTCCTCTGGACCCGCTCCAACAGGTCCATGTCTTTCCTGTGCTGAGGGCTCCAGAGCTGGACGCAGTACTGCAGGTGGGGTCTCACCAGAGCAGAGTAGAGGGGCAGAATCACCTCCCTCGACCTGCTGGCCACACTTCTTTTGATGCAGCCCAGGATACGGTTGGCCTTCTGGGCTGCGAGCGCACATTGCTGGCTCATGTCCAGCTCTTCATCCACCAGTACCCCCAAGTCCTTCTCAGCAGGGCTGCTCTCAATCTCTTAATCCTCCAGCCTGTATTGATACTGGAGGTTGCCCCGACCCATGTGCAGGACCCTGCAGTTGGCCTTGTTGAACCTCATGAGGTTCACACAGGCCCACTTCTCGAGCTTGTCCAGGTCCCTCTGGATGGCATCCCGTCCCTCAGATGTGTCAACCGCACCACTCAGGTTGGTGTCATCTGCAAACTTTCTGAGGGTGCATTCGATCCCACTATCTATGTCATTGATGAAGATATTAAACAGTACCGGTCCCAATATGGACCCCTGCGGGACACCACTCGTCACTGATCTCCATCTGGACATTGAGCCGTTGACCACTACCCTCTGGATGTGTCCATCCAACCAATTCCTCACCCACCGGACAGGCCACCCATCAAATCCGTACCTCTTCCAGTTTAGAGAGAAGGGTGTTGTGGTGGACCGTGTCAAAGGCCTTACAGAGGTCCAGATAGATGACATCTGTAGCCCTTCCCATGTCCACTCGTGTTGTCACTCCATCATAGAAGGCCACTAGGTTGGTCAGGCAGGACTTGCCCTTGGTGAAGCCATGCTGGCTGTCTCAAATCACCTCCCTGTCCTCCATGTGCCTTAGCATAGCTTCCAGGAGGATCTGTTCCATGATCTTCCCAGGCACAGAGGTGAGACTGACTGGCCTGTAGTTCCTTGGGTCTTCCTTTTTCCCTTTTTAAAAAAGGGGCTTATGTTTCCCCTTTTCCAGTCAGTGGGAACTTTACCGGACTGCCACGACTTCTCAAATACGATCAATAGTGGCTTCGCAACTTAGTTAGTGTGTACTTGGCTGTAAGTTCTATGTTTTGTAGTTGTCATGACCTCAAAAAAATGGATACGGGACTCTGACTAGTGCGCACTGTGAAGCTTGGGCTTCTCCTAATTTTTCTAAGCAGTTAGTGGAAAAACGGAGTCATCTTTGCCCCTCTCCCCGGGTTGCAGAAATGTAAGAGTGGGTATGCTCTAGGTTAGGAAGCATGCAAAAAAGGAAATGACTGCAATTTTGAAGGCATACTCTGCACCCAGTTTCTTGGAGTTTGTCAGCTGCCAGTTAACAGGTTTATTTCGAAGCACAAATCAAGCCAGTCTTCAGTCTCTCCATCTCAGGTGAACAGCTTCTTTTAGGCTGTGGGTAAAGTGAGTGGTTACAACGATTTTGAGGAGAACAACGTCAATGTTGCTGATCTTTCTGAAGAAGTTGGTTTGTTCCTGGGCAGAAAGAAGTAAAAAAGGATTTGAGAGAATCAAATGTTACAAATATGTGATGGGAATTATGGAAATGAAGCTTAATGAGCCAGGGAAATAGCTCTTAGAGGCAAAACAACTGACTGATGTGAATTAGGAGTTAATACCAGAGTTAAACAATGGCCTTTTCAGTGTCATGGTAGTAGAAGCAGGGGGAGCCTACTGGGAGTGAGCCAGACATGAGAAAAATGGATGGTGTGAAGGTTAAACTGAGTAGTATTTTGAGGTATGGAGGCAATGTGTGATGCGGGACAAGTTGAGAGAAAGGATACAAAACTGAGGTAGAGCGTTGTGGGCTTGGGATAGGAGTGTAGGGATAGGACAACTACAGTTATGCAAATACAGATTGTGATGAATTGACATAAACAGACGTGGGGGGGGGAAGTGAGGGAAAGAAAGTGGGGGGAAAAAAGCGGAGCCTGAAGGGAGGAAAAACAGTGATAAAATTAGTATCAGTTGAACAATTCTTYTGATAAGTGGCTAATACATAGGTAGAAAATCGGAAAGAGGAGAGAAAGAAGAGTATTGGAAGGGGAATCCGAGAGGAGAATAATGCCATAAATAGCTTCTGAGGAGCTTCCTCTAAATCTCACAAACAAGTGTCCTGTTGTTAGCACTCTTGTAAATCAAAACTTAAAGGAATGAAAAATTCAGAATAGGGTGAAGTAGGAGATACACGCCAGGTATTTTAGAGAAGGAGACTGGCTTTGAAAGGTTGCTCCTTTTAGAACAAACTGTAGCTGCAGCTGTAAAATTACAGCCAACAAGATAAAGACACGTAATTTGCTTTTACTAGGTCAGATTCTTTCTTTCACATAAGTGTATGTGGAGGGCCATCATGCCTCTATCCAGCATCCTGCCTATGATGTGCCTAACTCCCTTGGTGGGTTTAACACAAAATAAAACAGTGGAAGAAAAGGACTGCTCAGCCACTGGTCAAGGGAAATTTACGAGGAAGTTGTACAATGAAACAGAAGATGGGAAGTAAATCTTGCTGTTTTGAAAATGCGTGTTGTAGGTTTTGACCCAAGAGATCCTACTGTTCATACTCTGTCTTGCACAAGCAATTCTTGTCCGTGCTGTGGTGGTGTTCAAGTCCAGCAGATGACTTCTGTGAATCCAAACTGCCCCTTCAGAGACTTGTGAGAATGATCCCTGCAACTGTAATCCTCAAAGAATTGCAGATGGCTTTTGGGGGAACAGATTGCAGCTCTGATAAGCTGAGTTTCTCATGATTTGCACACTTCATGTCCTCAGGACGCATTTATAAGCATAGATTTTGTGAGCAACTTGAGTTTGGTTTCTGTACATCAAAAATACCCATGAAATTTTGTAAGAACAATTATTCTCCTTGTAATGAGATGCCTTAAACAGTCACTTGTAGATGCTTTATTGGATCTCATCTATGCCTGTAGGAGAAAAAATAACACTGGGTCACTTCTTACATAGATACTGGGGTGTTTCTGTTCATATTTTACTTGGGCATTATTGCATGACATTGCATTTCATGAAATTTTAAAACTAGAATTTGTTAAGTTTGCTAACCTGTGGTTTACATTCCATGCAGCATACCGTATAGCTAGATGATACATTTCTGTTTTAGGTCCATTTTTTCAGTTAGTGTTTCTTAACTTCTTTTTTTCAGTTAGTGTTTCTTTCAGTTAGTGTTTCTTACCTAGGGTTTTACTGTGAGACTTTCTAGAGTGTTGTAGCAGATGAATTTTGAAGGTTAGGTAAAATCCTTTTTCATTATTAGATTTTTTTAGAGCTTGCCTATAATCCATGACTGTTTGACTCTATAAAGAATTTACCACCTCACAGCAGTAAACCGTTTCTGACGTGATCCTTCTGAGTTAGCTGAGCAGAGAGTCAGGTTTAGAAGAGAGGAATTCTGATCTCTGCTTGACTCATGAAATACAATGGAGCTTGATGGAAAGCCCAGTTTTCCATGTGCTCCTGATTTACACTATTGAACTGCAGATAGTAGTTGAGCTCCTTATGTGATCTCTCCGATCTATGACAGTGTGGATTCTTGGTGCAAAGAGAGCTTCATTCTCTACATGGAAACCATTATCCACTTGCAGCTTGCATTGTACTGAGGTTACTAAGGTTGCATTCCTTATCCTTCTTAACTAAAGGGTTCAAGTTATACTTTCACCCAGCTGAGTGCTTGGAGTCCCCTTGCCTCCCATTTTTTTCTATATGCATGACACGTTCTGCATTCTAAATAAATTGGGTTTTTTTGCTATAGGATATTGGTGGACAATCCATTCAAGTGTTCCTGTGAAATTATGTGGATCAAGAAGTTTCAAGAGACCAAGTTTTACACAGAAACTCAGGATTTATATTGCATAGATGACAACAACAAGAGGACAGCCTTGCTGGATATGAAGGTCCCGAACTGCGGTAATACTCTTTTAACATAAAATTACTGCTAAATTATTGTGAGACAGGAGAAACAAATATGCTTTTTTACAAGGTACCTACCAGGATGACAACAGCGCTGCTAAAGGAAAAGGTTTCAGTGGAGATACTAACCACTCAGTGATCTTTCACCCCACATGGAATAATTCTGGGAGCTTCATGTAAACTTTTTTTTTTTTCCTTGATCCTTTAACAATGTACTATTATTCAAGTTCAGGAAAACTGAACACCGATTATAATTAACATACAAGAATTATATAAAATGCATGTGCCTTTGTTAAACTAAATAGTAGTGCTTCCCAGCTTAATAGACACAAAATTTTTCCTCCTTGATTTTTTTTTCCCAGGTATTTATGGTTAATGAAGTCTTTATTTTCCTTCAAAAATACAAACTCTAGTGCTAGGACCATAGGAAGAAAATTCAGAAGAACTGCCTGCTAATAGAGACAAATTAGCATTAGCTCTGTTCTTCACACAGATAAAACTCTTCTGAGTTCACTTGTAAAGGCTATGCAAAAGAGTCATAACAAGCTTAGGTCTATAGCATTTTGCAGCATATTGTTTTCAGTTAGCTTATATGGATCTGGAGATAGTGGAAAAATGTTGTAACAATAAGGCTTTTTTTGTATACAACTTCACTGCCTGTATATGGTCCTGAGCTTTTCAGGGGCTGGGTGTTTCTGACATGGTGTGAGACCTGCTGGAGTCTGGAGTTTCCTCTGCAGAGTGGGGAGCTGGTGCACCCAGCAGCAGGCAGGCAAGAAGGAAAGGGAGCAAGGGTATCCTCATGCAGGGCTGATTTGGACTGGGGAAGCTGTAAGTGAAGGTGAATAGCAGGAGGAACACAAAAATGATACCTTTTCTCCTTCCACCTTTGCCCATTGAGTGTCCTTTTCTCCACTGCCTATATGGAGGGTGTGACACTGTCTGATAGCAGCTGCCACCGAGCAACAGCTATGGAGGGGAGCTGCTGCGGATCCAACATGTGTGGTGTTTAATGGCAGTAATGCCTTTTATGTCCATGTATCATGCTGTTGGTCCAGCTTCCTGCTGGGGCCAGGTGTGTTGGTGTATTCATAAAAAAATGATGCTAGTGTCTGGTGCAATCAAAAAAAAAGCAACCTGTTTAGGGGGTCTTGTGAGCTGCACAGTTGGTCTTGTGAGCTGCAGGATCTGATTTACCTGAAGTGGGAGATGATACTGAGCTGAGCTAAATGGACCCAACAGTCTGCTCCAGATGGATGGGCTAGAAGGTAGATTAATCTGCTGGGTGTAGAAAGGTCTCCTGGTGGACTGAGATCAATTAGTACTAACCAGGAACTCCGGCATAGTCTTTTGTAACATTCATGGCTGGTACATCTAGAAGCTACCAGGTAGCTAGAATCTTCCTKTGAAAACTTTTGTTGTTAAATACCCAGAATTAAACCTATGAGACATTATTTCTTTCTCCTGAGTTCTTGACCATCTGCAGTCACAACAGACTTGTCTCTGACCTCTTGGTGCTGTGTGGGTGCATGTGTGTGTACACATGCGCACATCCTGTGGGTATGTCTCAACTAAAATACTTGCCATGACAAGGGAGGGTGGTACTTCCAACTAGAGGAGGAAGAGGAGGAGGAAAGGTGAGTATATATGACATTCAGATTGGAATTTAAAGTATGTGGAATTTGCATATGGGAAAAGTACATTTTGCTGAAGATCTGTGTGGATGTCAGCACATGCCTGCAAATTATTTATGTTAGTTTACAGGGTCCAAATATGACTAAACTTTACATAATTGGTTTTTTTCCCTTTTTTTTTTCTTTTCTTTTAGTGGGTCCTTCCCCTTAATTTACCTTTTTTCAGAATGAACCAATGCAGGACGTAGGTTTTTAATAACACAGCCTTTTCCTAGGCACAGAATAGAGAATCCCAGGTGAAGAGGAATGACCGTCTTCACGAGCATGGGCTGTGTTCTGGAAGATATCTGAAGGATCCAATGCATGGCTCTTGCCTTCAGTATCTCTGCAAATATTTTTCTGTGTTTAATAGGACAAGACTTAATTTCAAAAAAACTCACCGATGAAGCTGGTTTATTTCATTTCCAGACGTTTCTGAGAGGCTAATAGGTAGAACTGAAATAGAAGAAGAACTTAGCTTTTGACAATTTTTTTCCCTGTGAATTACATGACCTTTTTAGCTCCTTTTGATGTCAAGAGAAATTTTTGGGCGTGCAGGCCTTTGAATTTTGTTAATAAAACATATTCTCATTTTGTCTGCTAATGAAATGGTTTCATCCCATCTCTCTGGTCTGTTAAATTTTTTTGATTTAGAAACTAAACAAACATGCTCTTTTCTTTGTGTGCAGGTGTTATTAATTACTTCATACTATTATAGTAAGTGGCCTGTACAGTATGTGGTAAATGTCTTGGTAACAGGACGTCTCGCTACTGTGTGCTGTTAATAAATCTCTTGCTGGGAAGTTGGAAGAGGCCACTGCGGTTTCTTGATCATAAGGCTTTGGTTTGTAGATAATTGATGTGAAAATTAGCAAAGTTCTGTGGTACTTTACTTATTATTTATATGGTGGAAGTGTTCATTAATGTGCTGATTAAAGGCTGGTTGCAATTTAGATGCCATCATCCCTGAGATTTCTTTTCTTGAGGTTTAAAGTCAGGTATACTATCCAGGTATGCTCAAGATCCTTTCCAGCTGCAATATTAAAAATGTCAATCAATTGTTACGATGTTTGCATTTGAAATGTATTTGTATGATGAAAATTGTCAGATTCTTTTAAATTTTAAATTCACACTTAATTACTATGTCAAACGTTTTTAGATTGCATCTACCACAGTAGTATTAGTAGAGCCTTCTGTGTAGAGGAATGGTGGTGTTTAGTTTTGCCATTTTCACAGCATTTGCTCGTTGTCTGTACAACATGGGCAGCGTTGCCACCTAGGCCATCCTCTTTTTTTTTGTTTCTATCTGATAAATAGCATTAGAAAGTCAGAGAACTAAATAAGTATTTAGTTATTATTCCTTCTTATTACTACTTCTATGAGCTCTATGAGCTCTGGCGGCAATTGCTCCTGGTGTATTAAGTCCTTGGAAGCAAGGCATGTTCTATGCCTGTGGTAAGATCACTCAAAAGTCTGTCAGTCTGCAGATCACCTGGAGCTCACTGAATGCCCAGGAGGCAAGACCATGTCTTTGGGACCAGTTTTTAAGGTGTTGGTTGCTCCTTCTAGTAGGCATTCTGTTACTCAGCTGCTCTCATTGAACTCATTGGTAGCAGAATAAGTCTTTTTTTCTTGTGGTATTTTTGGGAGAGGCCTGGCTTCTACAGCTGTCTCTGCAGTCCCGTGTGGATTTTTTGTTGTTCTGGATCTCAGTCTGGTGATGGCATTTTGCCTTATCTGGCCAATTTAGTTAATCAGATTGTTTTATATATGCTGGTGCTTGATCTGGCTTTCAATTTTGCTTACTGTCCCAGCTTGTATGCTTATTTATTGTATATTGTTTCTGCAGATGTTTTCTTTCTTGTCATTGGTCATGCATGCTAGCTGAAGTCTGCTGAACAAAGTGGTAAATTAGTCTCATGTACTAATTTGTTGTACATATAACAAACTTATGTTCAGACTGGCTGTTTGTTTACATATGCAGCCAGTCAGCGGAAATGTTGTCTGATCTGAGAGCTATGGGATTTTATGAATGCTAACATTTTTTGTCTGTCTCTTCCCTTGTGCGTGAAGTACTGTGGTGTTGCTCTTAGTGCTGCCTATTGTGTATGACTGACAAAATTTTAAAAGTCGTTGTAGTGTAGAATTACAATCTAAAGAGATGGGTTGCCCATTTCTTGCTTGGTTGGGAAAGCCATGAATTTTTAGAGGCAATTGTTCCGATGACTTCAAATGGACTGGGCTAGATCTGGCTTCATTTCAGCCTCTTTCTGGTGATAGATTTTTGTCCCAGGGATAAATAACTAAATGGTAATACCAGACTGGAGGCAGGTGGTTATAAATTCTAAGGGGGAGGAAGAGGCAAACTGAAGGATTGATGCGTTTATTTCTTTGAATTTACAGAAAAGATTTATCTTATTAGTGAGTCAATAAAATAAGCATTAGATCTTAGGCAATCACAGTACAAGCAGTCTAAAACCACAAGCAAAGGCATAATCCAGTGGGTGTTGACATTTTTTTTCCATTATCAGCCAGACTTCACAGATAAGACTATCAGAAGGAGAACATTACAGGCAGAATGAAGTGAGTTTAAAAAAAGCCTTAAACATTCTCCATGTTTACCTTTCAGAATATTCATGGGCTGTCTAGCCTGTGTTGTTTATTTTGGCTCAAGAACTAGATGTTATGCATGAGGTATGGTGGCAAATTGTTCTTATTTTCTCTGTAAGAGTTTTAATTCTTATCTGTGATCATGGGCTGCATGAAAAACGTTTTTTTATGAGAGTTTTGACAGTAATGGGGTTTCACTGTTGCTCCAAAGTTGAGTTAGAATTTTCCAATTAAAACAATGTTCATTATTCCAGCTTTTAAGTGAAAATAACCAATAATTTATGGATGTTTGAAAAGGCAACAGGAATCTCATTTTCAAAGACGTGTACATAACTCCCTTGTGAGTATGCATGCTTTTATCTGTTCACGAAGCAACCAGTAACTTTCATACAGATGTCTAGGCATACGATACGTAAATCAGGGCTTGTGAGTGATGATAGTTGAGTGTATGTGATGTATATGATTGTCTTGTATGTTAAAAAAAAAGCAGACTTCCGTTTTACAATTCTGATTCAATTTCTGCTTTAACTTGAATGAACCAGGTTTATAATACAAAGCAGGTTAGAAATAGAAAGAAGTAAGGCACGATCTAAGGGAAAGAAACGTGTCTTGATCACTCAAGTATTGTTCCTGAACTCAGTGCATTGTAACGGTTTGCAGAGGTACTCTCAATGCCTGACTTGACGCATCTGCGTAAGCATGGAGTACTGACCTACTGAGGGAGAACAGCTATCTGACTGTTGGCTGGCGGTATTCTTACTTTGCTCTTACAATGTAACGAGGTGAAGACTGATGACTGGATAATTGTATTCTGAAGTCTAAAGAAAGTACTTTTTTCACTTTAAAAGTGGAGACATTTCATGAAGGCATCCTTTCAGCCATATACTTGGTTTACGGTATACTTGGTATCAGGACTGAAACCCATCATTTTACTCATTTATGTAGTTCTCTGAAAATGTTCCTGTTTCAGGATCATCTTTATCACGTTACAGTATTTGACAGGTCGGCATTATTTTCAGTATTTCCTGGACTCACATGAAATTCCCCAGATAAAGATACAGGAATTGCAACTACGTTATGTGCAGTTGGTGAATAAGAAGCCATTTGTTAGAGGTTTGCATAAGCTAGTTTAGGCCTCATTAACTTGGATTACAAAGGCTGTTTAGCTCTTGGTTCATCTGTTAAGCTTGTGGCTGCTGTGTTCAGCCCAACTGCACTGAAGGTATTTGGTTTTCTTTTGAAAGTTATTGTGGATAAACTGAAGCTTAAATATGAGTTAAGAACAATTTCTCCAGATGAAACTGAATTTCCTTAACCATTCAGGGAATTCGAGAGAAAACATGGCTGGGTACCTTCAGGAGACTGCTAGCAAGGGAAGTGTTGATAAGGTTGATAGCCTCTATAGAAACATATAATCTGAAAATTCTTGCAGACAAACTGCTGATACTAATACTGGGGATGAGGTCAATTAAATGATTCAGGTGCTGCAAGATCCTTTCTTATTCAGCACTTTCTTATTAGAACCCAGGTCAGGCCTAGGGACCTTAAGAGGAGGGTCCTGGGCAGAAGTTAAGGAGCTGATGTAAACCTGGGAAACATAAGCCATTCATCTGGTTTGAAATGTCAGCAGCAACCTTCAAAGCTTCTGTACAGGTTGACTGCAGAAGACAGCTCACTGTCCAAGTGAATTTCTTCTGGTGCTTGGCTGTTAGTGGTTTTTGCCTGCGTGGCATTCATGATGGCATTTGAAGCCCTAGATGGGATGACAGTTCTGCGGAGGTTGCATTTGTTACTGTGATCATGCAGATGAGTTAGCAAGTTTTGTGGTCTTTGCTGTGGCACACGCTGACTCTATTTACAGAAGTTTGTTTCTAGTGATAGTTTCAGTTAAGCAGGGAGTGATGGAGTGTTTAAAGGCAAAGTAAGGCTGTATTGGCTCTGGGAAAGCATAATTTAAAGACTTGTCATCTTCCGTTAGGGACTGTACTTGTGTAATTATTTTCTGTAAAGGTTCCCAGCTGAATGTGACAATCAGGCGTGTCATGATTGGAGGCAGATTTCTTTTAGTATTTTAAAATATTTGCGTGGCTCAGTGAGCTGCCACATCACTCATTGTGCTTCCCAACAGAAAGACGTTCCTCCATAGACTAACGAGATGGGTGTTGTGAGTGTCAGATCTGGCGCAGTAAGAAAATGAAAGTTGGACTTCTAAGAAGGTATGCTGAAGCAGCAAACACATCTAGCAAGAAGAGGTCTGAAATGAGCTTGTTCAGTGTGCATATGCCTTCCAACTGCTCATTAGGAAATGCTGAAGGCATGGGAAAGTCCTAAACTCTGGTCTGAATGACTCTCCTCAGGGCTTTGGCAAGGAGCCTCTACGTTTGGACTCAGTCTCTCCCAATGGTAGGAATTTGTGCTTTTCCTTTCAAAAGGGCATAACAAGAGCTGCTCTTTTTTTTTTTTTTTTTTTTTTTTTTTTTGATTAAAAGAAAATGTAGTGGCTGCAGGAGGAGATTTTGTCATCCTTCTCTGGATTCAGGTTCAGTTCAGGAATCTAACCTACAACTTTGGGGATAATGTCCTCACCACCAACCTATAGAGTGTTTGAGACTATTCTAGCTTAACTCTGTCAGACCTGTGCAAAATACCATGGTGATTGTGGGAAACACCCATCAAGATTTGCTGTGCCACATGGTGAGCATATCTCTATTCAGTGGTTATTCAGTGCTCTATTCAATGGCTGTATATTCTTCTAAAAAGTTGAAGAGGTTTTGATTTGGGACAGTTTCTTTAATTTACGTTAACGCTCAGTGGGCAGAGTATGGAAATATGCTCGGGAAAACGATTGTAATCCAGGATTCCTTGTCCTCTTTCCCCCTTATACCTTTCAGATTAGTGCTTTTACTGTTCATTTTAATCTGAGGGAAATTTCAAGTTTTGTTGTGCATGATGGCAAAGTTACAGTGGAGAAATGGAGAGTAGTACCTGGTGGTTAGAGCAGTGAAATGAGAAGTTGCAGGCTTCTCTTCCCTGTTGCTGGAGAGGAGAGTGATCTTTGAGCTCCAGAAAAAAAAATATATATGAGATGATGATTTTTTAAAATGTTCCTCCTTTCTGCTAATTCTGTATTTTATTTGCCTAACATATTTTTTTATTTTCATTGAATATGGTTGTGGTTGTCATCTTGGAATAACTTCTGTGAGATTTCTGCAATTATCTCTATGATGTATTGAGCATTTTGATTTTGTGGTTGTGATACAACAGGAAATGGAAACAATGATTTATGTTTCTTTAATTCATGTTTTGCATGTAAACTTTTGGGGTATTCTGTTTATAGTGCTCTAAAGATGCAGACTGATTTTTGGCCCTGTCGTTCTGCAGACTTCAGTGGAAACATGCCCACTCAGCCCATGGCTGAAATTTGGCTCAGAGCTTGTTGGCTGCAGACAGTTGCTAAGTGAAACATAGGAGGTGTATCACATATCCAACAGCTCCTACCTTTATAGATAGAATTACTAGAAAGTTTTTTGCTTTGTTTTTTAAACGCATAAAAGCCCATAAGAAAAGACCTTTGGAATTTGTAAACATTCCTGCATTTTCAAACAAGGCAGAATTTTAATAGAACGCTATAAGAAAACTATGTTTTTCTTACATTGATACAACCTGTTTGGAGCCAGTAAAACCTCTGAAATTTGCAGATCTTCTGCACAGTTCTTAACAAATTGCATTGTCAACCATGCTGTTTTCAGGCTCCAGACAGTACAAGTAGTGAGTGTTACCAAGCTGTACTGTAGTGCTGTAATTAGTTGTATGTTTTGTCCCTAAAGAGAAGAAGCAAAACCAGGGGAGCCAAGAACCTTGGACTGTATTGACACCTTATGTGAGGCAAGCAGATTGGATTTGGGCCACAGTATCTTAGGAATTATGGGGGATATTTTATAAATCAGTGGTTCTGGTACTTTGCCTTTACGTAGTTGTTTGATAGATGGTTGCTGGCTCAGTATTAATTTGATCATTCTGGGTCTGATATATTTATTAAAAAGATGATTAAGGATTTCAGATAAGGAGTAAAATGACCTTACTAAAATTCAGATGCAGTTGGCTAGTTTTGGGAAAAAAATTGTCAATTTTTTCTTGGTAACTGCTTGTTCTTCTCACAGAACAGGTTGACCTGCAAAAATGTGCCAAGCAAAAAAGAGATGTCGTGGGCCGCATTGAAAACCATTTAGTGACACTGCATTGTGGCTAGATTCCTGGGAGTTTGTTGAAAGGCCAATGAAAATCAGGGTCTTAGCATGCAAAGGGTGGCATAAATGAATGCTATACTGGATTTATGGTATTCTCTCAGGTGCTCATTTCTTCATCGTGTCATTTCTTAGGTATTAGTGAGGCTAATTGACCATATTGAGAGAATTTTTTGCTGAAGGTTTTTGAGCAGCTGAACAAATCCCAGAACTGAACAGATGAAAGTCGAAGCTGAAAAAGTCAATCTGGAAATAATTTTGTAAAAAGTTTTGTGACTGTGAAGATAGTTAACCAGTGAAACAACATCTTGGGTGTAATGGTGGATTCTTTCCTCCTTGCTTAAGACCTTCTTTTTCTAAAAGTTGCTGTAGTGTACTGGCCAGAGCCAGTTAGCTTGGTGCTGAGAGTTGCGTTACAGACTACAGAGTTTGTATTAATGCTCAGTTATTTCTTGATTAGGTCATATCCTTCCTTTGACATATAGCGACAGTCTGGCTCTACCATGGGCAATGTAAGTTTACTGTAGAAAATACTAAGTAGCAGCATGAAGACTTTGAAAGTTCTCTAGGAATGTAGGCACATTCTTTTTATTGATTTCCATTGACAGTTGTGTAGCCAAATGCTGTAGTAACCTTTTAAAATTTTATCCGAAGTATTTGGTTTTGTGATTGCTGAAGTCCCAGCTGTGCACAGCGAAGCTATGACTYATTCTCTAGTGATGCTTGGCAGTTCCACTGTCTGATGGGCTCAAGCCATCGGTTTGCACTAATGACGGTCTGCAAAGGTAAATAGCCTCCCTCTACTTAAAGGAGAGTTTGTTCCTTCTAAAGCATAAGATGATATTTGGAGAGACTCAGCTGACATAAATGAGTTCCTCCTGCTTGTCTCTTTTGTGTCCAGTTTTGCTGGAGTGAGGGAAGTGACTGCTTATTCTAATCCATAACTGCCTATTCCCTGGAATAAAGTATTATCAATTTTAATATGAGAACAGATATTCTGTATGTGGTGAAATAACATATCTGTTAAACACTCATACGTAATGTGTTTCAACACTTGGATTTTAGTGTACGCTTTTAGCTATTGAACTGCATAACTTTTTACATTACAGTTTAAAATTCTCAATAGCATATTCTGTCCTCCCATTTTTGTAGAGATTGAAAAGCTTTGGGTAGATCATTGAGAAGAAAGGGGACTTGAGAAAATGAAATGAAACAGAGTGGTCTTAAGAAGATGATTCAGAAACTCTCTTTTCTCTGTCCTGTCAGAACAGGAGAGCACTCAATGAATTTGAATGTCACAGATGAATTTCAGAACTGGTAAAAGGGAATGGCTCTTGTATACTGCCTGGACAGTACGCCTGTGAAGCTCATTGCTGCAGAAGGCTATTAAGACCAAGTATATAGCAAACTTAGAAAAGAAATCGGATACTAGCAGAGTTATTACTGATATCCAGAATTATAATAATTAATGCTATCAAAGTTTGAAAGAGATATTGTGTTTCGAGCTTTGGGGCACAGGGTAATCTCTGTCTGACATACATCAAGATGAAACTTGTGGAAAGATGATGTCATGTCTACCTTACATGGGCTGTTATGCTACATTCGAAACTTACTATGCTGGCAGTATACAAAAGTATTTGAACCTGTTGTCTGATTGCTTGTATCAATTACTGTCTACAAAGTCCTTTAAAACGTACATCTGTAAAAACAGAAGTGATAGTCATCTAAAACACTGTATTTAACCAGATTAAGACAGGAGCAAATGCAGCATGGTTGGATATCTTTGTAATTGCGTAGGTGTCAAAATGCTACTGGCTCTATAAATGGTCTCATACTACAATGAGCGTACATACTGAGCATATGTATCTATTAGGGTGCATTGTGGTTTTTTAAATACAGTTATTTTTCAGTACAGGTTTTGCTGCTTAGTCTCATTGTTTTATTGGTAGGTCCAGTGTGTCACACTTTCTGGACACAAAGTCTTATGCTACTGTCCTTTTTCCAAACAGAGCCACTTCTCAACTAGTGTGTATTCTGCTGTGGAGCAGTTTGGGTGCCACTGGAAATGAAAGCCAAAATGACCTTGCAGTTAAAGTTCACTAACTCAGGATAACCAACCAGAAAAAAAGAATCCCAAGGCAATTCTTGTATGTGTTTCCCACCCACCTCTTATGACTGGGAAAAGGAGTAAAAGAAAACACACACAATAATGTGATTATTCTTTTCTATTCTGTTCTGTTCTGTTCTATTCTACTTCCACTTTTTTGCTGCAGTGTTTTCTGCCAGGTCTTGCAACTGATTTTTAGTGTAACAACTTTAGGAATCTATAGAATAATAAGCACTATTATTTTATAAACTTCTGGCAGGATGCAAGCATGATGTAGCTGTTTCTCTCAGAGATTTAACACCAACATGACATGTGCAGACTTTTGCAAATAAACAGAACTAGATCTAATTCTGGGTGGGAACCAGAACCAGTACCAGAGGATTTAAACTTCAGTTGCCTATCCTGTAAATAAACACACTGCAGGAAGAAGTTGTCTCAAAACTTAACAGCTATTAAAGGAGGGCTCTAAGGGACCAACGTTGTTTTTATTTTTGCTTACATGAGAGGTTTCATCTGAAATGATGTGTTAGTAGGAACTGTGCAGGCTTGCACAGTGAAACGCTAATCTGTCATGTAGACCTTGTCCCAAGTGCTAGGGCCAGGAAGATGTGGAGAGCTTTAATCTCTTTGCATGTTCAGGTCTGGCAAGAGTAGTTGGAATGGTTTTCAGAGGTGGTGTGGAAGTGTAACTTTATAAAGCAAATGATCTCATTACTTCTCTCCTTGTTCCCTAACCAGCATAATTAATATCCAAATGTTCCCTAAGATTAGTTTTATTTCCTGCCCAGCTAGTTGACAGACACTGCTGAGATTTGAATTCACAGCAGGCGAGAGCAGATGGCTACCTTCGCTAACAGATTACTGCATCAAAGCGTACAAACTGTCCAGCTCTGTCTCAATAAACTTTAACATATGATTTATAAAGTGAACATAATAGAAGAAATCCATGATGCCTATAACGGGAATCATATTACAGCACTACTTAAAGCACTGTGAGAATTGCCTAAGCAGTTATTGTATACTTGTGCTGATCTTCAAATCTTATTAGGCAAGAAAGCATTGCCTGGAAAATTATTTGTCTTCTCTTTGGTATTACTTCCTCTCATTTAACTTTTATTGAACTAATTAGACTTAAAGGGAGGCTTCCCATACATACAGCTTCTATTGAAGTCCTGTCAAACATATTAACGTGTTCACAGTGATTTGATGGTTGTTTGTATGGGACTTTTTACATAAGCAAAAAAGTCTCTGCTAAATCTCTATACCTGGAAGTCCATGATGAAACTACTGTACTCTTAACTAAAAAACAAAACAAAACAAGAGTACTGTTGTTTCAGAAAAAGTCATTGCAAGATCATGCATTTGTATCCAGCACAGCAGAGAAGCTTGATTATTTGAGATGGTAAATTGCAAGTAAAACTTACCTAGAACAATTGATGAGAAGTGCTTCATAAAGGAGGCCAAGGCTTTTTACAGAGTGCAGCAGCTCCAAATGATGGCACGGTATCTTTTAAGAAAAATATGATATTTCTAGCATGTTGCATAATTACTTGCTCTGTAAATAAATATGAAATGTGAGGTCCTCTGTGCCCGAAGTCTATTGATATTGCTGGCATTATTTCTGAAGAGGGTTGGTCTGTAATTCCTTCTGGTTTTGTAAGCATTCAGCATATATTTACTCTTTGGGAAGCTCCTATTGCTTTGGATGCTAAGAATGAGATACAGAGTCATTTATAGCTCTGTGAGATGGAGGGGGAGTCCTGATTCTTGCAAAATCTGGGCTTGTTTCCTGGTCAGTGGTACCATCTCACTGCTTTTCTGCTTTCCTGAGGGCAATAGTTAAGTCTGCTGAGGTGCCTTGGATAGCAGCTCTGTGCTATCGTTAATCCTCTCTTCTGTCCTTTCTCTCCTCTGGTTTGATCTGTTCAGTGCTCTGTTTCCCTCACTTTGTACTTAAGATCTAGGTTTTGCCCTGGTCTCTGTGAGCTATGTCTCTATATGAGAGGGAGAGTTGCAATCTCTTATGTGATACTGGGAGCTAATGGGATTTTCCTGTTAGCGTTGTGGAGAACAGTGGGAATACCACAATGTCAATTTGTGGAAAATAGAGGTTGCTTTGCAGCTGTTACAAAGAGACAGATTAAATTTCCTGTTTTAAAGAATAAGGGGAGGGGTTTTTTTTCATTCTGAAGTTAAAAACTGAAGTTAGGATAACCTGTTTGCCCACCTGAAACATTTCCCCATATAAGTTGCTTAATGTATTTCCATGTACAGTAACGTTTTCTTAGGATGTGAGGTGGAGCAGATGGAGAAAAGCATTAGGTAGCAGCTTAAAGATTGTAATTAAATGTTTCCAAAGATGCTATTTGTACTCCCTGAATAGTAGGAATAATAGTAGCTGACCACAGTGAAGATCTGATTCAGCAGTGGTTTTGCTTGCATTTATACAGCTTGCTTAGAATTGAATGGTGTCTATTTCTGTCAAATACAAATGCATACGGGTTTTTTTTGTTGTTGTTTCTATCGTAGACTTGCCCTCAGCAAACTTAAGCAATTACAACATCACCGTCGTGGAAGGAAAGAGCATCACATTGTACTGTGATACTACTGGTGGGCCACCCCCTAATGTGTCCTGGGTGCTCACTAATCTTGTTTCAAACCATGAGGTAAGTTTCATATTCAAATACGTGACAGTTCAGAGACAGGAGGTACCTGCTGAAGGATGGAATGAAGGTTCATGTCCARCTTTATTTAACTTTTTATTAAAAAGATGAAATAAAAAATTAATGTTGGGATTACATTTATTTTCCAGTTACTTTCAATCCAGGGTGACTGCAGCAGTGCTTTTGGAGAATGGCAGACATTCGCTCCCTGAGACCCTGATTTGCACTTTGTTTTTTCAGATGTTCACTTGTAAATGAGAGTACTGTAAATTTTTGGAAGTAATATGTGGTGTATCGGGATACTGAAACACAAGGGCTTTCTTATTATCACTGATGCCTGCATACAGAGAATAAATCTAATCTATCCTAATAATGAAAAAAGTTTTGTGTCTCTAATTTTATTATATTTTCATGCCAAAAGCATCCTGTGTTGTAATTTGGTTGTAAATATTTTGTGGCTTGTTTAATTTTCCTTCAACAAACAAGAAGGAACAACAGGAAGCCTTGGAAATTGAAGTGAAGGTTTTACTAAAAAGAATGGCAGGGTTTTTTTAATGAAGTATGAAGATGTTTCCTCATTTCCCCCTAGGCAGGGGGAATTTTGTTTTCTGAGATCTTTATATTCTGTGTCCCTACTTTAGAGTGTGTGCGCACTGGAGATAGAATGATTACCTTCTTTCTGATGGAAGTGTTGATAAGGAGAGGCATATACGCAGATCTTCAACATGCAGCTGCTGACCTCTTAAATTACCATTATTTACACAGTGGGCAAGTCCCTCTGTAATTTACAATTTTATGGCATTGGCTTTTCTACATTCATGATGGTGCAGACTGCCTAAAGCTTCCTGGTCTGTACAAAGTGCGGGATGTGTACTTCCAAAACTGTTCCTGCAGTGCGGAAGAGACAGGACCTCTGGCGTCTCGTAATCTTTGTACTTTCTTCCTTGAGGTCATTATGTCGGGCCTGAATAGAATTTGACTAGCCTGTCTTTCAGCTCTCATAAGTAAGAGCTCTGCAGAGCTCTAGTTTTATTTTTAAAATTTTCTCTAGTCTGTAAAACTACCCAAAGGTATCAGTCGTCATCAAGAACAAGAAATTAAAACAGTTTGGGGAACCTATGCCAAGTTGTGCTCTTTCTTTTTCTTTTTTTTTTTTTTTTTTTTTTTTTTTTTTNTAGTTATGAGCCAAAACAAATGTGGGATGCTGTTCAAAAAGTGAGATCACCTCATTTTTTAACCCTCCTATCTTTGAAATGCCATGGTCAGTTTGCTTCAAGCTTTCCAGAAATATTCTGTCCTGGCATAACTTCATCTTGAGATTTCAGAGGGGCACATAATATAGGCTAGCTACAACCTTCGCCGTGGAGCACAGTAGTCTTTTCAGTAGCAGAAGAATGAGTGCCTTTTAAACCTCATTTGCCATTCACAACTATTCTTCCCTTTTCTGTTGAGTGTTGTTTTTGGTTTCCTTTCTCTCACTTCCATATCTCAGTTTCTGCCTCCCTTTTCTTCACCTCCTGTGCTGCTTTTGCCTGTTTTCTCTCTCTTTCCTGTTTTACAAAGAGAGATGTTAACCAAAGTTAAAACTAAACTCTAGTCCTGCAAAGCTAGCTGTATGCTTTCAGTTTCTGTGCTGATGTATAATCTGATTGATGTTGGTTAGATTTTTCTTGCTGTAGATTTCAGCCCTGAGCCTGCGATTGAGCCCCTCTACTTTCAGTCCAGCGTTAAGAACTGCTCACCTCTGAGTTGCATATAGAGAAATGTGTAATGGGGTGTTTGCTTCTCCACTCACCTCCRCTGGTGTCACGCTGAAATCAAAGGGACATTTAACTTAAGTGGAGTTAAGGTGTCATCTCGAGGTTCAAAATTCCTGTCCCACAGGACTGTATGCGGGAGTGTTCCCGCATGCCCCCACTGACTGCCACCGAAAGTCACTGTGGTTTTACAGGTGCAGTGTGTTACCTGTTCGTGTTCTGTGCAGCACTGAAGTGTATGTGTACACTAAGAAAAGTACCTCAAAAGTAGTTTTTAAAAATGATCCTAATTATTGTTTATTATTTTCTGAATGTGTTTTAGTTCTTTTTGTTTTTAAGAAAATAGTCTTGCATTTTACAAAAAATTCAAGTATGGAAATAGTAATTATTTGGACATCATATGAAGGACCTGATTTAAGAAAACAAGAATCTTTAATGACTGGCTTTGCTAGCTTTTTTTTTTTTTTGTAATTCAGCCCTATTTGCTTTATTCAGTGTTGCATAGCTGCGTATTCAGTATGGCATTTAAGGCTGTAAATGGGCACTGAGCTTTCTAAGAAGCATAAGAATCAAGATTTCTAAGAATCATAATTCTTACTTTAATTAGCCTGTGCGTAAACACATAAAACAGTACTTGGGCAGTAGCTTAGGTAGTAGAAGGTACGTAATTTCTCGTGAAAGGTTTCGTGAGAAGAAGCAGCTTTCAAGAGAAATTTGGCTAAGGAGGAGGGAGAAGACACATTGTTGTCAAGGTGCAGTAGAGCTCGTAAGGCAACAGGGGAAGAGATGTCAAACGTAAGCGTAAAGGAAAGACAAAAGGAAGAGTACAGCAGGGATTGAACAGAATATAGGTGGGAAGAAAAAGTTCAAGGAGAGCAGAGATAGGCCATAGAAATCAGTCATGAAGTGGAAGAGAGGGATGAGCAAGGGTATGAGTAGAAAAAAAAACATTTCTGTAGAGGGAAGAAGTGTTTAAAAAAAGGCGGCAGAAACTGAAAGTGACAGAAAAATGGTTGAGTGCAAGGTTTGTAGCAGGACTTTTGGAGCTTTGAATCCACTGCCACTGACAGTTACAATTGGTTCAGCAGGTGTTTTGTGTCTGTTTGGATAAGACACTAAAGTAAGGCTTTGATTAACTGTGGACTGATACAGCTAAAAGGACGGGAAAATGAAAAATGCCATTCAGCTCTGGCCAATGATTCCTTCCCTCTCCCTTGTTCCTTATGCTGCGGTTGACACATACATGTTTTTCTGATCGCTTGTAGAGTGACACAAGTAAGAACCCTGCTTCACTAACCATAAAGAACGTTTCATCCGTGGACAGCGGACTGTGGATTTCCTGCGTAGCAGAGAACATTGTAGGAGAGGACCAAGCCTCTGCCGAGCTCACGGTATTCTGTACGTATGCAGGCCTTCATACAGCTCCCGAGGCCAAACTGCATTGGCGGCAACTGTTTTGGGTATAACTATTTTTTGGGCATGCAGGTTGTTGAAACAAAAACCCATAAGGCATGTGAACTATCTACTGCAGTTAATGCTGGGAGTAGCCCAACCGGCAGTTGTTGTATTTATCCTTTTCAGCCCTGCGTTCTGCAAAAAAAGTATTTCTAAATGCTTTATCTTCCAGTTAGAATGATCTGTAAATAAAGGTCTGAAACCCAAAATACTCAATGGCACTGACAGCGTGGGAAGGTTTGTCGTGGTATGCGTGTACATACACACTGTCTTAGGAATTAAGAAATGTGAATGCATCAAAAGGCTCGTAGAATTAATTGTAAGAGACTACAAATGTTTAAGTTCTTATTTTCTAAACAACAACTGCTTTCTTCAAAAAATGACACACTTGCAACATTTGTACTGCCAGATGTAAATTTATTTGTCATAGCTTTGAATAATATACTTATTTGTCTGGGCCAAGGAAGGGGGAAGGGACGTGTAGTGTAGAGGCACTGGCTTCTTAGATCTAAGCTCCAGCCTGAATTCATTTTATGTGAACTAGACAGCATGTTTTCGCAAGTTGCAACCCTCTGTTTAATTGAAGATGGGAATGGAACGCTTTGTAGATGGCAAACTTTGCTCAGCATGTGCTCATGACAGAGTAAACTGGAAAAATCACTGTGGCTGTAGGTTTGTAGCTTGAAGTTGGATATGTAATAGCTATGGGAAGGGACATAAACTAGAAATGTTTGAACAGTGTAAATGAGATTCTGAGCTTGGCACTGGTATGAGTGATAAAAAGGAGTATAACTAGATGAAATTGGATGCAGTTAAGAATAAATATAAAGGAAAATTTCCCAATAGTGAAATAATGGACAAGGTGTTGGAATAATCTCCTGAGGGAAACAGAACAAGTCTGTAAACTTGAGGCATTTAGCAGGTTTGAACAAAGAATGAGCAAATGTATAGTAGAAAGTCATCTTTCCCTGACAGAAGAATCCAGGGAATTAAGTCATCTGTTCTGGCTTTGATTCTGTGAAGAAAATAATCTGAAAGTTTGGATTCCTAGCTGAATATATTTCCAGTACTACTTGCTTTTGGCCAACTTTTAAATATTTTCTGTACTGTTGTGTTCCTTCAGCACTCCTCTGCACCATTTTTTCGGCAGAGTAAAGCTAAAATGTCTCTCTTCCCCTTCTCAGTGATACAGTAACTGAAATTCCCACACCTGACAGGGTTTAAGTGATTTAACAGGTGTTCAGTCTTTGTCTGAAACTAGTTTGTTTTGTTTGTTTCTAAAGAATGGCTTCATTTCAGTTCTGAGCATAGTACCCTAGGCAGAGCAGGTGGGTTCCTGCGTGAGTATTCTCCAAATAGGTATCATTCCTACTAATAACATACTTTCATACTGATGAATGAAAAATATTTCCCTGATAACTCTGTGGGGAGGGAGGGAACAGAGGAAAGACATGTTCAGAATATTCTGATATTCTTCACTCTTTTTTCCAATATAGTTGCACCAAATATCACGTTTATTGAATCTCCAACCCCGGACCACCACTGGTGTATTCCGTTCACTGTGAAAGGGAACCCTAAGCCCACATTGCAGTGGTTCTATGAAGGGGCTATACTGAATGAGTCTGAATACATCTGTACTAAAATACATGTTATCAATCAAAGTGAATACCATGGCTGCCTTCAGCTGGACAATCCTACCCACCTGAATAATGGTGCTTATACCTTACTGGCAAAGAATGAGTACGGAGAGGATGAAAAACGGGTTGATGCTCATTTCATGTCAGTGCCTGGAGATGGTGAGTATATTTTTTTTTTAATGTTAGCAATTGCAAATTGATGAGACTGTGGATACAGTGCTGGCCAGTTTAACACTTTTGGAGGAAGCATTTTATGTGCTTTTTTTTTCCTCTCTGAATGAATGTCTTCAAGATTAGTTGTAAAATAATGTTTTTCTTGAGCATTTTCTTCTTGATTATTGCTTCTCAAGGGAGGCCATGCTAGTGCTCTGTAAATCTTCTCTTTGAGTTACCATCCTCAGTGCCAGCTAAGGCTAGTAAAAGGTTGCTGTTTCTGAAGTGTTTTCTCAAGCCTCAGTTCTGATCCTGGAAAGCACTGAGTGCCAGTTCAGCCACTTTGTAAGTTTTCTGCACAGCATATGAATGCAACTAGGCAGTGTATCCAAGGACACAGGGCATGCCTATGTAGCATCTAGTGCCTCGTTGCAAAATCAATAGTGCAGTCCAGTGAGTTGATGATAATATGTTGTTAAGGACACCAGAGGGAGCTGGAGAGAAAACAAGTAACCCAGAGGCAGGATGGGCAAGGTCTTAGGTCCTCACAGGCGTTTCGATGTCCAAATCCCATTCGTTTCGGTGGAGGTTGGGCACCTACATGGCTAGGAATATCCATGCTCAAGACGGTTGCTATTAAATATATGCATCTTCAGTTGCTCTAAAGGCTCCGCCTCAGCCCTCCTAAATGTTATGTGAGGAGGCTCAAGGTGGACTAACTCACTGAACTGCAAGGACTGCTGTGAGTGATTGATGTTCACCGCGGTTTGATCTTTTCCCACATCTTCAAAACCATATGTGACGTGACTGTAAGAGTAAGAAGGCATACATGTAAGCATATTGCTGTATGTGGAAAAAACTCTGAGTGGACCTTGCACAGCTGGAGTGGAAGTAAAGGCATGTCTTTGCGCAAATAATTGCACAGTCATATCTGAAAATATGAGCATGTGTGTACCTTTGGCTTTTTAGCCATGGGATATAAATAGCTGCTTTCTTTTTTGAAACAACAATGTGCAGTGCTAGTGTTATCTGGCAGAAAAAAAAAGTGAATATTTAAATTCTCTCTCCTACATTGTAGGCTACAGACAGTAAAATTATGGTCTGTATTTAACGTTTTTCCCTATCAGCTCAGTCTGCTGTAGGGAGAGAGATGGCAGGTCTTTTGCTTTTCCACCCTTAGAAGGAAAAGGTGAAAAGCTGATATAACCAGGCTTTATTTACTTCTGCTGTCTTTAGTGCTCCTCTCCTCTTTTTTCTCTGGAGTTCTTGCTTAAGTAGACTCATTACAGGAACATGCCATGGTTTCAGCTACTGGCATCCTCTAATACTGCATTATAACGGTTCGGTAAAACAGTTCACCTCCTGTATGTTCTGTGTACAACAGAAGTTCTTTTACACCCTGGTTACCTAATATGAACCTGGCTTCATTTTCTTAACAGAATAACAGTTCCTCTAATACATTTAGGTGAATTTATCATTTTTTGTCTTTGATCCAAATCCCTTTTACTATTCTGTTTTTCCTTTATGCTTCTCCCCTGTACATTGAAAATTTCCCAGTTGTGGCCTTTTAAATCAGTAAATAGAACTGTAAGTATCTTCCAGATTAGAAAGATAGCATTATTTATTTGTTCTATCCTCTTTATACTCATAAGGAATATAAGTCTCCCAAGATAATCTGTGCTGTGTTCTTTAAGCATATACTGCATTAGAAATTGGTTCAAGCATAGTGGATGGCACCAAACCAATCTTAAAAATTAACAACAGGGGAAATTGCTTATCTATTTAGCCTCCTCAATTTTGTTTTTATTAGTGGGGCTTTTTCCTGTAAGAATCATGGCACTGAGCTTTAGAAAACGTCACAACATTGTTGTCTCCTCCACTGAAGCTGGCATGAAAGCAAATGTTAAGGAACTAGAACTGTATTACAATTTTTGTTTTAAACTATTACTATTTAAAGCACTGTCAGGCTTTTTCAAACCCTTAAAAGGCTTTTTCAGTGCTGTCGTTACTGTGTAGTTTCTTCTTTTGGCCCACATATTGTACAATGGAGCATAAAGATTAAGGCCCACGCCCTGGTATTACGTTCATTTGCAGGCCTTCATGACTGAATTAAATACCAGCCCTGATGTTTCATGGGGTGGGGTATACTCACTGAGCTTTAAAGTGATTCTCTGGTTATTGCATCACCTACGGGCAAATGCTCTGAAGGTAAAAACAGAAAAAAAATTAAAAAAAAMCCCCTCACCTATAATCCATATGTCTATCTAAATTAAATACAACTAAGTCTGAAGGATGTTCTGTCATCAACAGTGTAATGCTCCACTTTCAAAGTTGCATCAAACATGATGAAGACATGATTCGTGCTAAGATGCTCTCCACCTCCAGCATGCTACTTGCAGATCCTATTTCACTGGTCTGAGGATGCAGGCATAAAGGAGAGGAAAGCATGAACCACAGTGGGATTTCAATTGAGTTAATGATAACACAGTTAATGTTGTAAATTAAGACTTTGTTTTAAATACGAAGGCCTGGAAGAATAAATTTCATATTCTATTAAATAGATTTTTAACTAGCTTTAATCTGCAAAAGTTCTTGGATTCCTGTGAAGCTGTTCTTGCTAAGGATGACCTGATTATTTGGGACTACACTGCAGCCAAGAGCAAGCGAGAAATGTTCATGTTTTATTCTGGAGGCTGTTATTGTGGTTCATCCAAAGCAGCTAATAGAATCATAGAATCATTAAGGTCAGAAAAAACCTCTAAGATCATCAAGTCCAGCCGTTGACTCAACATCATCATGGCCACTAAACCATGTCCCAGGTGCCACGTCTACATGTTTTTTGAATGCCTCCAGTGATGGTGACTCCAACACTTCCCTCGGCAGCCTGTTCCAATGCTTGACAACCCTTTCAGTGAAGAAATTTTTCCTAATGCCTAAACTAAACCTCCCCTGGCGCAACTTGAGGCTGTTTCCTCTCATCCTATTGCTTGTTACTTGGGAGAAGAGACCAACACCCGCCTCTCTACAGCCTCCTTTCAGGTAGTTGTAGAGAGCGATAGGGTCCCCTCAGCCTCCTTTTCTCCAGGCTAAACAACCCCAGCTCCCTCAGCCGCTCCTCATAACACTTGTTCTCCAGACCCTTCACCAGCTTTGTTGCCCTTCTCTGGACACACTCCAGCACCTCAATGTCCTTCTTGTAGTGAGGGGCCCAAAACTGAACACAGTATTCGAGGTGCGGCCTCCCCAGTGCCAAATACAGGGGCACGATCACCTCCCTATTCCTGCTGGCCACACTATTCCTGATACAGGCCAGGATGCTGTTGGCCTTCTTGGCCACCTGGGCACACTGCTAGCTCATGTTCAGCCAGCTGTTCGACCAACACCCCCAGGTCCTTTTCCGCTGGGCACCTTTCCAGCCACTCTTCCCCAAGCCTGTAGCGTTGCATGGGGTTGGTGTGACCCAAGTGCAGGACCCGGCACTTGGTCTTGTTGTACCTCATGCAGTTAGCCTTGGCCCATCGATCCAGTCTGTCCAGATCCCTCTGCAGAGCCTTTCTACCCTCAGGCAGATCAACACTCCCGCCGAGCTTGGTGTCAKCTGCAAACTTGCTGAGGGAGCACTCGATCCCTTTGTCCAGATCATTGATAAAGATACTAAACAAGACTGGCCCAAAACTGAGCCCTGGGGAACACCGCTTGTGACCGGCCGCCAACTGGATTTAACTCCATTCACCACAACTCTCTGGGCTCGGCCGTCCAGCCAGTTTTTTACCCAGCGAAKAGTACACCYRTCYAAGCCATGAGCCRCCAGCTTCTYYAGGAGAATGCTGTGGGAGACAGTGTCAAAGGCTTTGCTGAAGTCCAGGTAGACCACATCCACAGCCTTCCCCTCATCCACTAGGCGGGTCACCCGGTCGTAGAAGGAGATCAGGTTGGTCAAAGCAGGACTTGCCCTTCATGAACCCGTGCTGGCTGGGCCCAATCCCCTGGTTGTCCTGCAATGAATGCGGGAGAGATTTTTTACCAATAATAATTATTTTTAATTAAGCTTATTCATCTACCAGCTCTCTACTCTCAAATTCAGCTGAAGGAATCCAAGTCACCTAGTATCTTGTCAAAGTAAAAGAATATGTTAAATACGCCTTAGAAGTAGCATCTTGCTTGTGCGGCATAACAACATGGGGCTGTTTTGCAGAAGTATGTTTTTGGATCGAGTCTTTTGCTGCTCCTGTATTTTGAAAATGTCAACTTTATAAAAAAAGAAGCAGGCAAACCAAGTGTAGTTGAGGTAGTTTATAAAGATGAGTGAATAGGGTGTGTCTCTTAATAGTTTATTTACACAACAACGTGTTCTAACAGGGACCAAAACACCAATGCTGTTGTGTGTTTGCCTTAAAAATAATTGTGTGTAAATGTGCAAAATTACTGTGGTGAAGTTTAATGTTAAATTAGCTTCAACTGATGTTTTAATGATTGAGTAGATATGTTTTTATGTAGGGAACACTAAATAGAAATTTGGGGTTCGTCCAGCATCTTGATTTTTGCAACTTTATTTGAAGTGAAATATTAAGTTATGTAAAAGGTATTTGAATGGAGTTGATGACTTCCTAGTTTGTATCGCCGGCAGGAGTTAGGGGTTAAACTAATCTGATTACTTTATCCCAATTCCAGTGAACAGTAACAAAAATGTTATTTTGGGAATAAAGGCCTGGGAATTTTTTTGTTGKTTTTTTTCCCTTCATATTACAGAAGGTAAATTAGAAGTACTGTCTTTCAGCAGATGGATAGTACTGTCTTTCAGCAGATGGATGTTTTGTACTGGAAAAAATGAATCCATGAACTTTTATGGACAGAAACCCCCAGTCAGAAGTTGCTTGAGGACAGATAGTGCAAGCTTCCTTCACTTGTTACTTATTTCTGCAGATTGACATGACAGTTCTCATGGGGTCTATTAACCTATGTCTCTGGATACTAGAATATCTTCAAATGCATTTAAAAATGAACCTAATTATCTGCTGCCATTCTGCAAATAGGTTGCAACTCTGTTTAGTATTTTCAGCACAGATTCTCACGCCGTTGACATAAGCAGAAACAATGATGTTCTGGTCATACTTCACAGTGGCTTTAGGCCAGTGTCATGCCACTGCTGTGGATTTACTGTATAGTACTATAAACAGAATTATGCTTTTTTGATTCGTCTGTAGAGATTTTAACTATCTGTTAATTTTATTTCCAAACCAACAAAAAGGAGTAAAAATATGGAAGAGATGATTAGGAGCCTACTACATAAGCTATGCTATAAATACATTATAGACCAGAATGAACGGGTACGTTGAAATACAACACAAATACCTTTCAAAGCCTGAATAGTCTAATAGTACACTAATTTAAGTGGGCATTCTGTGCATTACACTCACATATGTGCTCAGCCTTACATATGTGCAGTGATTAGAAAAAGCTGCAAACTGGAACCAGTAAAATTTAGAAAAGTGTAGACTAGATGGGTATCCATTTGCTTGTATAAACGCTGGCTTCCGAGACATTTTACTCTTTTGGTAAGAGTTCTGTGTGTGTATGAGCTGTGCAGCTGGCTTCTCGGAAGCATCCTTTTACAGAGCGAATGAAATCGTGCTGCACAGGTCATTGCTACCTCTAGCCCTTAACTTGCCAACTCACAGCTAAACCGGTTTGCTCTCAYGGTGATTTAATAGCAAAATTTTTTGACCAGGTAAAAGTCAGTGATTGTTAATGCTCACTGAAGTCTGCTTCCACTTAAGTTCAGGGAATTTTATCGTTGATTTTTCAACAGGAATAGTTATTGTTGCACTTATTTCAGATATACATTAACAGTGAAAAGCAGAATTTTGCCCAGTTAGGAAACACACCTGCATTTGCCAGGGCTACTGCCCTGTGCATTAGCTGTTTCACATGAAGCAAAATATTAACCTTTGGGATAGCTCTAAAATGGTTGTAAATGTAAATAGATACTGCAATATATTGGTGTTGCTTTGCATTTGTGTAGGTACTGGTCGTTACTATTGCAAATAACATGTCAACTCTTAAAAAAATTTCTAAAGACACTCTTATTCTTTCAGCATTTGCAATCTATTTACAAAGGCTTTTTCTTTTTTTTTCTCTTCTCCATGTACAGGTAGTGGCCCAATTGTGGATCCAGACGTTTATGGTATATATTCAATTTCCTTTTTCTTTTCTTTTAATGATAGAAATGAAGGAACTGAAACCATTAAAAGATTGAATGTCAGGCTCAGTTAAATTGAAATGGCACATATTATAACAATTCTAAAAGGTACTTTGTATTTTTTGTTCTTCTCCTGCCTTATATTATTTACGATAAATGAGGACAATATGACGTTTTACTTACTCTACTGCTTTTGATTCACATTAGGAGAAGCATAAATCCACTGCTGCGAATGGTTGCAGTTGATCCTGTAGGATGAGAGCTGTCTGATGTAGCTCACAGGCATGAGATTTTGTGAACCTTTTGGAGGCATTTCTTGGAGGAAAGCGAGTTCATGATTTCTCTTTACGTAACTTACTTTATTTTTTCAGGGATGATTCCATACTTGTTTTGTCTCCAAAAATGTACCCCTAAATCCCACTTAAAAATTATGTTGGCACAAGTATGTTTTCCTGTAGGCAATTTATTTTGCTCTGTCTGCTCATTTGTACCTTCCCTTAATCTCTCTTGCATAAGCAGACCGTCAACTCAGTGATATCTGAGTGTGTGCCAGAAGATTTGATGACGCAATGTTCACATTAGTTTTTTAGTTAAGTGAAATGTTTTGGTCTGTACCTAGTGAAAGCCAGTGTGCACTAGAATAGAAGCTGCAGAATGAAAAGCAACTGGCTAGTTTTATATAATACTTTTGGTATACTTCTGGTGAGTAGGAAAGTCCATCCTAACCAACATACCCAAACACCCTTCAGCTTCCAGCAGAAGCTGGATCCTGTTTGGAGTACTTTTTATTTGGATGAAATGGCCCATGACTCAAGTTTCCTTAAGCTGATTTAAATGTTATTGCTTTGATTCCATTCCATGTCATTAAACTTTAGCAAATGTGCAATTGAAGCATCAATCTGGCTTTAAGTGCTTAGAAATATTAAAGGATAACTCCTCCTCCCTCTCTTTCCAAATTCTTTTTTTTTTAGGGGGTTGGGGGGAGGGAAGGTGGTGATGGTTTGCACAATTTCTTACGTGTTGTGTTATATAAGCTGCATGCATGAAGATTTTGATTCTGAGCTGTTTATCAAGGTCCTGATGCATGTGTATGGCTTTAACCATGTGAGTGCTGTGCTTCTATTGACTTGGGTAGGTTTCTGCTGAGATGTGCGCTTCGAGTTGCGCTAGCAGATCACAGCCTGCAAGACCTAGTACCTGATGAAAGCAGCCTTCCTTTTTATCCCTGGCTTTYCTTTCTCCTGTGTGAAACTGCTGTCTTTGATCTTTGTTTCAGTGACTGAGTGCTTGCTTTGAGAAACACTTTGTAGTCCAGAGTGTTTCCCTAATTATTCCGAATTCACAAGTCCAGTTAGTGAGGTGAATAAATGAGGCCAGCTGGAAAGTCTAGGAACCGGTACACTTCTTCGAAGAACCACTGCCTGCATGGCTGATGGTGGGACCCCTGGGGTGAGCCTGCCCCAGAGGCTGAGCCGTTTTCGTGACTTTTTTTCAGGCCGCTCTATGCTAACCTCTTTACCCAAAACTTGGGTTATGTTGGAAGGAAGATTTGAAGCACACCCCTCCCGCAGGCTTCCCTTTAAAATGCATTTTTCAGACCCCTGTGCTAATCACGTTGCACGTGTGCCCAGTGTAACAGGTAAAGATGGCAGCAGAGGATTTGATCCTGCTGGGCACTGGGACTAGCTGTGTGTCTGTCAGTCTGCTGGTTATGGGTGAAGTTAATGGGAGCTGCAAGGTACTTCCCTTATGTGTTGGGGCATCACAGGGCCAGGGGCTGCCCATGGGGGTCCATCAGGGCTGGGCCTGGCAGCCAGGCCCGTCCCATCACCCCAGCCAGAAGTGAGGCAGCCGGGGGGCCCGTGGGCAGCCACATCCCCAGGCATCGGGCACTGCCCTTGGGCAGAGGCCAGGCCACGGGCCCAGAGGTGGGCCTGGCTCAGCAGGGCTCATGGCCGTGGTTGTGAGGAGACGGAGACAGAGGCGACGGAGGGCAGGGGACCCCGGCCTCGAGTACCCCTCTGCACAGAGCAGAGCCCTTCGTAGCTGGGTTTGATCTGTTGCTTGGGAATTGACTTGTGAGGTGATTTCCAAATGTTTTCCGTTCAATGTTTTGAGCATACAAGGGGAAACAGAAGAACTGATGAAATCACAGCAGGCTGCGTGACATTGTGTTTGCCGGGGGGAGTCCGGGCTGTGCGGAGCACTCTGCCTGCTGCAAGTGCGGAGCAGTTGCTGGTGTCTCTGGCTTACCTCGCGGAAAAGGCAGAGAAGAGAGGCTGTCCTGGCCCCCTCTGGGAAGTAACTGGGGGAAATAAAGCAACTCACCCCGGGGCTGAGCAGGATATCAAATGCAAAGCCAGCTGCTTTGTCTCTGAGTTCACATCTTCGTGCCACTGCTTATTCTAACATGGTTAGAACATCTTCTAACTGGTTGTGAACATGAGAGACACAACATGCCCCATATCATCCAAACCCCCAGAGGACTGTGTGGAGTGATCCCCTGGTGCTGGTGTGACTGTGCTCTTGTCTGTATCCCAGCCGCCTTGTTTCTAAAACGGCTGCAAAATACTGCCCAGCCCCCGTTGCGATTCACCGCAGTTGGCGCGGTCACAGGTGGCTGTGTGAGGTACACAGCGCTGGAGAACCTGGCCCTGAAGCA
This sequence comes from Oceanodroma leucorhoa, assembly GCA_030449065.1. Classification (NCBI taxonomy): domain Eukaryota; kingdom Metazoa; phylum Chordata; class Aves; order Procellariiformes; genus Oceanodroma; species Oceanodroma leucorhoa. Next base: position 320,151 of record JASVER010000237.1, on the reverse strand, counting down.
ATACAAGTCCCACATAGCATGAGTCAAGAGGCGTGACCCTGTCTGTATCAGAGTGCTCGATGTCTATGTCAGGATTTAATAGTGAAATGAACAGGAATTTGTTTAACTTAGAATCACCCAGTTTTGGCTGGATAGCTGTTGCGTGTGTTCTCCTTGCCTGGCTCACCCATTTCAAAAGGCTTTGAAGATCTGGCGCTAGTTCAAATGCAAGTGCTTCACAGTTATACAGTGAGGAATGGCAACGCAACACCAGCGTACCAATGTGGCTTCCTTTAGCTCTTGCCCATTTTAATACAAAAGTGCATTCAGAGGATTTACAGACCAGACCTGAAAGACTCTGCATAGTTCTCGTCAGTCCTTCAGGGTGTGATTTCCAGTAGCTTAATACAGACGTGAGCACAAACAGAACTGCAAATAGCATCGGCTTTTGCCCACTCCTTTTTTGAGGTAAAATTAAGAGCAAAAAATTTCCCTCTTGAAAGTTTGTGTTACAGAGCCAGAGCAGTGAAGGCTCTACATATTAGTTTTATATATTGGTCTTACAAAGCTACCATAAATACAGGATTGGTCAAAACTATCTTTGTGAAGATTTTGCCAGCTAATTGTAAAGGAAGCCCAATTTTGTAGGCTGAGATACTTGTTATAAAGCGGGCTCTGCCTGCAAATGAATGAAGCAGAAGTCTCCTCCTTTGCTGTGGCAAAGCGCATAGTCACGGTGGCAGATGGTCTGCAGAGCACCTTGTCCGAGTGTCGAGGCCGCTTTCACAAGTGTGCCATTCAGGCAGGGTTTGTGTTGCCCGGAGTAAGGAGTGCTGTTCGTTTGCCTCTTGCCACTGTTCTAACCTTGCTGCATAGGAAGCTATAGGCATAGAGATGCAGTGCTGAGTTGGAGAATTCAAACGGTAAACGAACAGGAAATTAAATTTTGTTTCTCATGAAAGCTCTGTGTACTTAATACGTATTTTGGCTTGAAAGAGGCCTATCCTTTGGCATGCGTGGTGTAGAGCCAAAATAGACTATGTGAGCTGATTAGACAACCTGACTCTACTGACTGTAGCACTGGTGCCAGAGATAGCTGCGTAGCTTCATRTACCAAAAAATCTGCAGGCTGCTGAGTGCTTTGCAGAAAGCAAATGTGTTCGTGCATGCATGAAGATCAAAAAGCCCAGTGCGGCTTGTTGCTAGCATTGCCAGCTGAGCTCTCCAAAATGGCCTTGGGAGCTAAAGAAGATAAACTCTACTGAGGCGCAGGCCCTCCCTGCCCTTGCTCAGCAGCAGCTCTGTGGTCGGAAGAGTTCCTGCCTCTGTARTTAGTGAGAGCTATGCCTCTGCACTCTGCTCGTTCAGATTCACAGTTAAAATTTCATCTGTAGGCTTATGGCACTGATTTTAATAAAAATGTGTAAAGAAATACACAGTTAATTGCAAATTTAAATTACAATGCTGGAGGTGCATTTTGTAATAAATGCAGTTATTGCCCTTGTTTGTTTCTTTCATCTGCACACATTACAGTCATAAAATTGAAATATGTATATTTCCAGATGTAATCATAAAATATATGCATTTTTTATTTTAATTTAATGTATGTTTCTCTAAGTTTGTATGTATATTATTTAATTCTTTAATTCTTTTTATCTCATTTGAATAGTTTTGACGGGAAATCAACTGTAAATATCTGTGTTTCATTTTTAAATAATTACAAATAATTAAGCCATGTTCATTCTTTTTGATGGTTCTGGATTCACCCCTGCAGACCTGTCAGTGGAATTATTTTGATAAGTCAAATTTCTTCATACCATCTCAGGCTCTTAATTTTTTAAAGGTTTACCTGTATGACAGTTTATGATGCTAGACTGTAACGTCTGTGCACACAACAGTATTTTTTATTATTTTTTAAATGAAGAAAACCAGCTATTTCACATTTGATAGTAATAAACTAGCTAAAAATCCAACTGCCAAGTTCTCAGCTAAACAAAAGTCCCCCAGCTAATTTGTAAGACTGTCCTATATTTAGCTGAATACAAGGCTGGAGAAGTTCAGTGTATAGGGCAGTCTTTCATTTTTAATGGGAAGCCAGAAGCGCATAAAAATAGCTGTATGGATGGAGTTCTAATTTAACTCTAGTTTTTCCAGTGGAGATACGCATTATGGTGTAGATTGCTTCTCTTTTCAGATTTATCGGTCACAACACATTTGTTCGATTATCTGCCACAGGGATCCCCCCCAAAATGTTCCAACAACCTTAGCAGTTATGTGTTGTTTCCAAAGAGCTCAGAGTCCCGAGAGTTGTTAATGGCCTTACCGTCTTACAGAGCAGACATTATAAAGACAACCCTTTCCCCTCTAAGGTTACGAAATTATAAAAGCAACCTTTTTTCCTTTCCTAAGAGTATGAAACCACGCCTAATGATCTTGGAGACACCACAAATAACAGTAATCAAATCACTTCTACGGATGTTTCCAACAAAGAGAATGAAGATAGCATCACTGTAAGTATATACATTGTTTCCTGATCTGTAGTCTTGGCGGACTTTCTGGCTATACAACTCACAAAACTGTGGAGATTGTAATAGGACCCTGAGCTACCTGAACACCGGAGCTATTACTGTGTTGTGATCAAAACTCAGAAAAAAGGAAAAAAAGAAAATCAATGCTCCTCATTCTTGCCCTCATCCCATTTTTTGAAAGAGTCAATCACTTTTCAGTCCAAGTAAAATTGCTAGTTATTTTGTTTCCTGGTTTTCCCCACAACTAACTGTAATTTTTTAGCCTAAGACTTTGCTTCTAGTTTTAGCCAAGGAGAGCAACTCTTTATTTACAGAACAAAGCCATCCAGGGTTAATTTGAAGATTGTTGTTTGAATTCCAGTCCTGGAATCAGCTCCACCTTACAGAGAGGATGTACTGCAATGAACTTTCAAATTCTAATCATATGTTTTTAAAATATGATTTCATGTAGGTTTTTGATTGAGTAATTTGCAGTAGATTTTAGTATAAGTAGTTGAACTGATGGGCCTCATCCTTTGCTGCCTTGCCTCTCATGCTCTCCTGAACTGAATTGTTGGAAACTGGTAGTGGGTGGCTAGCCTGGTTGATACTGCAGCCTCCCTGTATCAGTGACTCCGTAAAGCAGCAGGCAGTGGAGAGCGTGTGTGAGCCAGAGAGCAGACTGTGAGTTGGGACACTGTGCTAAAAAATTGGGAGTATCCCAGACAGTCTTATCTCGTCTGATAGCAGAATAATTGAACGGCTGAGGTTGGAAGGGACCTCTAGAAATCCTCTGGTCCAATCCCYTCTGCTTAAAGTGGGGCCAGCATGGCTGCTCAGGGTTATGTTCACTCTGGTTTTGATGTCTCCAGGGATGGAGACTCTACAGCCACTCTGGGCAATCTGTACCAGTGTTCAACCACCCTCACAGTAAAAATTTTTTTCCTATGCTTTTCTTAAGTGTTTTATTACAACATGCCACTCTGCTGGAAGGGAAAGGGGTGATATGCACTCCCTCCCACCTGCCTTGAATGTGTAGGATGTTGAAAAAGTTGTTCTCAGAGGTGTCTGAATCTCTCTTCTCTGCAGGATAGAAAAAAAACTCAACAAGTGGCTGTTTTCTGTACTCTTTGATCTGAGTGCAAATGTTTCCCAGTTGAAATGAATCTCTTCTTTACCTARCTGGGTTAATCCGAATGTATGCTGAATGTCTTTGAAGGTAGTTCGTGAGAACAAAACAAACAGATCTGTTTGTGTCCTCTTTTTTTAGGTGTATGTTGTGGTGGGAATTGCGGCACTGGTGTGCACTGGCTTAGTAATAATGCTCATTATTCTGAAGTTTGGAAGACACTCTAAGTTTGGGATGAAAGGTAAGCAGAGTTGKTTTTTTTTCCATAATTATTGTGGGTTGTATGAGCTGATACTATAGGCTTCTGCACTGAGAGCAGTCAAAGTAACTAGATTAAGTGCCGTCACGCTTAGTGTTTTGTTTATTCATCAGGTAAGTAAGGGCAGAGGCAGATGTAGACAGAGTGTAGAATTTTGGATCAAACTCTTCTGCTTCTCTTTTTTTCTTATGACAAATCCCATTTCTCTTCCTTCTGCTGTAAAGCCCCCTGGGACACTTCCTGGAGTGAAGTATTACTTGACAGTATAGTAGAAAGAAGATAAGAAATTACATTTATTCTGATATGAGTTTAATTACAACAATTTGACGAGAATTTATGCTGTATGTAAGAGTTACTTCAGCTCATACTACAAATGTCACGTTAAGGTGATAGATTCAAGGGGAAACACTGGCCAGAGCAGGAGGTGCATTTGCAGTGGATACTGTCATACTGGTGCTTTCTGACATGCATTTTCTTGAGCTTCTGTTTGTATCTTGGGAAGTAGCAGCTGGAGAGAGTGGCAAGTGCTCATGTCCCTGAGGAAGTGGGGAAGTCTCAGCCCTTCCATTTGTTCATTTATTTATTTTACAGCCAGATAGAGGTGTATGTACCATGGAGGTACCTGCAACAACTCCATTACCGTAGTATTTTACTGATATCATCAGTCTCTGTCTGGCGATGTGAGTGAAATTGTATTAAAAAAGAAAAAGAAAAAAACCCACTTACTCTCTTGTTGGGAGGACTAGAAGGTGCTTTGCTGTGTGCTAAAGGAGATGAGCTTTTATTCTTAAGATGTGTAGTTGAGGGTCTGCGGAGAGACTGGTAAGTAATCTTCTGGTAGGCTCCTGTTACCCGCATGTCCTTCTTCTCAGCTGTGCTTATGATATAGTACCACATGGATGTATGTATTGGTAACCGTTACTTGCTGTTGACGACTGCTCTTTTCAGAGATATCTACTATATATTTTGTGTTTGTGTATTCTGTTTAGGGGAGAGTTCCTGGAACAAATGAGATTTGAGCAGAGCAGAAATGTAGTTGGTGCAGATTAGCTTTCTGGGGATGGTAACCTTTTCTCTCACCTCCTTCTGATAGGACATAATCTCTGCTCTTTGGGGTAGCATTAAAAGAGGACAATCATGATGAAATATCCTGAATAGCCATGTGGAGCCAGCAGGGTAGAGCTGCGGAGTTTTGGCCAAAAACTAGAAAAAACTTTCTGCGACTGAACAACAGTTTAGCGTAAATTTTATTTGTGTCTGAAGCTTTCTGAATTGCATTTAGAGGGCTGAAGTAGGTGGAAGCTAAATGAGAGCAACAATAAGAAATGTCTGATGTTAGCTCTTTAAAGCTGAATGCTTGTTAGATTTTTCAAAATTTGCATTAAATATTTCAACACAACATTATTGGAGGAACTAGGAAGTAAGCTCCACCCTGAAGGAGAATGCATAAAGTTGTATTTTGTGTGGTAACATGTTAAGTTACCTTCCAGGAAGCCCCTTACATGGTGGTTGTTTTTTAGTATCTTCAGGTATAACTTTTCTCACAAAAATAATGCTCTTGCACGATCAGTAAGTTTGACCTCAGTAGTTTTTTGTTGCAGAATTGTCCATGTAGATCATGTTTTAGTAAGGATACACTTTTGGGGAAATGACTATATGAAATTATGAAAAGGCAGCAACCTCATATATGGCGTTTATTTTACTCTTTAAATTTGACCAGTGATGGTTAGGAAGATCAGTAAAATGAGTTCACAGTTCAGGTACACTCCTTCAAAAACTAATCACAGGCATGGTATGTGTGGTAATGGTGAAATGTCACTGTGACCTACAAATAACTCTTGAATGAAAGGAGTGACCATCAGTTGTCCCTGAAGTGAACCTCAAACTTCTCCAAAGTTTGCCTTCACACCTGAGCTTCACAGTCTGAAGTCCATAGTCCAAAGTCCCAGAAACACTCTCTCCATTTATCATCATCAGTATTATTGAATTTATATTAAAGTAATATTTAAAGACCTGAGGTTAGAACACCATATCGATACGTAATACCCAGACTAATAAAAAAATATTACCTGGTCTGAAAAGCCTGCAGCATAAGTATATATTGAGAATTCATAAATGAAGATAATCAATGTGGGGTATTTGAGCATGAGGAAAATAATGCAAATACGAAGATAATTTTTTTGCAGACAGTATTGATCAGTATTGATCAGATCGGATCATTTAAAATGTGTATATTGGAAATTCTGAATAACAGGATTGAGCCAGCTACCTGTGAACTCCCTGAGTTGTTTGCCATTGAATTCAGTGACAGCAAAATTAGTCCCAACTTAACATACAGACATCGTGTTATAATTGGTGGTTTAACAAACAGTCTTAGTAGCGAAGTGGGAAGGAATAAAATATCCAGATTGCTGTTGAACATATTTATAAAACATGATTAAAAAATCTTCTTTTCAAATCTTCCCCAAAATATTAATGAATATTTTGCATTCTTAAGAAGGAACTTCCTGAGTTACATCAGGCAGAAATGCACAAAAGACTGTGCTTCATTTTTCTGTTACCTTATGAGAACACAACACGGTCACCTCAGACACCCTGTCATTAAACTTCTCTCCACCCTTCTTCATCAAGCAGTTTGGAAAAAAACAAAATAGTCAGTCAGTAACTGGAGCAGTCAAACTGGCACTCAGTGGTATTTTTCTTGTACCCGTGTACTAAGAGGGAAAAAGTGTTCACTGAAAATCAGAAAAAGAAATGTGTAAATAGGCAATCAGCACTGTGTGTCCTGTAGGAAACGTCTTTATGTAAGGGATGAAATTTTCACCTCATTTGTGTTCAAAGCAGGCATCTGCAGCTTCTTGAAGACATTGTTTTATGCCTCATATCTTTAAATGCCAGTTTATCCCATGTTTTGCACGGGCATCATCTGCCCACTTCTTAGACTGTGTCCTTGCTGAGTCCTTTTGCGTTTAAAGAGCTTGAGCATGGGTGGAGCATGGGACTGATAGTGATGGTGTCCCCAGAAAGAGATGTGGAGTGGGCGGTTGTGTCTGAGCTATGCTGCATGAGAGCTACCTGTACCTGGAAGCACTGCACATGCTGAAGAGCTGTAGAGACTGCCACAGAGCTCACATGCCCCTGTTGTCTTCTTTCCATTACTGTACTGAGCGGAAAAGAGTCCAATTTATGTGATAGGAAGCACCAGGTTCTCTGGGAGCTTCCAGTACTTTGGCAGTACTGATCAATCTCTTAACAAGATCTGTTGAAGGGCTGTATAAAAATCACTTACCCTATCTTTTGGCTTCTCTCTTCATTTTGTATGTCTAAGGTGAGGGAACAGCTTGGGATATGTTCATTTCACTCAGTTACCTTTCCAGGTAGAGTGTTTTTTCAGGTAAGGAGGACAAGCAAAGCAGTCATTCACTGTCAGTAACAAAACGAAAACATTTTCTTTGTGGTGTTCTGGATTCTGGTTCAAGTTAGGTTGCACCATACAAGGCAATTGTTTTAATTCTTACCTTGCTTCTTTTTACTCTGTCTTTCAGAGCTAGGGGAAATAGCAGGTTCTGATGATTAACTTCAGGAATAATATTAGTATCGAACTAGTCTGTGATCTGTGCTAGAAGAGACTGAAAATACGATTAGTACAAAAAAACAATACTGTTCTTTCTACTCTGTGGATAAACTCATGTTGTGCTAGACTTCCAGACTTCCATTGCAAAATTTGTCAGAGTGGCTGGTAAAACATAATTCTCTCTATTTCTCTGCTTGTGTATGTTTTAAGCACCTTCTTATACAGGGTCTGTTGATAACAGCTTTGTGCGAAAAGCTGCTTTTGGGTGCTTGAATCTGGAGGTGAAGTTTTTACACCTTTGCAAGATGCTGCAGCATAAATGGTGAAAGCTTCAGTTAATTTCTTAAATGTATTCATTAAGATTTGTGGGTTGCTCTTACAAAACACCTTGGCTTGCTTGCTTGCTGGAGGATGTGAAAGTGCTTATGGTGGGAATTCACTGAAGGCTGCCAAGACAGCTCTTATCATTTTGTATGTATTTCTGACTCCCATCTAACCAGCTTATGAAACTGAAAAATAACAAGGGAATTGGAGGAGGGAGGGCAGGGGAAGGTTTGTGAACACCCTGAGAGGATTTGGGGAAGAATAATTCTAGTCATGTTTTATTCTACCTCCCGTGTTGAAAAATAAATGTAAATAAATAACTACTTGCAACATAACCAACCTGATACACAGTTTGCAGATGTTAATATAGCAGCATGCCACTAAGCATGAATGGAAGTATGGAGGAAACTGATGGAAGATAAATCAGTGGATAAACTTTGAAATAGCATAATTCACTTAAAAGGATCAAAACATTTTTGCGGATTTGAACTGTAGTAAATTTTAGCACAGGGTGTCCCTGTTCCAACAACAGGGCAATATCCTTAGTGCTCCTTGCTTGCTAGGAAAGCTGGAAGTGGATGGTTACAGACAAAACCATTATCACAGCTGGTTTACTGTAGAGATAAACGGAGTTTCTACAGGTTTTACCAAGACCAGAAAGGAGAGAGAATCCAGTCCTTCCCAAAGCAGCCCCCTCTGTCTTTTAATAAGCTAACAAATAGACAGAAGTAGAAGGAAACGTATGTGTATGTAATCCCTTTGGGGTGAGAGGGGTTTTTTTGAATGTTTCCTGTCTTATTTGTCTTTAAGCGTATAGCAAATCGTCATTGTGTTCTCTGCTTTAATACATTTTACTTGACTCCATGTTGTTGTGAGAGGGGGAGTGATTGCAAAGGACTTCAAAACAAACCCTGCTTCGTTCACATTGGTGATTGAAGAGTTCAGATTTCGGAGATGATTAGATGATTCTAAGCAAGTGGTTTGAAGTACTGGTACAGGAAAAGGGAGAGCTGTTCTGTTTATTATTAACTCATGCGTTATCACATGTCTTGCTTAAGCAATTGGGTTGCTTATAGACTAGGAGAAGAATTAAATGCAGTTAGAATAGAAAAGCTTTTACTCCTTTTAATTCTAAACCGAGTACAAAATAAAAGCTTTGCATCTTCAGCAAAGACCTGCAGTTTGACAAATATGATCTAATGTTCAAACTGGTCTGCAATAAGCTTGCAGTGAGGGCTTCCTGGACAATTTTGCCTTATTTGCCAGATAATTAAGATCATCAGTTGGTAGCTTGGGAACACGCTTACTGCTTGACCTTCATCAAGTCACTGGAATCTTGAACTTTTTGATTTTCCATCTGTACCTATAGAAGTGATTTTGTACGATGTTGTACCTACCCAAATGCTGATTCTGTGGGCGTCGATCCTTTAATGTCTTTAGAACATTTCATTATTTAGTCAATGAGCAGAATATAAAAGAGGGATTAATTCATATGAGTCAGTGTGTAAGATAAGATGTAGAAAAAAAAGAATGTGCTCAAATTCACAGTATTTTTAGTGAGTAGACATGTAAAGGCAATGATGATATTGCTCATTTGAACCACACACAGGAAACTATTTTTATTGTTTGACATTGGCATTCCAGTCCCTGCAGTCATGGGCAGATCATACAAATTGTCTGTCTCAGGTGCATCACTTGTATAATGGGCACAGTAATATTTACTATCACATGAACATTTGGAAGATGGAGTTGTTAATGCTTCTAAGTACGTTACTCTGAAGAAGCAAATTGCTGTAAGTACTTCAAAGAATGAGAGTTCTAAGGAACTGATGCATGAAAGTCATTTTGTGTAAAGGATTTTACAAAGATCTTAAAATATTTAAGCCACCATTCTCTTGTGTTCCAATAAAGAAAAGAGGTGTTTCTTAAAGCATTGTTTTGGGGCCATGTCACCCTATCAGAACATACTGTTAGGCATTTCTAACTTTCCATTGTTATTATTTATATAAAGTTTGGCCTCTAGGTCTCAGCTTTCTGTTTCTGTCTGTTACTAGTTTCCCTGAGTCTGATCCTAAAGTACAAGAGGAACGTAGCTCTGGTTCTGTGGTAGGAACAAACCAGTGGATGACATGCCACATATATAACAAAGGATTTAGGGAAACATCTCAAATATGAAGCTGGGGAATTTTTAATGATGAGATGGTGCATTTGACTATGATCTCCTTTGGTTGCAAAATTCAAACTCAGTTGTAATGATTGAGGCAGAAAAGGAGTTACTAACTTGTGGAGAGCTCTTCATGATTCAAACTACTATACTGATGGATATTATTAACACAATAAAATTATCTGAGGCCTCATGTCTGTTACTAGTAAAAATATATGGAAAGCAAATGTAAACAAGTACCTATTGTATTGCACTCCCTCTCCCCCAAAAAGAGGTATACAAGCAGGTGATGGGATGAAGGAGTACACATGTATGTGGTGTGCGTGAAGTGAGAGGAACTGGAGAACTAGGGAGACGCGGAGTAGAGGACAGCTTAGAGATGAAACGGAAGAAGACTGAAGAGAAATGAGGCTAATAATGGATGCAGTGGAAATGAGGAGAGCTGAAAATCGTAGTTGCCAGGGCTCTACCTTGATATGGGCCGAGGCTCACAGGAGTAGCACAGTTCCTAGATCAAGGTAGTGGCAGAAGAGGAGAGTCAGTCCTAAAGGTATGAACTGCAGAGATCCAACCCCGTGTTCAGACTACATCGACATTTGCTTCACACGTCTTTACAGAGCCCAGCGTTTCTCTTAGTTTCTTAGGTGCAAAGGGTGAACACTTACCTGCTTTTATACAAACTTTTGCCCATATGCAGGTCATGCTGTTTTGGAAATGCATGAGTTTGTGAGGGGAAATTGTGGTTTAGCCCATGGAAAATTTTATAGAGAACTGAGACTGGACATCAGAGGAAATATGAGGATGACAGCAATGGGAGGTGGGAGAGAAGGTGGGTCATAATAATTAAATGTTTACCAGTAATCAGAGTGAGATCAGGCACAAAGATAGGTTGGAAGAAGTATTCAGATGTGGGGAGTGAATGGGAAGAAAGAAAAGGATCAAAGAATAGCAAAGCCAGCATTTATTTATTTATTTATTTATTTATTTATTTATTTATTTATTTATTTTTGAGTGGCCCCAATTCTCCAATGCTTTAAGCACCATTTACTACTAAGTACATATGTGCTTGGTTTTGATCACCATTTGAGGAGATGTTAAGGCTAGATATTGCTAGAAAACTAGATGCTAAAAACCAAGCAGTTCTTCAACAACATAGGTGGGAATGTGAATAGTAGATAAGTAGAAGGTATTCCTCGTAGAGATGAGGTCCATTGTATGATCTCCAGCTAGGAAAAAGGCTAATATGGAAGGGGCTGCCAGTAGAGGCACTGTTAGGAGTTGCTCCTGGAGACTGGTGCAGCTTGTACGGACTCACCACAGAACAGCTGAGGCTGGCAGGCACTCTGAGAGTGTCTAGTCCAACCCCCTGCTCAAAGCAGAGCAAGCTAGTGCAGGTTGCTCAGGGCTGTGGACAGCTAGGATTGAATATCTCCAAGAATGGAGACTCCACTACCCCTCTGGGCAATGTGTGCCAGTGTTCAATCATGCTTACAGTACAATTTTTTTTCCCTTATGTTTTAAATTAAATTTCCTCTATTTCAGTTTGTGCCCATTGCTGCTTGTCCTGTCACTGGACATGTTGACTCACAGTGCAGAGGAACAAAAAAGGGGTACATAAAGGTGGCATGTGGACAAAGACACTTTCTGAGCTGTTCTGTGTTGCCTTTGATTACTGGCTTAATTATGAAGACAGGGAAATACGGAAAGGTTACAGTAGACTGCTATTTACAGTACAGCAGCATCTTTTTCAGGGAAATTATTTGGCTCAGGCATGTGAGTCTTAGTTGAATAATGCCACTGGGGATTGCAAGTATATATTGCTTAGGAGTTTGCTCCACTCCTTTTATACTATCCGTCGGATTTTATGTGAGTTTCCTTCCATTTGCGTTCCTCAGCTTTCAAAGACTGATGTAGGATTCCTCCTCTGATCGAGTTGCATTGATTTCTTTTAACGGCTCTGAAGTTTTAACCTTTTTTTTTATTCTTTTTTCCTGAGCTTGGGACAAACCCCGTGCTTGTCCTGAATAGTAGATAATACAATTACTCTGCTTCATAAAGTTCTGTTTTTAAATGCCTGGTCATGTTAACTACTTATCAATTCTGTTAGCAGGTGCCGAGATCCTAGTACAGTTGGAGTGCTCTTTTTTGTTTCGTTCCTGTAAAAGCATTCAGTATTGAATTTTGCACAACAGGGAAAGATTCACCATAGGCTCCGAGCCTGGCTGGCACAGAGCACTGTGCTGTAGCTCTCCTCACAGCTGTTGTTGTATTGCTTCCTGCAGTGGAGCCATGTCTTTTAAAATAGCATGGACGGAATTACAAAAAATGAAGACTCATTTAAGTATGTTCCAGGCAAATGTGTGTGTCTGAAAAAGCCCCACAAACAAAAACTTCTGAGAGATTGAATATGATTTTTAAAGTTTTCTGATGCTTATTTGAACTTTCCCAAATCAGGCAAACTGCTTGTTCTTTTTTGCCCAATTTTGCAAAAACACACAGGAGTAGCCTTTTATCAACAGCTTGCTTTAATGCATCTGAAGATGCCTTTGTTTTGTTTGTACAGTCTCATGGCATTACACTCTTTGGATCTGACTATTTGGAAGAAGCATCAAGAATGGATTTTTTTGCCAAGTTCATGGCGTTTCTTCTTTCAGAATGAACAAGAAGTGCTGTGAAGCCATTATTGTAGCAATGCTGTTGCTGCTTAGGAAGAAATGAGGAAGTACAAAAGTTCACAGGAATTAAGAAAAATTAAGACAAAAGGTAGCCAAGCTGCTTGCATTTCTAGTAAAAGGAACACTTTAGGTTTTGTTTCAATTCTGGGCAAAAGTCCAAATAAGATTGTTGTATTTGAATGAATGGGTCCTTTTTATATCTCTTTTTCACACCCCCCCCCCAATGCATGTTTATCATCTCCCAGGATATCTGCAACCTGGTAGCAGCTTTGTATATTAGCTGTTGACGCAGCCCCACCACTGCAGCCCGTGAATTCCCCAAGGTGTTTTCTTTATGGGTAGCTGAACACACCTTTTCCAAGTGACTCATAGCTGTTCTCAGTTGTTCTCTTCCTGGAGATACTGTACCTCCCCAGTGCCTCCTCACTGGTGCGATATAAGTGTGCCTCTCTGCCTCACAGTGGCCGCTGTTTTAGCCTTTCACATTTATTTACTTAAAATATTAGGGCTATATTCAGTCCTCAGCCTGGGTGATAATCCAGTGTAAGGATCATAATAATATAATATAAATAATGCCTTTTTTCCCCAGAAATGATAAGGTGAAATGGGAATCGTCTTCTCTGTTTCCAAGTAGCTTTTTGTGTTGCCCTCAAAGCCCATTTTCTCCTGACACCTGTTCTGTATCCTACATAAGAATCAGAAYTGCCTTTTTAAACAAAAGTCTCCCATTCTCTCTTTTTTGTCCTCTGCCCTGTTCTGTCCCATTTAATGCTGTTCACTTTGCCAATACCAGAAACCAGGAAGAATTGATGGTAATTTGAGTATGGAAATGAGAAAGCAGATCTAGCAAAATGAGATCAGTCTTATTTCTTTGAGTTTTTTTTTTTAAAATTAAGGCTGGGTGGGGAATCTTTCTGTTTTGTTCTGTTTGATTTTTTGGAGCTTCTTAAAAAAGGCAGCGGGGTGGGAGCAATGTGACAGGGTGGGAGCAATGTAACAGGGTCCTTTATAAGGAAGTAAAATGGACAAACTGTTTAGTAACTATTATTTATTCTAGGTCAGTTTTATTCTTTGTGGTAAAGGTTAATGCCACTGTTTCTTCAACTGCCCTAGCTGAATGCCCTGGAGCACAAAGTGGAGTAATGCAAACATGCAAGAAGTATTTCTAAAAAGTCCTTCATGTGTCCCTGATAGATGACAAAGTATTAGTGGCAAAGCTTCACTTCTTTCTGGCAGTTTGGCCAGCCAGTCTGACTGTGGTCCTCCTCCTTCTACCAGCCCCTCTCCTCCTTGCTCACTCTGAGCAATGATGGTATGATAATGCAGAGCTGGCACCTCTTGAGAACTCAGACCTTTTCCCTCAGATCCGTTTTGGATTTTAAATGCATCATCCTCATGGAGTAACAGGAGGGAAGAAGATAGCCTACAGTCATGGCACTTTAGCACAGCAGGGCACAATCTCTGCACTGCCACAACTCCCCTGCAGAGAGTACATGGAAGCATCAACAGCTGGAGGAGCTCATTTGTAGTCTTTCTGAGGAGTACCTGTGTTCATGGATTTGCCTCCACGTTCAATAGGGCCACCCCCAACAAGGAGTCATGCCCTATACGGCCTTTTAAAGTAGGAGAAATTTTAACTTTGGTTCTGGTTGGAAGACGACATGAGTAATTCAGACTTTGAAAGAAACACTCCTTAAAAATCAATGAATTGAGTTACAATAACCCTTTGTTTCACCTGGGAGCGCTCAGGCACAGGAGCTGGTAGCCATGGCTGAAATGTGCGTTACCCAAGGGCTTCCAAGAAAGGTTTGTGGCCTAATCTCTCTGTGTTTGCATCCTTTCAAAAAGTTGCATTTCTGTGATTTGCAGGAATAGGCAGCAGCAGAAAGGTACCTCACAGAAATACTCCTTTTTCCAGAGCAGTGTCTGAACCAGAATTTCTTGACATCCCTTAATTTTTTTGGAGAGGGCCATTGTAGTGTTCCCTAGACCTCTAGAGACCTCTAGAGCTGCACTGTTATCTTTTTCCTGTGGCACGTGGGGTTATGTACCAAGAGCAGCCCATGTTTTAGGTCTTCAGCTGGCTCTGATGCAGTTGCTCATTTGTTGCATGTCTCTCACACTCTAGCTGCTTGAGGGTCAAATTAAAACTGACAGTCAGATTCTGTGTTTGTGGCTACAACCAGCTAAATATTTCTGCCCATTGCCATCCTCTTGGAGGTTTCCTGTGAACTCTCACAGCCCTCAGTCACTCTGAAGAGCAGTAGATAGCCTCTCCTGCTACGTTTCTCTTGTTCTGTGCTTCTGAGTGCCATCTTGCCAGCTAGACAAGTATTGTAACTGCTTCTCATGGTGCCTGAAGCTTATGCATTGCAGCTGCTCTTGCAGTGGCCTCTCCCTGCATGCTCCAGGCAAACATTAATGCAGGCTATTCTGCTGCAGTCAGAAGAAGTCATGCAACTTGCCAGTGGCACAGTAAACCCCAGGTGCCCTGTGGGTGCAGGCTGTGAGCCAGCTGAATGGCACAGGGCCTGTTCCGTGCCCAGAGGCTGTGAGTTTGAGCGATACAGCTATTAAGCACGAAGGCATCACCTCTGGCACAGGAAATCTTTGGGCTGCAAAGGTATTCTGGATAAATGTGACTATGCGCTTGCTCTGGGCTTATGTGATCCCTCAGGAAGATACTTTTGGTCCCTGTCAGAGGCAGGGCAATAGATGTTCATTTAGTTGGACTGACATGGCTGTTTTTGCATTCTACGCCTGCTGCACACAGGAAGGCTGACAAGGGAGAGAAAATTTCCTTCTCTCTGTCTCTGGATCACCCAGTTGCTTTGGTAAAGAAGAGTATAAAATAAGTACACATGGGTTTATTTTAGCAAAGTAATATTTTGGAATTTCATAGAGTTGATTTATGCTGCAATTCACCAATTCACCAGATGATCTAGCATGAGTGCAGAGGAATCAGAGGAAACAGTCTTCCTTTCTCTCTTTGGCAAAGCAGCCTATACGTGGGTCTTGCACATGGCGTATGCTACAGGCCATGCGGCATGCATAAGAGGAGCATGATAGCAAACCAGCAGACATACTGAGGAGCGTTTATGCTTTCAGGCTGTTGGACCGTACTGTCCTGGGGCCAGAGAGAGACTTGGGTAGTTTGAACCCCTGCTTTTCCTGTTGGTGTGTTTGGTTAGTTTCTGAGCCCAGGTCAGAGTCTCTGTGCTTCTGCAGGGACTGGAAGCGTCTGTCCAGTTGCATGGTTCAGGCCCAAATGTGCCAAATTTGAATTGTGAGAAGTTGATATTCCTGGGAGAAGGATGAAACTGTCTTATTCTGCCTTCCCGTACCTTCCTTCTACGGCAGCAATCCAGCGCAGTGCTGGTGTTGCCCGTGGCAGCTCTGGGCTGAGAGTTGTACCCTTGTGGTGCCAAAGGCAGAGGAATTCCTACTGTGTGTTTGTAGTCTTTATGCAGATGCTGTGACCCATCTGTGTACTTTGAAAAATGTTGATGCCACATTAGACATTTGCTGTTAATCACAATTACGTCCCCTAGCATTTAGGTGCTTAGGTATTACAGTGATGGTAACTTTCACAAGCTTTGACTTGTTCCCAGCAGTCAGGACAACATTTTTGCTAAGTACAAGCTATGCTGCTACAAACAGATGCTTTGATTGCATACAGTATAAAGCTGAGCACCGTTCTCACTGAGCACTACCTGTACAAAGAGGATGTTCATGTGCACTGTTGTGTACACAGCTGGCCTTGGAACAGTGATCTCTTTGCCACTGAGCTCCCATACTTTGTGCACACTAAATTAATTCCTGTCATTTATTACTTGCCTTTTAAGTACAAGTCATAGAGCTTCTGAGAGTTTCCCAGTGCCTCTTCCAGCTGTCCTAACTCCCAAGTTTACTTAAATTTGAGCTAGTTAGATACCCTTTTTCCAACTCATTCCATTGCAGCTAACTGCTGATAGCCTTTATCCTTTGTTACAATCCTGAAAATGCATTTAGGACAGTGAGCAATATTATGGAAATGCTTTAATTGAAATGTTTTCTTTCAGTTCAACAACTTGGTCACCAGTTTGTTTTGCTTCARTGTGAGGAGAAAAAAAAAGAAGAACTTCAGCTAGAGTGGAGATTTCAGAATTCAGTGTTTATTACAGTTACCTAGTCAAAAAGAGCTGTGTTATTAATGTTTAAAACTGAAGTAGTGTCCTTGCTAAGTGGGGGGATTTTGGAAAGGGGAGGCGGAAGTGGGCTGCATAGAATGGATGATTGGTATCCAAAGATGTTGGTATGCTGATGGCATCCTTCATAAAGAAAAAAAAAAAAAGGTCAGTGAGCCTGACTCTTTTTTACACAATGGCCCCTTTATACTACCCTGCCAGTAAATGAGTGTAGATGGGAATTGGACTCATTTAAGTTGATGGGGGTTAACATTTCTTTGGGGAGAGAAGTGCAGCAGGCAGAGGTCCTGCGGTTGGCTGTGTCAGCTTCCATGTGTATCTAGGAAAGTATCTTTATAGTAACATGGGAAACTAAATCCTCTCAGAGAATACGTGGAACTTAATCTTGGCCTTTAGCTCCTCAATTAACCTTGGCACTGTAACACACTGGGCTCTGGGTGGGGGAGGCATCTTAGAGTGGTTCTTAAATAGCTTCCTAAATAGGGGATGAAATATCAGTGTTTTGCTAGAGTACTGCTTCCAGCCAACATGGCAGGACTTAAAAAAGGGTAACAGAAAAGAACCCCAGCTAATAAGGTCTCTCCTGAACCTGCTCTGGACAAGATATGGACCAGGACCAATTCTCCTAGGTGAGTCTTGGCCACAAAAAGGTTATGGAAGAGGGATTTTACAAAACTGAAATTTCAGAGGGTGCCCTTAGCTGCACTTCAGATGTACCTGACTGCATTGGCTGGTGTGTGTGGAAAGCACAAAAGGTACAGCAAAAAATATTTTGCCAATGCCAGTAAAAAAACTGCATGTGTCTAGTGGTAGGTATGAACACAGGTTGTAGCCTAAACTGATGAATCCTCTTTACGCAGACTGAGGGGTTCATGTACATTCATGTTCACGTTCATGTATGCTTACGCATTCCTGGTTTGGTGTATAGCCTGTCAGCTATAGGCAGATAAGTATCTTCCTAAATGTGACTTAGAATAGTTTTCGGCTGTATTTCGGTGTTTAACAGAACTTTATGGTGTTTGAATGTTTTTATTTGTCCAGTATAGTCATAGTTTAGTCACTTAAAAACCAAATAATGTCAATTTTTGAAATACTTCATGGCTTCACTGCTTATGATTTACCTTTTGAAATGTGATTGTAGCTCTGACACATTTCTGTTGTTTAATTTCACTAAAAGGGGTTGCTAATCATGCAAAATAGGTCTACAATTTTAAAGACGGAAAAATAAGAAAAGTGAATTTTGCATGATTTTGCATGATTCCTGCAGTCAGACTGAACAGATTCGGTTTTCCTTTTCTGCAGGATAATGTTTTGTAGTTCTTTGTGTAGATTTTCATCAGTAGTAGTGCAGGTGGTTGGAGATTCCTTGTACTAGCATCACCTTGACTGCTACTTTGTGAAGAAAATTACGTTTTCTTTTTTCTGAGACTGACTGTAAGGAGCTCAAGGATCGTTTTGTGAAGAAGTGTAGTGTGTGGCAGTTTGGATTGAACAAATAGCTCTAAACAGTGAGTCATGCAAAACTCTTGGCACAGAAGGTGGATGACATGTTATGTAAGGACAGTAGGAAATACAGTCATGGGTCAGGTCTACACTGAGTAAGGTCTTGGATATGCAGACCAGGGAGATGGTAGCCAGAGGGCTGATAGTCCAAGAATAAGACCAGGTGAACCTCTTGCAATTCGTTCAGTGAGCTCAATGAGAAATAAAGGTAATAGTTTGAGAGACAGATGGGATTACTTTTTTTTAAAAAAAGGCAAGATCAAAGCCTGCCTTTGTTGTGGGAGAAGGTTGGGCTAAGTCAGAAGTGGTAGAGAAGAGCAAGGCGGGGGGGGGGGGGGGGGGGGGGGGGGGGGGGGGAGCGAAAGAAGGGGGGGGGGGGGGGGGGGGGGGGGGGGGGAGCGAAAGAAGTGAGGGAAACTAGGAGGGGAGATCTTTAGGTCCAAGTAAGAAGGCTAGAAGAGGTGAGCAGGTAGGGCATTTCTTAAACTGTGATGGGGAAAAAGGAAAAGGTTGTAGTATAGTTAAAGAAAACGTTGTCATATAACTAGGGGAAAGCAAGCCAAAGAAGGCAAAAATCACACCCTTTTCCAGTTCTGTACTGGAAGAGTTGATTATATTCTGAGTAGAAAGAGAAGAGCGGGAGGGGATTAAGATAGGAGCCCAAAGTCGTGCAGAAGTTGCTGCGATTGAAGATGCAATATTTCATTATGATGAGGAAGGTGGGACTAACTTCTGTCAGTTGGAAGGATGACAGAAATAGGAGTAGTGTGATTTCTTGTCAATCTGGGCGGGTGGGGGAGGTCCCAACCTGGCTTTGTAAAGGGTGGCCCCTGATGTCATGGAGAGGAGCAAAAAAAATCAGTGGGGAAGTGAATGAAGAATGAATTGGTAGCCTTATCCGATGAAAGCAAGAGAAAAGACAGTGAGAGGGGAGGACTGAGAGCTGTGGACAGTGTCAGCTCTGACAAACTCTGATGAAGTGAGAGAAAGGCCAGATGATATGTCCCAGAACAACAGCGTAAGAGTTTGTTCTAGGTCAGGCCGGTATTGGGGATGCATCCTTTACAAGTATCTTGCAAAGGTTGCCAGACCTAATCCAGTCACCATAACGGGGCCAGGAGCTGCTCTGAGCTCTGTAACAGCAGAGTGAAAGCTTGGAAAGCTGACTTTTCTCTCCTCTCTAACTGCTGCCAACCTGAAATCAAGCTCTTGCAGTCAGTGGAACTGTATGGTTGTGAGGCTGGCTTATTAGTGTGGAATTTGATACCAGAAGGTCTGTATGTTTCAAAATAATATCATGGGACTGGAGGAAGAAATCCGTGCTTCTCTTGTGAGAGATGTCCTGCTCCTTAGCTAATAACAGTGACCTGCAGTCACTTGCCTTTTGCCCTGCTCCTCACTGAGTCCACATAGTCATGAATTCCTGCGGACCTTTTTAAGAAAACAAAATGAAAAAGAAAAAAATTAAACTTAACTTGGGATGAACCAAGGCCAGACCAGTGATACTGAAATTGGACAGCCAGGGCCAAGAAATGTGCTTCTTGTGCCGCAGCCGCTGCAGGATCAAAAAGGTAGGAAGAGGAGAATGCTTATTTTGCAAAGCTCTGTACAGTGGCACTCAGCCTGTCCCCTAGCCAGAACTGTTGGCAAAGGTTTACCTCTGTTGGAAAAGGTTTACTTAATCTGACCTGTGCTGTTGACATGTGGTCATAAGATTGGACGTGAACACATCAAAGAATACACTAGTAAATGCAAGCTGCAGCCAGGCTTTCTCTCAGTATGTCACGGGGTAAAGTGAATTTCAGTGTGTGCAATATGAACAATTAAAATCATGAATGCAAAAAAAAATGAGGCCTCTCCCACCCACCATGTGCAAATAACTGTGTACACAGAAGCAGCTGATTAGAACTGTGGGTCAGATCTGTTAAACCAAAAGGATGGCTAGTTGTGTCGTGGTGATGCGTGCTGCAGGGTTCAGTCAGCAGTGAGAGCAAACCTCTTTACCCTTGCCTGGCTGCCGCATCCTATTGCCTTTTCAGCACCAGAAACAGCACTGATGGAAATAGGAGCTACCAGTCAGTGCAGAATAAGCACTGTGATAGACTCCACAGATGCTACATTTGTAGCCTGCATGGAAGAGGAGAATTTTGCCCTTGGCCTGTAAATTACAGACTTATGCATAGGATTGTATGCAGCTCATTTTTAAAAATCATTACAGGTCCTCTCTGATGTTAGGTGGCCCTAGTAGTTATAGCCAAGGTTGTAAACTTTTTTTACAGAGGAATGTTCCACTGCATTTTA
The DNA here is from genome assembly GCA_030449065.1 of Oceanodroma leucorhoa. Lineage (NCBI taxonomy): Eukaryota > Metazoa > Chordata > Aves > Procellariiformes > Oceanodroma > Oceanodroma leucorhoa. Next base: position 299,549 of record JASVER010000237.1, on the reverse strand, counting down.
TTCCTCCTTGATTTTGTATGAAGTCTACAGAAGAGCCATGGGACTGAACACAACTACATAACCAAAAGTGAGAAGGTTTGTAACTCTTTGAAATGTAAAAGTACCAAGATATTCAATAATGGTCTTTTGATTTGGAATAGTCTTTTTCTGTTTTTATCAGAAAGAATTAATTCATAGGTCTTACAGGCCCTTGGATATGGCATTTAGATATTGTCCAATTCATGGCACTGAAACACCTCATTGTTCATTACCTGTATCTTACGGAACAGACAATGGTAGAGTGAAAATGTAAACTGAACAATAATATCATGAATGATTCTTCTTTCCCGTATAGCACCGTGTAATTCCTAATGTAAAGCTGTCCATCACCAGATTCTTGCTAAACTCATTGTGCAGTCATACTGCAGTTTTGGACTAACACCGAAGACGCATTGGTTTCTGGCTTTGTTATAGTGTAGGTTTGCACATTGTCCTTCATGTGTGGTCTGTCACTGTAATCCACAGCTCATCTTTTTCTCGCTTACTTAAATGAGTGTCTTTATCATTGCCTAGCTCGCTTGTTCCTTACCTATGATCTTTTAATCTTTTCTGGGTGTTTTTTCACTACCATACAAAAATGTAAATTTCCATGGTGAGCAGAACTGTTATATTTCAGAGTTTAGGGCAAAAGGTATAATCTCCTTTTGAGTGTGATTTTGCAGTATAGAATTTTTGATCACCTAAACACTTTGTATAAGGTAGTGGTTAGCATTTTATTTTACGACATTAATTCAGTAATCATTAAGTATAGAAGCGGCACTGTTACTTCAGTGGTTTTTTATATCCTATTGCTATAGAAGGTACCTGAATTTAATTCCAGTAGTAGTAATCCTCACCTTTGTCGATGTTACCATATTGTCCTTGAAACAGAGGGTGTTTCTAAGAAAGATTTCTAATCTTTAGACAGTGGAAATATTGGTAATTAAATAATCAATTAAAGGGAAATTAATCACATGGATATTTTGAAAATGGCCAACTTCCTACACATGTGAACTCACTGTCTTTGACAGCACTGAGCACTCCTTTGTGCAGATAAATCCTATAGACTTCTGCCAATGCACTGCTGTGTGGCAGTGGAGACAGAAGTTGTTGCATTTATTCCTTCCTGTAGTGGATGGTAAACAGAAAAATCTTTTCGTATTTGTACCTTGTTGGTATACCTTTCTTTGTTGAGCAGCATCTCTCTGAGAGGAAATGTCCACAGTCAGTGATCATTTGGCTGATGGTTTTCTTCAAGTTCTCTTGGTTTGATCACATTTTAAAAAAAATTTTGGTTTTGTAATTTTCCAATCTGTTAACATGGGGTATTTTTTTAATAAAGGCATTTTGAAATCAGAAGAGCAGTTCTATAACCTAAATTATGTTTTCTCTGTAGAAATACATTAATAGTTAGAGAATGATTTGCAGTAGGACTGCTAGATGAGCCAAGACCAAAGGAGGAGGCTTTCTTTGTGTTGCAGTGAGTAGCACAGTAGCTGGACCTACCCAAAGAAAAGCTGTTGGAGACAGTTTGTAGGAAAGGAGACTTTAGAAGAAAAACTGAAGAATGTGTTGAGGAGGAAAAACTCACTAAGAAGGAAGGTGTAGTGAAATGTAAGATAAATAAGGAGAAAATTATCATACACCTTCCTATGTCTCATCTAATGGTTGGCTTTCTGCTCCCCATTTACGCTTCTATATTGCTTTAGCGGTGATCAATACAAAATAGCAGTTATTTTGATTTTTGCTTTCACACAAGTTATAACTTTTTACATAATTTTATTTCATTCCATTCTATGAGAGCTTTTTTTTTTTAAAAAAAAAAAAAACTCCTTTTTTAGAGCCAAATGGATATTCCTGATAGAAAGTATGCTCAAAGGCCTTTCAGTCCTAGGAAATACCCAAAGACTGGAAAATCATATTCTGCATCAGTGGATACTAATGAAAGCCTAGGTAGTGGCACAGACAATCAATAGCATCTTTTAGTTGCTTACAGTAATGAACATAATATGTATAAACACACACATATATATGTATATTTAAAATATATATAACATTTATGTTATTATGTATTATATCGTTTAAAGTACACAAAAAGTGACACCTTTGAGTTGTTGCCTAGAGGTACTTCATGTTGTCTTGAACAAATTTGCAGTTTCTTTTCATGAATAGTTTGTAAATGTGCTCTTTTTGAGGAAGCCTGAAGAAAGATCCACTTGGATATGTAAAAAACTGGAGTAAGGAGCATGCTGTGGGAGCTCATTAATGATTCAGAATGGTTGGTTTCAGTTTCCCCTCCTTCCTTTCACAAGGCAAAATCCGATCAATTCTTTTCTTTCAAGGTCACAACTGCTGCTTGGTCTCTCTCTTTCTCACAACTCTTGCCCAACCATATGAGTGTTTTGGGGGATTTAATTACTAGTTTAATCAAGGTTGTAATCAATAACTCTTAGCATAGTCAGGCTCAGACAGAAAGCCATATTATTACAGGAGAGGACTCTGCCCTGATCCAAGTACAGGGATACTGTGCTTGTGAATGGCTTCGTGTCAGTCATGAAAGGGACTTTTCCCCTCCCTTCCTATCCCCAGTAATCCTGTGGTTGCATTATGGGCAGGAAAACCGTGAAATACTGGTATAGCATATCTCAGATATTTGATTTTACAAGATTTGTAAAATAGAGTTGGGTTTGAGAAAATTAAGTTTACGTCTTTGCAAGGGAAAGGATGTTTCCACTGCATGGACGATGATACTTCTTAATGTGTTTTGGCAATTTGTTTTCCAGAACTGCAAGTGAAAGGTATATTTAAAAAAATACTAATAGTTTTTTTGTGTACTTTTTTTGGTACCTTTTTGGTACATTTTTCTCCTTTATTTAGAAATCCATTCAGTGTAGACTAAGTAAACTTGTTACATACTCAGTAACTAACCTCACTTCCTGAAGTTATACTGTAAATCCTAAGAGGAGTACCAGATTCAGTGTTTTGATTGCAGGAAAGGAAACAATATTTCTCTAATGGGGGTGGAAACCTTTGTCCCTGAAAAATAGCTTTCCTGTTTGGAGAAATATCATAAGCAGTCACTCACAAATACAGAAGAGTATCTTAATAGCTTTTGTTTGGAATCCTGTTAGAGTATTCTCTCAGCCAAGCATTTTCTTTCTGAATAGGCTGCTAAAATACAGGTTTGATGCTTTGTCAAGAGGCAAGCAAGGCTGCCTATCCTTACTACATGCTTCAGTTTTCACATATTTTCAAATATTGCTGAACAGGGTCTGCTTTTTGAAATTTAAATTCTGTAGTTTAAAAGTGATATTTAAGATCTGTTAACTTGAGTAGAATGAGCTGGATGTATTTATAGGAGCTAAAAAAGTTGGTCCAGTATAATTTTTATGTTGGCTGAAAAATAACAAATAACATTTAGGGCATCATCTCTTCCTTCTCCTGCTTTTTAGCAAAATCTGGACAGGGTAAAGGTCTGAAGTCATGACAGAATTCGGAGTTATCATAATAATTTCAGGAGTGAGCTCCTGAAGGTCAGCTTTATTGTAGAATATCACAAACACAGTTAATCATGCTTGTTAACACAATGAATCCAAATTTGCTGTGGGTCGTAATCCCTAATCAGTCAAAGAATGTCCACAGTTCACTAAGCTCATTCTACTGACATCATATTTAATATGGCTCAAAACAGTTTTATATATGTTCTATTGATTTTTTGCTGTTCATAAAATGCTAGTAATGGAAAATCTATTTCTATTGCTTTTTTGTGTGGGACTAGTACCTTAATGTTAATATAATTTCCAAGGAAAAAGCTGTTCAGTGACTCATGCGAAGTATGTTGGAGGGCATTTGTGTATGCATATATATAAATGTGCAACTGCACAAATTTTCAAGCGGTATAATTTAAGTAGATGATTTAAGTTGAGCCCTGCCATTTGGCTGGGGTTTGCTTTTATATGTTTTTTTATTTTTAGAAATTTGTTCCTACATTGAATTCATAATGTAAGTCGAGGTCTGCTGGCCACAGATCCGTTGCCTTTGCGCGTGAAGTTCGTTTTTTCATGTTGCAAAGAATACTTAGCACTGATATCTGAAAACTCAGGACAGAGAAGCTTGAATTTGCAAATTTTTTGTTTATGTTCATTGTGATGTGTTATGCTGAACTACCTAGAACAAGAGAAGGTGTGGAAACCTGTTGTTTTGCTACATTGGTATCTCCTGCCTTACAGGAAGCAGTGAGGGAACACCAGGGTCTCTGGCACAACAGACGACAACTTGCAGAAGCTTTAGGCATTGCAAGTTGGTTAGAGGTTAATTTCAGTACTGCGAGTAAGGAGTAGGGCCAGGTGCTGAACAAGCTATTGTGATGTTAGGTCTTCTGAGGATTCTTTAATGCAATGAATTACTGACTTGGCTGTTAATGAATTGGGTTTTTGTCTGTATATCATCCCCAATAAAAGCAAAAGCCCCAGACAAAAACGATAAAGCCCGAGCAATACAGTGTGACTAAGTATTGACCCTTTACTTCAGTGGGGGCTATCTGTACATTAAGTTAGTCTTTGCAGGGCTGGGGTATACACCAAGAAGAATTTGGCCAGTGACTGAAGAATATCTCCTCACTGTTTATCATAAAGCATGATATTACAATTTTTTCATAAATATTTTTAAGCCATGCATATTTCTATAGCTCAAAAACACATGTACAAGCTGTGTCTGGTAGAGTCCAGTCCAAAAAGTATCAGTTAATAGTGACAGCCCTCTTCATGGTATAAATTGTTAACTGTGAAAAATGTGAACTGGGAACAATCTAGAAGTATCACAACRGATGTTTTCTCTCCTGCAGAGTAGGATGGAAAATAAAGTAATTGGTGAAGAAATATAAATATAAAAAAAGAGCAGAACTGGCAATTGCAAACCAAACCCTTGACAATTGCATTAATGGTAATGCATTCCATTCCAGTTCATGGTGAAGTAAAAGGAGTTGGTCTGGTAGATCAAATATGGCTTTCATTGCAAGACTGCGACAATGAAGGTGAGATGATAACGCTATTCAGACTCCTAACCTATAAAGAGCAAAGACTGTTGTTTTTAAATATACCTAGTGAATTTACAGAATTATTTATTCTTAGAACAGATGTCATTATAAAATACTACATTTATTTTCAGTTATAGTTCCGGGATGTATCTATCCTATTATGTATATGTACATGTATTCATGAATTCTTGGTCAAAAAAATACATATGCAGTCAAAATTGTGAATAATTAATGATGCATGTTAGGTTCCCTTACAAATCTGGGAAATTCTTTTTGTGTAAATGTCAGGGCTTTGAACAGGGCTTGAAAGGAATTTTATTCTATTGAAATATTTGATAAATTGGGATGGACTAAATAACAGTGTGAGAATGTAACTTGCTGTGTTGTTTTGCTCATTATAAATACATTGTAAAGCAATTGGTAAGAATCCATTTGGTGTAAGCAAACCCAGCAGTATATCTAGGGAAAAGTCCCAAATATGTTTAGACTACTGTCCTTAGATGAGTCGGTTTTGGGGTTGGTTTTTTTTTTTGGTTTTTGGTTTTTGTTTTTTTTGTTTTGTTTTTGTTTTTTGTTTTTTGTTTTTTGTTTTTTTGTTTTAGTTTGCTCACATGTTTTCAATCATCATTTTATTTTTCCAGTCCAGACAAAAGTAAAATCACAAGACCTCTCCTGTACCTGCTAATGCATTTTTCAGACAGAATGTCAAAAATTGCTTTCTGTTCCATCAATATTGATTCATGGCACCAAGCCTAAATAATTAGAACTGGCCAAATACCAGACTTTTGTGTCCTACATTAACAAAATTGGTACAATTATTTTGAAAATTATTTAACTAGTTGCAATACTGGCATGCATTTCGCATAACTGACTCACCTCTTCCATTGTACTTCAGGTGATCAGAAATAACTCAATTCTGTATTATCTGTTAAGTGGTCTCCCTGGAGAGTACGCACAGTGTGTAGTTTGCATGTACTATATAATTTTATTTGTTTCTGGGGCAAAGCACAGCAGTGTTTGAGGCTACCAGTATGCCATCAAAGCAAACGGAGCTAGGGTACATTCTCGGGCCCTTAGGGAAGGGCACAGATCATGTCCATACATTTAAAACTCTCTTCTCCCTCATCCCTCAAATAAGGTGGCCTCATACATACTGTATATTGCAAATAATTGCTGACCCATGCTCTCCTTTGAACCATACTGGGACATTATCTTATATAGATTAAATAATTGTGGRTAAAAAAAGAAGATACACCCTTGCTCAAGCCTGGTCTCTCGCCCCGTTTTTATTTACTGACACAAATGTGACCTGACCCTTTTTGTCTTTGAAGTCTTTAGCTTAGTAGATGGGCCTGGAAGCAACTAGTCTTGCACATCCCATTTACACTAGAGTTTTTGGCTTGTTAACTGTTTGGATCTTGTTGTGTGTCTGTTCCACATCTGAATTCACATGATTACTCTGGTAGAGTGGAGTCATTCAAGCTCTAGTTTGCAGCAGCCTTGCTCCAAGTAAGTCTAGTTTATTTTCTGGGAGGAAGTTGGGGACGTGGGGATGAGGTGGGAACCCCATCTCGTGAAAGGAAGGCAGGTGTAAGTGCTATTGCTGATTCTTTCTGCAGTGGCAGTAGCACAAGTGGAGAGCATCATGTTGGCCAACGCTGGCARCATCATGGCCAAAGCATTGCCAGGTTCCAGGGGCTCCTGACCTGCGATTGTTGCAGGCTGGGACCTGTTTGCTTTCTGGAGCCCAAAGGTAGGCAGTCAGTCTGTTTGCCTGACCAAAGAAGAGCCAGGCGTATTGGTTTGGCTATTTATTGATTGAAAACGCAAGGGGACTTGACTGTGAAGACTGAGGACTCTGGATTTCTTAAACAATGCCTCTAGGGGGAATTGTCACCGCGTAAAGCATCAATCTCTCTTCTTTCAGAAGAAATATCTCTTATTTCAAATGCATTTCAAGCATTTTGTTAACCTTAATATGGCTACAAGACCATTCTTTCTGTAGAAACAGGGAAATTCAGAAGGTATACCTCGGCAACGCTACAGAAATAACTGAGCAACAGCACCATTCCTTTCCTGGTTCTGTCCTTACAAAGTTATATGACAGTAATATGTTTGGGAGTGGTTTTCTTTGGTTGGATAACAGGACGGGAGCTTGTTTCACATGCACAGAGGGGGAAAGGATATTTCTATTGCTGTTCACAAAGCTTGGAAAGTTATCTTCCTAGTGCATCCGTGGTAGCAGAGAAATAGGATTTGAATAGGATATAAAGCATATATAGCATACTGTGTGCCAGACATGGATGAGAACCAGCAGCTCCAGTTGCAGGAACAGTTTCAAATAAGAGAACAGTCTTATTCACTTACTTGCTAATAGCCTCCCCTGGCAGTTATGGCAATAAGCAACTAAACATGGTAGCCATTATAGACTCATGTCTAATTTATTTCATGTTAATTGAGTTTATAATTACATGGTATCATTTAGTAAAATTGTTTACTTTCTTCTGTTAAAGTCGCTGAGTCTTCAGATGGGGCTTTTTGGCTGTAATTTAGGTGCAATTAGCCTTTCAAATATAGTATGTGTTTTGTTCTGTCAAAAAGGTGCTGTATGAGGTAGCATTCATAAATACAAAGAGTGGGAGCTTTCCTTTTTCCTAAGACCATTTTGCTTCTCCATTCCTTGATGTACCTGTGAAGAGTGCTCCTTCGAATGGAGATCCATTTTGTGTCCTCTGAGAACAGAGTGAAGCAAACCAAGGCCAGACTGGAGTAAGTGCACATTGTTTTCACTTTGGCTCCAAGCAGCTGTGATTGAGAAGGCTCTAACTGCTTCATTTAGTACTGTGTGGTGCAGTCTTTTCCCTTAAAAATATTCTCCATCTTCTGTGTTTGGGAGGAATCACAGGGACATTCACACCAACAGTGTCTTTGGTGTGATTCCAACTTGCTGCAGTATCTGGGAAGAAAGAAAAGTCCCTGGAGCGTTGGAAGAGGTGCAGGACCTGAGTGTATATACTTCAATCTGCCTACAAAATGCATGCCAGACTTTGAGATGGCTTTTCAGGAGTGTATATCCAGACCATGAGGTTCATGAGGAGACATCCCGTGCCTCATCCTTCTCTTCCCTTAAAGCCCATGTGTTGCTGTGGAGGAGGACTGATGTAGATAAGGTTCAGTGGAAGGCAACTGTAAGATTGTCTCTTCCTTGTGCTGTGTCATTAGGATTTGTATTAAGAGATAACTAGCAGGGCTTTTGGGGTATTTTGGGTTTTTCCCTATGGGACCTATGTCTGAATTTTCCTATCAGGAGAGAGACTTTGTGAGGTGAAATACCTGAGCCAAGACTGTATCAAAATGGGGCAGTGATCTGTGGGCCTGAGAGCTTAAAGTCTGCACAGGATGGAGGAGGAAAAGATGCACAGAAATGATGTGGTAGTGTTCATGGGGCAAAACAGTAACTGGGCTAGCTGGGATTTGGCTCTTGGTTGCTTGCTGTCAGTCCATTATCCTGATCATTGGCCATGTACAGATCAATTTTTTAAGGAAGATCATTAATTGCCACATGGAAGTGCTTGAATAGTAATGACTGTAAAGGAAGGCAGTTGAAATTAATGACATAAAAAAAGAATTGTTTTACTAGAGGCACTCAGTGGTTAGGATATGCATCTTGTAAGAAGTATTCAGACTTCACAGGCTCAAGGTAAAATGTCACAGAAAGAAAGCTGGAGAGTGGCTCAATAACAGCTATGAGGCCTGTAATGATCAAAGGAGTTAATATTGTTGTAAGGCAACAGTAAGAAAAATAATCTCATTATAAATGAATATATATCATATAGTTCCCTAATTCGTACTGGAATGAGCAACATTATTTCCCTAATTTGCATATAAAAACTGGATTGCCAGTTCTTGTCAAAAGGCCATGTATTGAAAATGTGGAATATTTATTGATCCTTGGAATTATGCAAGCTAATACGATGGTAGAGTTGGCTTCAATATTCAGATAGAGGCAGAATGGTTTAGAAGTCCACAGCGATTCTCTTTTTCAGAGGAATGAGACATAATTATGCTGTGTCCTTCATGTGCTCTGATCTTCTTTCTTGTGGCTGTAAACTGACACTTGTCAAAAGTGTATCTGTGTAGTAGCATTTCTGTATTTTACATGCATACTGATGAGTGTATTAAACACAAATGCTAGGGATATGTCATAAGGTAAACAGCCTTTTTTCTTAACAGCTTTGACTTTTCAAGTACTTGCAGAAAGCTTTGAGAAAGTGTTGCTTGATATATGGCTTGATCTCTCAGGCATACAGTGTTTCATGCAAATGAAGTGTAAAATAACCTGCAGACGTCCATGTTTTAAAATGTGTATGCTACGCCCTTTCCTGTGAACTGGTTTTCTATTAATGTGCTTTTTCTGTGGTTGTATGGGAGCTGCTGTACCTGCAGAGTTCTGTTTCTGAATCTGAACAGTTGCTTATTCATACTCTCTCTTTTTCACTTTAACCTGCGCCTGATTTAGAAGCTGTGCAAAATAAATGCACTGACTAGCTCCGAGCACTGGTGGTTTGAGCTTCAGCTTTTAATGTCTTTGACTCTCACTAATCAATAGCAAGCAAAACAACTACAGCATCAGCAGCAGTACTGTAAAAATACTGTATCCAAAGTCTGTTGGATATTGTGCTGGAAGACGTGAGGCTAATGACTCTCCTTGAGAAAGATGCAATATTTTTTCCTTAAGAGTGCTGAGCACAAATGTTTCATCTTCTGCTGCCTCCTTGGAAAATGAGCGCATCTTCCAATGTATCATACCAGGAAATAAAATAAAAACTTAAAATCAGACTAAGAAAAAACAGAGTATGATATTAAATGATCCTTGTTAGCAATGTAGAGGACTGTTACCCCAAAATGTTTTTGTCCTCTAAAATGCTGAGTAGGCAGATCAAGTTTTACTATCTCTTGGTTCTAACTTATTTCACACTGAGAACAGCTTTATAGGGTTCTATACTAAAGTACATATAATTCTGTTTGACCCCCTTTCTCATTTTATGAACTTGTAGATCAATGAAACAAACCATTAAATAGATTGAATGCTGCCTGCAACACTAATGTTAATGGCTCCAATTTTATTAAGCCCATTTGGAAATCTCATACAGGTGGCTGCATCCATAAAATGACAAACTATGTATCCTTATCTGTGGAGCATAAATTTAAACATAGAGGAAAAGCTGGTGATAGTGGAAAAGAAATCTTTCTAAAATATTGCAGTATTTGGACGAATTGTGAAGGACAGCAAAAACTCTTTAAGTTTTGGGTTACTGTAAATAGTCCTGAGGTTCATATGCTMCTGTATCGTGTACTGCCTTCCTGTTGTTGTAAGCCACTGGAATGCATAAGAGGGTCAACACTCTTTATCTTGATGTACAACTTCATGGGGTAGACTGTTTAATCTCTTCTGGTCCTAGTTTTTTCAATTACTAAGTAAATTCACTTATTGGAAAATCTGATCTGGAAAAAGAGACTAATGTGAAATTCAGATCCAGAATTTTCTGGGAATCCCTCGCCTCTAATAAGTTAAGAGTGTGTCCAAGTCTGTGTGTTTTTAGGTCATTGGTTTTCATTTGTTTGCCTTCTATCAATGCATTTATCTTTAGGTAAAGAAAAGTAATATTTACCTATGTCATTGGAGCGCTTAATGACATGAATGAAAAATACCATCTTAGTGCCTCATGAGGTAAAAGCGATGTTTAGAAATAAAAATTGTATTAAATGTTTATGTTACTGTGCTCTGAAACATGAGGCAGTATTGAGCCTGGTGCATGCAAAATCTGCAAAATCCTAAGAAAAAGTATGGATTTCTTCAGATAACTTTATCTGCTGCTGCTGTGTAGGCATTGCTCTAATGAGGCAAGACATTATTCTTCTTTGTGCAATAAACATTCTCCAGAAACCTATCCAGGAGCCTCTCCTTGCTTTCCAATAAAAATGAGGTGACATTTTGTCCTCATTTTGCCACAGCATTAGCCAGCACTACTCTTTGAAGCAGTGGCTCAGATCCAAGAAGCAAATAAAACTAAGAATGAATTGTTTCATTTAATTTTCTACTTGAAATCAGAAACTGACAAATTTGATAAGAATACCTTTTTAGGTAACGCAACTCCATCTTCTCTTTGCTTTCCTCAGTTGCACTCAGCAATTTGAGTTTTCTCCATATAAATCACTGTTCATTTAAAAAGACCAGAGATACATGTCATGTTATGCTAGATTTCCTCCAAGCTAGAAAAAGTAAAAATTTAAATTTACTTTCATTTCAAAATACTCCGTTTCGATCAAGGTCCTAAGTAACCAAATGTACTTGGTGAAGAGAGAAAATGTAATGAGACTTAACATCATAGAAACTTTCAATTGCTCAGCATTTCTTTTGCTTGTGCTTTCCCTTGAATCCTTGGGTTTACAAACATGATCTCTAAATTTATACAACTCTTATGTAGAGACATATTTGGAGAGTGGGATGTGAGTATATGCAACTTGGTTTTGAATTCAGTTAAGTCATTATTACAGGAAACTTTTATTTACTCTGGCAGGGTTTAGGTCAGGTTTGTAATGACCAAGAAAGTTTGCCTGCAGACCTCCAATTTCTGCACAACTCATTGGAATATATTATTTCAAATCCTGTTGGAGTAAAAAGGATTTCAGACAACTAAAATTTATCATCTCAGTTCGCAAAAAAAGTCCAGAAGACGACCATGTCATAACATTTTCCTTCCTGAATGACTTAGGTGAAGGCTTGTAGAGAACATAGCCAGGGAGAAGGGGGATGATCAAGGTTGTTTGAGACAGGTAGAATTTGAGCCCACGGATGTGTGACTAGCCCCATAACAATGGTGTTGCCACATATGGCAATGCATTAGATGTTCTGATGCCATTAATGCTTAGTTCTGTGTTGTGTGCTGTTTAAAGCAGCAAAAAAATTGGCTTCTTTACATATAGAAAGGATCGTGTTTATGAGAGGCTCTTCTTTYGGTATGTATAAACATATGGCTTTTTTGCTATTATACTTTTCTTTTTATGCTTTCTTCTCTAATGAATAGAAAAGCTAAAACCAGTTAGTCTTAAAGGCATTTTATCCAGCTCCCAGTGAGAGTAGACTCTTAGGAAGTTACGGATCATCCAGTATCTGAGATACAGATCTGCAAAGCTCATGAGATAGTCAGCTGTGGTACTTCAAGACCAATTGTAGGATTAAAAAAAATCCTCACTGTTGGCTCAACTGGATCCATATTAATAACATAATTCAAACTACACTTTCTGTAGCACATTCTCTTTGGGGGAGAGCAGTTAGGCTTAAATTTGATGTCCCCAAAATAGTGTATCGCAAAATCATTGTAATGTTTGTTTTAAGACTAATAATGAATACAGTGCTCACTTCAAAACTCTCTGAATGAAGAGCTCATATTGGAAATCAAGTATCAGCAGGTTACATTTTAAACTGCTTATTACTTTCTTTATTGTCTTGGACACATTTGCATCTGAGAGAGACACATACATAATGTTCCCTTAAAGGATGAATGAAGTTCTGTCATTCCTTGTACAGGGAAGAATGATAGCTTTTTTTCTCTCTTCCACTTTTATTTTGAGTTTTTTTTATTTTTATTCTTCAGTGTACTTTCCTCTGCAAGTCTGAGTGGCAGCTTACATAACAGCAGTGGTTTTTTTTAAATTAATATTAAACTCAGAATCCAGTGCCCCGGCAGCAACTCATTCCAAAATCAGGCTTTGCCTCAACCTGCCTAACTGACTCCTTTTGAACTCTGAGAAGCCAGATGAGAGGTTGGCAGTTAGGACATGAGAAATCATCTTCTAAATACCCACTGCCCATAATATTTTGCCTCTATTAGTTCAATGATTCCAAATAGTCAGAGAGCTAGTGTACAAATTAAGTCCAGATTTCCTGCTGCTTAATGGGTTTGTAGCTTTTTCTACTTTTCCCTGGAACCATTTTTTAAAAGCACTTCTGTTCAGTTTCTGCGTCTTTATATTTCAATCCTTCTTGCTTGCTCCATTTTACCTGTGTCCTGCCAGAGCTTTCCTATCCCCACTCCCACGCTCCACCCCCACCCCATCCCCCGTAATTATTCTGTATTTCTGTGTCCTTTTCTTTTCTACATACTTCACCTGGTTGCTCTCCATGTTTCAGTGAATAAAGTCAATAGACTCTTTTTTTTATCACTTTTTTCTTGTCTGTCTTTTTTTTTTTGGACTCCCTTCTATTAACCATTTTTTCCTTTAAAAGATGTATTTATTGTGATGAATTCAGGTGCCTTCAATGGGACTTGCAGGACTCCTTTGTGGACTTCTTGACTCCTGTAGACTACTCAAATCCTAGGTCTGAGTCTTCTTCCATACTGGCTGTTTTAGACATCACTGAGTTACTAATTACATGCAGATGCAACTAAGAATATAAGCAGATCTATTGTCTACCTGTGTTTTGCATAGTACTGTACACTTAATAGTGGTTCATCAGTTACCTTCTCATGTGAAAATTCAGAGGTGACTTTAAACACAGCAATGTGATTCACTGTGACCGCAGCAGAGGAGGTAAGGAACAAACTAAAAGGCCATCAAGCTTTCACTTGCAATGATTTGCTTTAGTGTTAAAAGTGTGGTGTAGATGGTGTTTTTATGTAAATACATATATCTGTCCTTTGACTTAGTGTCCAAGAACGGATGCAGTCTCACAGATTTAAGAAAACAAAGGAGATCTGAATGGACTAGGAAATTTGAAGGGGAGGTAGCAAGCGTGCAGTAGCTTTCAATTCTAGACTACCAAAACCCTGATATTTCTCTTTTTCCATCTAACCTGTAACTTCCAAACATCCTTCAGAAAATTACTTAGGACATAACGATTAACTGCAGTGACTCAGTAAAAATACTGCAGAAAGGCGTGCAAAAGCCTGCTATCTTTGTACCATATGCAGAAACGGATCCTTAGTTCTTTCTCAAACTCTGTTAGATGGAGTTTCCAACTTGCGTATGCAGTCATGAAGGTCAACGTGTTTTACAGCTGTGCATTTTTCTTGACATTACAGTAGGCTTTTAGGGCTGTGATGTTAATACACTGCGTGATTAACTCAATTTTCAATTATATGGTTTTGGTTTTGAATTCTCTCATTGAGAATTTCATGGTATGACAAAACTATATTAATTCACTTTAAGATATTTTATGTAYGTGAGTGGAGGCAGTAGAAGTAGCAAGGACCCGAATGATGTAATCTTCAGTAAGAGCACAGATTCCAACAATAATGTAGTGTTCCTTACAAGTTCTCAAGATACTCATCACTACATGTGGATATGACTATAAGAAACTCATCTTCTCAATGTCAGTCTAGCCTAGAGCCTTGCTCTCCAGGTAAAACAGTCCCTGTGCAGAAGCTTAGCTGTTCTGAAATGATGCTCGCTCAACTGATACTGTATTTTTGTCTGTGAATTGGCCAGGTCCCTTTGTTTTTTCTGGATGCCTTACACTAAACCTTATCTATTGTTTCAGAGAAAAGGAATTTTGCCACACCCTTTTGGAAATGTGCGGTGGCTCAAAAGTAGCATGTTCAGCTTCTGAATGTGCCATTACCTACTTTGAGGATAGCAGTACTAAGAGTGCCTCAAGGTTAGAACAAGCAAGAAAATACAGTGTAAATGAATTAGTCATTGTTACTTAATTACTAAGAGTCAAATTCAACTTCTCTTGAAACTGATAGCGTAAGTCCCATTGATCTAAGGCAAATCAAGATTTGGCTCTGGATTGTTTAAAGTGCTGTGGAATATAGATAAGCTTTCACTGTTTATAAACATTGAGAACTTACTAAAGCAGGGTAAACCTCCCCCCCCCCCTAAACCAAACAGAAACTACTGATGAAGTTTACATTTGCAGGATAAGAGTGCAACTCACATGTTTTTTTTCAAATGTCATTAGAACAAGTAATGGTGACTGTCAACAGTGATGTACATAATAACTCAACTGCATCAGATAACAACAGACTGGGTAAGACAATGCTGTTCTAGGAAGTATTTATGCTATAGAGTCAGATAGTTGGATTTCACGCAGGGCGAAACATAGCCTTCTTTAAAGTTCTTAGCCTTAGACGGTTAGTTCTTAGYTCTTAGCCTTAGACACCAAACGTTATTTGGGTGATAGGAGCACAGGATTTCTCCTTCATCTCAGAACAGAACATGACCCAAGGATTTTTACTTGTGTTTCAATGTGCCATCATATTTAGTTGTTGATTTATAAGTTCATGTTGACATTTATAAACAATAAATTTTAAGATAATTAACTAATATTTCCCCTAGCTCCACTCTTTTCTGCCATTACAAAGTAATTTAATGACATTAGGGGTAGGAGCCTGTTTGGAGCAGGCAGAAAGGATGATGTGCACAGAGCTAAGGCGTGAAACAAAGGTTGCAGAGGAACCTGGTGTTGTACTTACAGTAACTCTGTGGTATAGCGGGGTTCCCTTCACCTAGTTGATGGACCAGACCAAAGACAGAGAACTTGATTGTGCATCCAGGCTTGTTCACCATAGGCCTTTGCACAAGGCAGGACACCTAACTAATGTTTTTCTGACCCATGCRTAATACAGTCCCTGGTTGGAGAATTCTAGATTTATCGCATTACAGCTCAATATGAATATTTTTTATATGTTAAAGACAAATGAGTAACACGCCTTATACATTTTTAATTAATGAATAAAATCGTTGGCCACAAGATAGAGCTAATGTTGTCATTTTCATAAATTCATGTACAGTTTTTGTTTAACATTTCATGTATACTTTAAATGCATTTTATGTTTATGTGTTTGATTGTCAAGTATTCATTTGTGTTCGGACTTTCGTATTAATTTTTCTTTGACTTTTTTTTTTAAAGCATGATTTCTCATATTTTATTTTGTTTCTTTTAGGTTTTGTTTTATTTCATAAGATCCCAATGGATGGGTAAATGAAATAAAGAAAAGATGAGAGAGGGGCTGTTGAGCTTGTGGAAGCTGTATGCTGCACACTAGGGAGTGGACAGTGTTCTTGCCCAGTGAAGTGCCACCTCCCTTGGACTCCTCTTTTAGACGTTGGTTGTGTTTGGAGAACTGTAGAAGTACATTCAAATCAGTAGCTGTTTTCGCAAGAGCAGGGTGAACCCAAGCCCTGAGGCAGCTATAAAACTC
Organism: Oceanodroma leucorhoa; assembly: GCA_030449065.1. Lineage (NCBI taxonomy): Eukaryota > Metazoa > Chordata > Aves > Procellariiformes > Oceanodroma > Oceanodroma leucorhoa. The sequence goes on along the minus strand of JASVER010000237.1, from coordinate 283,286 downwards.
AAGAAAGTCCAGAAATAAGCTATCACACTTTTTCTTATTGCCTTGTCCTCATCGTGTCTTCCAAAATGACATTGAGATGAAATTACCTTATATTGTTTCGTCTGTCAATTTTTTTCTGTTTGAAATTAACTGGAAAGATGTTGTTTTTATAAATAATATTTATCAAAGGTGAACTGCAAAGTTGCTTTTATTTTATTGCATTAGTGGCTCTGCAAAACTTCTGCAAATGCTTAATTTGACTGTGTGTGTAAACTCATTCATTTCAGTGGGAATGCTCACATCCTTAAAGTTAAGTTCTTGTATGTTTTCAGGATACGGCCTTAAATCCTAAAGCAGTAAATTGCAGAGCTGGCCCTGCAAATCCTATTTATGTATGTGGTTCCACTGACTTTGCCAGGAAGACGGAGAGTATGAGCTGTATACAGAAAGGTGGCGATACTGTCCGTTAGTGTGTGTGGGTATTGAACCAGTGCCATCACTTACACATTTAGTTAGGTTGTGCTTATTCAATACAGTCCATAAGTTTGGGTAAGTGTACAAATCTGTAGTAGGCTGAAATGCTGATTCTGATCCAAGAGCAAGAATAAGAACACTATATGGTTGGTCCTTCAGACTGTATACTTACAGGACTATTTAACTGTTCATATTTAACTGTGAAGTATACTTCAGAGTATGCTTCAGTATACTTCAGAGGAGAGCCTCCTCTCTTCTGAGAAGAGTTTACTATAGCAAGTAAAGCTAAGCTAAGGCACAAGCATTTTGCAAGAGCAGGTACTGCATTTAGATATAGTGCTAGACATTAATTTTCATGCTATTTACCTATCAAATCCTGGGTTTATAATTTGATCTTTTCAGTTTAGGGGATCGTCATAAGAAAGACGACGTTTCTGGGTTTTTTAACCAAGAGTTAGCTACAAAGACTAGCAGCAAAAGACTGAGGTAGATGCTTACATTTCTATGCATTTTGATACATTTCTGAGCTATGGTTTGATTTTAATTCCTTAAAATTACATTTAGTACAATAGAAGAGATAGTATTGTTTTGTCTCTCCTGTATTTGCTTTTTAATTTCAGCCGTTTTCACTCTTCCATTGAAACACTGTTGTCTTTTCTTTTGCTGCAGTCTTTTACAGCATATACCATCCTTCTCTTTCTACAATACTGTCTTGACTCTTTTGTTCTATCTCCATATACTTACTCACTTTTTGCCTTATAAGACTCTTAGCCCTTCAGCTTTTTTCTTGTGTTCTCTTTAGTCTCTCGCATCCAAGTTCTTTATTCCTGCTGTGCTCAAGTTTTGGAAATATCCTTGATAGTCAGGAAATATGTCCACATTTGCATTCTTCTAGGCCCATGTAGTGAGAGATTTTCTTTCTCTTTCCACTAGCTAGGGAAGGGGAGTTGCAGTTGCTAAAGTGCTTTCTTCACTTCTCCAAAATGTGTCCCAAAGATGTGTTCCTCTCCCCACACTGAAGAAGAGGGCAGAGCTGGAAGTCTACTGATGACCTAGGAATTATAGTGTCTTTGTCACCCTGCACATACTGTGGTGATTTGGGTAGGGATGGCAACAATTAAGGATATCCATCATAGTTCCTGTTTGAAGTTAGATGTCAACAAGTGTTCTGCTCTTCCTCAGAAACAATATTAGGAATGTCTGCCTTTTCTCCTCCCTAAGTCTATGCGGACATGGTCTTATTTTAGAGAGAGACTAACTTTCGCTTCTGCTTACTAATTCTCTTTTAACTTCCTTTTAATTACTTTCTTCTCAGACTTCTTGCTTACCCATGAATCTCTCCTCCTGTTGAAATAATATCTGATGCCATTGAGCTGATTCTAAATCAATGGAGAATCATTTAGGTCAGCAAAATTTGAACTAAAGTCAGTGGAGTTACGTCAGATGTAAGCTGGATCATGAGCAGAGCTTGACCCAGTAGCCCAGATTCCGACCCTAAGTTTTGCTGGGACAAAGTCAGTGTATTTCAGTTATGTATTCACAATTTATTGCCAAATAAATGAGGTAAGAATCAGAACCCTTTTCTTTTGGCAGGGAAAAGGCAAACTTGCAGAGCTGGAATTTGGCAGTTGATTTTTGAAATATTTTATTTTAAAAGGTAGTTCTTTCTGATTCATAATATTTATATGCATAAATGTGCACAGTTTTTGATTGGGGATTTTACATATTTTTTTTGTAATTTATTTTGTAGCACTTTGCAGTTCATCTTTATCATATAGGAATAAGTTTGACCTTCAAATATTTCAGCATGTACTGACACAGTATTTTGGGTTTTATGTAATCATGGAGGTAACTTTAATAAACCACAACTGATTTATGCACCAGTGAAATATATATTTTTATATATATATATAGTAGAATATCCTTCTTACATATTTTGTACTATATCTTTTATATTAGCCACACAGTGCACTATTACTTGATGCAGATATTCACAGAACCTTATGGATTACAGCACGTGATTTGTTACTAATAATGTCTTAACGCAGATGTTTAATGCTTGATGGAAAAAGACTATGTGTTCATAAAATGGATTCTTTTCAGTATGTGGACAGAGCCTGTTAAGGGAGCTAAAGTTTTAACGTGGAAATTATAGTACCCACTAGCTCCTGTCTTTCAGCTTGATTGTAAGTGACGTTGCTTGTAACTGTAGAGATTCTGATCTGCCCAAATGGTGTTGGTTTACAAAGGGCTCAGTTAATTACGAATTCTTGACCTCCTTAAAATAGAGTGAGACTCAAACTAAGAATCATACAGGAACCATTAACATGGTAAAAGTTGCTGAACATCCAGGATTTGACATTAAAAAGCTTTTATGTTGTTTCACTGAGCAATAAAAAAGGCTATGAAATGTCTAAAGGCAGAGTTGCTATTTTTTTTCACTGTGCCAGACATGAAACTAAAATAAAAGCATATTTCTAATGTTCTGCTAGAAGGAAGTTATTTATACTAGAATTTACTTCAAATTGACATTTAATGTACTCAGAGAAGTACTAAGGTAAGCTGTTGAGCAGTTTGATGGGCAGATTAGTTGGGGGACTGGAGAGGAAGCACTGCTGGGGGTGTTTTGGTGTGAGGCAAGGCATATCATCCGGTCTGTTAAATAAACCTGTTCATGTTGAATTTGGTGGAAGTTTGACCAGTGACCAGGCCTATGTTGCAAACAAGCACATTGTTTCCAGGCAGAGCCCGGGGTTTGTGTTGTGCTTGCTGCAGCTGCCTGCCATGCCAGGCAAGGTGGGGGCCCTCACGAAGGCTGTTCCTGCGGAAGGGTGTTTGGGGACCATGTCTTTTTTTGATGGGATTCGTGGGACCCCACCGCCAGGGTGGATGGAGGCTGCTGTGACACATGTGCATGGCAGTATGTGGTGTCTGAGTACCCTAACCTGTGCAAGGCAGTCCCCAACCTTTTCACTGCCTTTGACTACCAGCTGGATGTCTCCCATGCATCAGTGAAGAAAACTATTCATTTCAGTGGGAGCAGGATCCTGAGGGGCAGCAGACAGTGCCAAGAAAACCTGTGGACAGCTAGTTGGAAACATTTCTACTTCATATAGTTCTTGCAGGAATTGCTCTTTCTTTTTTGACTGCTGGCAGAAGCACTAGAAATGTATTTGTTTCCTAGGATGCAGCCGATCCCTAAGCACAGTTTTTCAAAGATTAAAAAACTTATGGAATTTTGCCACATAGGACTGACTGGTACAGTTCCTACTGGCTCTTTACGCAACAGCATTCATACGAAGGTTCAGTTTCTCAGTCCCTTTGCCCAGGCATCCATGATAAGTTGACAATTAATCATCAGCATGAAGACCAGCATTTTGTTTGCAGCTGTTTGAATGCCTAAAAACTTGCAAAGGATTTGTAAAATTGGAAGCCATTATCATACAGATAAAAAAATGCATCCTTTCCGACATCTTTTTAATTCAGCCCTCCTTTTCCAGTTGCATTCCAGTTCACATTTGAATTAATTTGAAAGTTATTAATGGGTTGGGCAGCTAAGTATTTTGTTCATGTTCATTTCAAAAGAAAACCCCAGAAACTTACCTCAAGGTTTTTAGTATTTTCTCCTTCTTTTTCCTCATCATTCTCTCTGGCTTTTTCTCTTCCTTCCAGTTTTCAGTGGTTCTGTCTTTCTTTCTCTTCTGTTCTTGAGAGAGCTCAACATCCTCCTTCGTGAGCTGTGGTAAGCTCTCTTCTCCATAGGGTGTAAATGTGCAGGATCTTTCAATATCCTTTTTGCTTTGCTGTCAGTATGTGATGGTGTAAAGTATTCCAGATTATAGTGTAGGCCCACGTTGTGCCAGATTTTGTCATCTGATCTCCACAGCAAGAATTCGTGGATGGTTGGAAGTACTGAGAACTATAAATACAGCGTTACGGGGGGACAGAGAACATTGTTACTGTGTATTTCACATTTTTCACAGGCCATTTCATTGTCCCACTTTCATGAGAATGTGTATCCCCAAACTTTTGAAACTGGCTTCCATTTGTTCTGTTTCTCTTTTGTACATACAAATTAAATCTGTTGTGAAAATAGAAAATGATGCATTAATTGGAAATAAATACAGTTGTTTAGTTCCACAAGCATGTAGACTGTATGATCGAACTTGTAGAAGATGTTACTGTCTTTTAATCAAACCTCAAGGTTAACTGGTTAACTTATTTTCATCAAAAAAAGATGGATTGAAAGAGCCCACATTTAAGTGTGTATTGTTTTTATATGGACATGCCATATCGTTCTAATTTTAATGGCATCCTTCCATGAGTAGCTATATTTTTGCAGCTGCAAGGAGCGTGGTGGATAAGCACATGTGTCCTGGCCTGGAGCAGAGTTGCAGGCAGTGTAGAGCCAAACTGCTTTCATTTTGAAGAGGGCAATTCCCCCATAGTCCTAGAGGCAGCAACTCACAGCAGTGTTACTAAGCAGATTATGTCTTAATATAGGAGGAAATTCCCCTCAGCGCATACACATTTTCATTTCATTTGTTCCTCGTCTGGAATGACAAGAACAACCATATAGGATTTCAGGGAACTTTCTGATATTCAAGCAAGTAGAGGGTAAAGTCATGGCTTTCTTGTGATGGCTTTGATTTTTCCTTGATGTAAGCAATGTAGGGCTYAGTCCTCAGGCATGTCTACAAAACAGGGAAAGAAATCCTGAGTTTTTCCCGAGATTTTTTTTTAACACAGCTATTTCATTGATATTACTAGCTTTATTAGTGTGAGAGCAGAATTGGGCTACCATGCCACTGCACAAACCTGTGACCAGAGTCTTTGGCAAATATATTTGAAATGTCTTCCACTGCCATTCAGACCCCTGTATTCCTTGGTCTTTCTTAGATTTCAGGTTCAACTTAAAAATAGGAAGAGAATCATTCTGTTGGTATCAAAGTATAGAACTTAAGCATTCTTTACCAAAATCTATTTTTCACATGTTGAAAAAAGTAATATTCTAAACAATAGCACAAAAATGCCTTCTACCATAACATCACATCATAAAAAAGTTTGCTGTAATCCATCAGCAAGCTGTAAGTCTTTCTCTCTCTCTCCTCTCTAGTTCTTCATATTGAAACTGTTTTATATTTCTTGTAAATAATGCTCATTGTTTTTATTCCCATTTTATTTACCCATGAATCTCTCCTCCTGTTGAAATAATATCTGATGCCAGTTTCGACAATCTAAACTTGATGAACTTAGTTTTAACAGGCCAATAAAGTTTTCTAATTCATTATCATTGTGTCTTTCACTCTCTGTAAATTCATCACATCTAGTAGTTCATTAGTAATTGTGCAGTGTATTGGAAAATATGTGAATCTTGGAGTTCCTCACCTGTTATCKGTTGTTATAAATGTGCTTACTGTTGCTTTTGTTCTCTGATAAACAGTAAGATTCAACTGCTTAATTCTGGTTTTATAGCATCTTGAATGGTTACCCTATTTAAAAAACACCCTCTGCCCCCCCAAAAACCTGTTTGCAATACTTTTATTTCTATTTAATTTGATTTAAATGTATATGTGTTTAACATGTACGTTCAATCAGGTGTATGTGTATTCAGATCAAATGACTACATATTCGGCTGATGGACATAAGACAGCAAGTTTTACATGTCAGGCCATGCTTCATCTACTCAGAACTTTAAGCAGAAAAAGTTGGTTGGTTGAATACTCAAGTAAGCTGTGCTAATTTTCCAAACTATTTTGAGGAAACATCAGTGCTGTGATTTGAAGGGTGTGTTTTGCTTTGGGACTCCTGTTCATTGGCCTGGACCACCTGGATTTCTTGACAGACCTAATGAAACAGAGTACGCAAGAACGTTGAAATGGTTATGTCACAGTTTAAGCCCAAGTTTTTCTCTTTTTTGCTTTTTACTAGGGCATGTCATATCTTCCCGTGAATTTAATTGAATTTTCCATGTATTTGGACTATAGCAGGTGTGGATATTGTGTTACATGTTCATTTTCTAGCTTCTGAAATGTTTGGTCACATTGTTGTCGTCTGGAAGCTCAGCGCATCTCTGAGCATTGTACCAAAACTGCTTTATATGCCCATAGGGAATTTTGAATTTTTCACCTATTGGCACAATTGTGATGTCATGTACTGTATTTTGCAGGTATGCTTTTTTATCATCATCCATGTAAAATATGCTTTTGGAACTAATTTGATGTATCCTCACTATATAGAAGAAACAGACTCGATGTAAAGGTCCATTCTTTTTCTAAGAGAAGCTTTCAGTAAAACTTGCTATTACAGGTAAATTGTGGTATTGATTAAGCTGGTAGATACAACTACTTTAAAGAAAGTATTCAAACAATATAAAAGATTAGATTCATGAAAATGCTTTACCAAGTAGAACATATTGAAATTGTGATGTGTCGGATATTTTTTTGAGTGGTAGCAAGTTTGCCATTGAAATACTCTATTGCAGGGCTTGCAGCCTCAGCAGAGCAAGAAGTTATTTAGGGAGAACAATCAAAAAATGAAGCTGAGTAAAGGCAAAAGTGAAAACAGCCATTTACACTGCCTGGGAAATTAGGAAGTCAATAGGATAAGAAGTAACATAAAGTCTTAATATACTTGATAATCCAAATTAGTTTTAAAATGTGAACAAGGGTTCATTTTTTAATGAGCATGAATTGTAACTTAACGGTATTCTTGTAAATATAATGTCCTTATTTTGTTCCTTTAAACAAGAAAAAAATACAAACAGCATATGTTGGATATTTGTATCTTGAAAAATTGTTATTTCTGTCTAATTTTGCCATTAACATACTGCAAGAATAAGAAGTTAACTTCATAGGTTAGTTTATAATTCTGTTACTATTTTAAAAGTAAAATGAATTTAAAGATCACCTTTCAGGTTGAGTAATTGATGTTTCTTCCTATATTATGTTAGTAATCAGGCTCTAAAGCAAAAATATAGAGCGCATAATAAGCAGTTCTTTGTATATTACAGTTTCATGAGCATAGTTGCGAAAAGTCACAAAATTCTGGTTTCTGATATTTAGATAATTCTATTGAAAGACCTTTTTGGCAATGTGTTTTACCTATAAAAAGCAAATATAGTGTACAGGTTTCTAAACTACGTGTTCCCTAGCTAGTTTGTTGAAGGTGACACATACTTTAGATTTAAATGCTAATGTTTTGTTTGGCTTCTGAGTTACTATCCAGAGCTCTAGGACTTTCATCATCAGAGCAGAGTCAACAATAAAGGAGCCAGATGTCATTAAGGTCTATAAGCAGAGAATGGAGTTTCAACTAAAATAATCTCCTCAAAATGTAAAACTGCAGTTCATAGTGTGTGATAAAAGGCAAAAGTAGGTGAAGAGAATAGAAAGGTGCATTTGAAAGAGAGCTGAAAATTAATTCGGATTAGAGTTCTTGCTTGGTGCTCAAGTTGATACTGCATTTAACATGAACGGCTTGCTTGCTCTGGTAGTTGAAAACCAGTAACTTAAAAACCACTTGTTTGTTTTACTTACGCAATTTGCTTTTCTACTGTAGTTTCCAAATTCATAGTTTATTCCCATTATGCCATTCTTATGATGCCATTATTGTGTCTTCATTTTTCATCGTAGCAAACTTCAGATATGGTTCCTTAATACATTGCAACTGTAATCAGTAAAATCCCAAACAGTGTCTCAGAATAAGTTAGAATGTGAACGTGGCAGTGTCTTTCATACCTGCATTTACTCTTGCCACATAGAAGTGCTGTGCTATTTACACATCCAGAAGCAGCAGACTAGCCATGTCACCTTCTCAAGAGAGCTAATATGCAAAAGGAAAATACGCACGCATGTGTTGGGAACCACATATCGATGACACCACAGTTCGTATTTCCTCAATAACTCTTAGTAGCTAGTAGTAGGTATGAGAAGTTAGAGAACAGAAAGTGGTGAAACTCTTCGCAGCCAGATGGGCAATTGGTTGTGAGGTTTCTTGATGACTAGTGTGATCCCACTGAAGAGTCACAGCGTTTTCCCCTGGAAGGGTTTTAGCGCATTTTCAGTGTCTACAGCATTGAAGTTGATGATGCCTCAGGAATGGATGCATCATCCCTGCCTCAGGGAACATGATCCAAGAAAACAGCTAGTTCTGTATAAACCTTTGTCTGAGGGCTGGGTAACATTTCTTTCAGTGCTGAGTTTTTGTAATGTCTTTACTTCAGCAGACGTCCTGGCATAGACCTTGCTGTCTAAACCAGAATTCCCCTTTCTTTTTCTAAAGATGCATGCCATGTAACCAAATTTAATGCTTCCTCATGAGACCTAGCATGATGCTGAGGTCAGAGCTTATAAGTTAGCTCACACTTTTCTGCCCCAGATGGTCCCAGAGTGAAGGTCAATAGGGCTAACCATGTCAGAGATTCCTGGTGCACTTGCATCTAATTAATGCATAGTCATAAGAAGTTGGTTCACTTCTGTTAAATGTCTTAAGACTCCTAGGAAAAATCCAAGGACTGTATGTACCTGTACAGATTAATGATTAGAATTGGAACAAAATGCGAAGTCTCGATARGTCTATGCCGTGTAGAAGAAAATGTTTACATAAGGATCCCATTTTCATTCAGATTCAAAACAGTGTGTTGCGTTAAATATGAGAGAAAAAAGTGTGAAAGAATAACATGAAGTTTGCTTCCTCATGGTAAGCCCTGCTTATTGATTCTTCTATTAATGTCAGGTGATTAGATGAAAGACCTAGGAAGTTAGTTTCTCTCTTAGTTTTATCTTTTATAAGCCAAAAGTAATGTTTTGGCAGTCTGAGGTACTACCTCTGTGTTGTAATATAGCTGTCTGCCTGTCTTGGTGGTCTGTCTTCTGGGTACCCAGTAGCCCAGTGATAGATATCTCAGTCCCTGATGGGTCTTGTGAAGGCTTCTGTCACACAAGCAGTAACTCTGTGTTATTACTAATTGCTCAGCTGTCTCATTTTTCAATACATGTAATGGTTTTCAAATGCAACCCAATTAATCAACTCTGCATTTATTTGCTTATGAGAGTATGAATCAAAATCAGGTAAGTTGACTGTGAATTGCTTGAGCATTTCCTTTCTCCAGTAACCACCAGGCATTTGAGGTATGGTTGTTGAAGCAGAACGCATGGAGACCGGCTTTCTACTTGTTCTGTGGTATAACAGGTTACATTTTCCTGTATGTCAGCATTGGTTTTCCCTTGGGAGTTGGCATAATCTCTTTCCAGGTATGGAGTCACACTTTATCACTCTTCATCATTGTGTTAAAAAAAGCGTGAAGGGCTATGTGCCTCTTCAAGAGGAAAGCAAAGATTTATCATAACTCCTTTTCCTTTCTAAAGAGGACGCCAAATTTCCATTCCCTGCTGCTACTTCACACTTTGTTGGAATCCAGATGTATATATAACGCTGTTGCTGTTGAACTCAACTACCCAGGTACGCAGGTGAAGTTGTTACCTGGTGTTGCCTCTGGGAGCAGTTGTTCCTAACTATGGGGCTCTAACATTTTTTGCTCCTGGGTTCTGGTCTGAACTTTGCCCATGGTGAGAGCAGCTGTAACCACTAGTGATTTGTAGGTGGCACACATGATAGGATTTTGATCAGTGATTGCCAGGGGACAGATACTCATGCCAGGAAAGGGCAACCTTTGGCAGATGAAGCAGAGAGGCTGAGGATTGATGGCAGAGAGACTGAGTTATCCTGTCATCAGTCTAATTACAAAGGGTTTGATCGTCTCTAGGAGGGGAGTGGAAATTCCAAAAAACTTCTGATGTTTTTTTCCCCATTTGGAGACATGCAGGTCTTGCTTCGGGTGTCATAAATCAGGTTACTGTGAGATTTATTTGTTTAATACAGAATATAAATGTAATTTTAACTAGCTGCATTTATAAGGAATTCCATCTGCATGTTGCAGGATGCAAAGAGTCTGTGCAGATGCTTGCCTGGTTACACCAGAGCCCTGGCTCTGACCCCAGATAGAGCACAGCACTGTACTGCCGTGTAAAATAAATCAGGAGCGTTTATTCGTCTGAGATTTTTGTCATCACTGCAGTTACGGACAGGAAAAATTGTGCATGCGTGTGTGGTCCTGCCTGGAGTCACATCCTTCTGTTACTCAAGTAATTATATCTGCTTCAGGGTTCTAGGGAGGGCTTTTAGTGTACAATATTAAATTGTTCCTGAGTGATGTGTAACTGACTTCTTTAGCATTCTGAAACTTTTTGTCATTGCTACCTACACATTGCAATTGGAAGTGCACAGCTTGTGCAGCCTGATTCTCCCATGTCTTTCCTTGYATTGCGTTTATGTTTATGCCATGTGACTGTAAAATGCTAACAGATCAATCTGTCCAGCAGTGAGTATATCTGCATGGGATGCAAAACCATGAGGAACTCAAAATCAGTAGAGACTGAGAAAGATATGAGTCAGATCCTTTAACCAATTCACATCAGTTAAGAGACCAGCTTAAGTATTTGCCATTCGTAAGTACTACTACTCCCTACTATTTGGGAATGGTAAATTTTAAAGCTTGAAATTCACTGTCTCTGAATGTTTGTAGGAGTAAACATCTTAGGTCTTGCCAGACATTTAACATAAAAAGGAAATGCCAACAAAGTGAAGCAATGCAATTTTAATTCCAAAACTGTAAGGTTTTTGTCGTGTTTCATGCATAATAGCCAGATTCCATGTGAGATCTGTGTTTATCTGTAGTTTCGTTTTTTCTACAAAATGATCTTTTAGGAGATTATGTAGGTGTAAAATAGTGCTATATATTACAGTTTTAGTCATGTGTTACTAACAGAGTGAATAAAGTARTCTCATTTTTTACTACTAGTATTGAATGCGTTTATGTGTGATATATACTTCTAAAGTTGCTTTAGAACCCAGATCAGTGAGTTTAATTCAACAGGGCTAGCTTATTTTAAATTCAAGATCCCAGTGTCTTTATGCTGGTGTTTGAATCATCAGTACTGTATTGATCTTTATTTTGCAATTGATGGTGGTCCGTAAACATATTTTTTCATTAAGCATGATAAGAAATATCCCTGGGTGTGAATATTAGTTAATTTTTTAGCAATAATTGCTTGGCAATTTGAAATGAAATTAGTGCCAGATGGCATTGCTAGTGATACAAAACATCAGAGATCTATTATAATCATACTTTTGAAAATGAAGTTTCATTTTAAAAATTACATATGTAGTGAGATCCTACGTTATTCTTGCTTTCTCATAAAAATTTAAACGGATGAGTAGCTCAGGACTTAATTTTTGCTTCATTTTGCAGGCTGGTTAGATAACTTAGCTGTTTCAAGTTATCTTATCTTTGTTCCTTGGGTTTTGCTACCACATCATGAAAACAAACATGGAGAAATTGGCTGGTAAAGTAAGAAAAGTTGGTAATGTCTTAACAAATCAAATTCTCATGCCTCTGGAAACTATTGGAGAACAAACCCATCCCAACCACTCAGTCGAGGAACTGTGTACTTTTTTTAAATGAGTTTCTCTATCCGTCTAAGGTAGCATGACCAAGTGGAGGGAGCAGCCAGCAAAACCCGAGGACCCCGAGGTAGTGCGGTGTCCCCTCCCTGCAGAGCCAGGTGCGCCCCTAGGGATAACGGGCTCTTCTGGTTACCAGTGCAGTCCAGCCGCCCCCGGCAGAAGCCCAGTGAAGCTGTTACGTGTTGGATGCTTCCTGCCATCTCTCTGCTGAGGTGTCTTATCTCTGTGGCACAGAGCCCAGCGTAAAGCCTCCGAAAGGGGTGTGCGCCCAGGCGTGCTCCCAGTGCTGGAACAGCATAGATACTGTGGATGGCTTCAGCAGGTTTTTGTGACGATGAGTGTGCTGCACTGCCTCCAACTAGTGCCGTTTGCTAAGGATCCAAGGTTGCTTCTTTGCCTCTTTCCTGCTTCTTGTTGGGCCTTAAAGAGGAGGAGGGAAGGGAGATGCTGCAGAAGGGATTCACTTCTGCTGGCTCCCAGCCCAGCGTTAAGGGCTCTCCAGCAAGCTGGCTTGTCTGCCTCGCACCCATCCCTCCTCTGCAAGTCCACGTGACTGCGTGACTGAAAGGTGAAAGACCAAAATCTTGCTAATTTTAATAATCCTAGCAGCCTGTAATGAAAACCTAGCTCCGTAGCTTTTACATTTCTGGTAGCATGCAGCAAACCGTAGTGTCTCTAATCCTCTCCCTGGCAAAACTCCCACTGACTTCAGTGGGAGTTTTGTCTGAGCATGACCAGAGTTGGAATTTCATGTTTTGGTCCTATATTAATTTCTCAGCAAGAAAGAGAAATGGATTTTATAGATTTTCAGTTAAACATTAGGAAGACATGAAACTGTCATTCTCTATAAGGTAGTGGTACAAATATGGGCAATTACCTTTTTGGCATTGCCTCTTGGGAATAATACAGGCCTATTACTTTAACCCATTCATAACATTCATGTGCAGCCATATATTACAGATGCAGCCTTTCAGTGACACAACTAAGCGCCACAGCAGCACAAGACTTCATTTGCCAAAAAGGTTATCATTCTTAATACAAAGACAGCAGTCCTGATTCCGCTGTCATTTATAGGGATTTTGCACCATTGTCAATTTCATAAATTACTCTTGGTTGATATTAAGATGAAAGGAATTAGACTCTGCAATATTGCTATTTCACTTTTTGTCTTCATAGGATTTCATGCTCGGTTTCACTCCTTCGCCCTATCCCCAAATTTGTTCTTACTTACATCTTTTATAAACCAGCTAGTTAGAGCTTAGCACATTGTTTTGGGGGGAAAAAAAAAAAAGAAAAACCTCATCTGGCAAAGTCAAGTAAGGTGTAGAAAAATCTTCTGGGGAAATGGATTCTTTCTAAAGACTGTGAAAATTAAAAACTTTAAGTTTATTGAAATTATGGTATAAATGTGGGGACTCCAGAGAATGAAATGCTAAGTGATTATGTTTCTACACTGAAGTCCGATTCTTGGTTATTTAGTATTGGTGTGCTTGAAGTGAGGGTGTGCATTTTTCATGCACGTGGGAAATGCACGTGTCTGGTTTTTGCAGTCTGGTCCTTTGAGACCTGTTTGTATGTGACCATCGCAGACTCCAGTTTTGAATCTAGTCCAGTGCAAGAGAGGGTTGTGGCTGTGCATGGTTTTGTTTTGTTTTGCAGTCTCTGAAGGCAAGAAGATTATTTTTGCAGATCAACTCAGAGATACACTATTTAGGGAAATTTTTATGGTCTTCTGCTTCAGTTGGTGCTAATGTTCTGCATGTTCATTAGATTTGTACAGAATTACAAAGCCATTTTTTTTTGCTTTGCAGTATTTGCTTCTAATGGTGGTCAGGAATAAGGCTATGTTATGAGCTGCCTTTAGCAGTTCCTTTTTGAGAGTATTTGATTTCCATGCAAATCTGTTCTGATAAATCTGTTGCTAAGAAACAGCCATGACTGAATTTTTGGTATAAGAGAAAGTTACACTGAGAATAAATGAGTGTCACCCTAAAATACTCGAGTTTAACAAGTACTAATGCTGTTTAATGCTAACATATAAATTATGACATCACAGGAGGCCATATGGACAATTGGGAACTGAATATTACAAGGTGGTAGGAAGCTGCAGAGTTAAGAAATCCAGGGAGATGTTAGAAAAAGAGAGAATAGATGAGCCAGGTGGTCAAGAGAGAATCAGTTAAGAAGAGAGAGGCAAAAATCTTCATAAAGGAAGAAGTGGTTAAATAAGCAGAGGAGGCACATCAGAAAAAAGGTAGGGGAGAATACTTGGTAAAGTATTCAGAAGTAGTAGAAGAAGCAGAAGTAATTTATGAAAATATGTGCAGCATCCTGAAAAAAAGAGAAACGCTACTTTGTTTAGAGCCCTGCAGAATAGAAACAGTGATGCTTCCAATATTTTAGGAAAGCCTCATTGTGGTTTTGTGACCAGTTTTGTGACCAGTTTTACAATTAATGCATCCATTTTCAAATCTGTAGCAAAACTGTCAGAGCTTGGTTTGTAGTGTGGCCACCTCTGGGACAGCTGAGCTAGCTGGTATGGTGCAAATAGCTTTGAGTGTGGGGCATTTTCCTGCTTGCCATAGAGGCAATTTCAAGGAAGGCTGGCAGAAGAGAGGTGATAGGAGGAATCTCCAGCAGATGAGGCATCATGTGGCAAGGAGGAGGAGGTGTCTGTAAATGACAGTAGAGGATCAACATCTAGAGGCAAGTCAGTCAATTTGTGCAGCTAATCCCATAGCTTGTGAGTGATGCTGCTGGGACAGAAATTTGACATGTTGGCTTTCTATCCATGAGTGTCATTTGCTGCACTGCAGTAATTTTTAGATCTGCATTTGAAGAGGGTTTTGAGTATGTAAAGCTTCACTGCCTTAGGAATCGTGCTTGGGGAAAGAAGGCTGTTGTTCAGAGGCGGTTCTGCATCTTTGATCTGAAGCTGTATTGGCAGGGATATTCCTCCAAACAGTCTGTTCAGCTCCCTCCCATCTCCAAAGGTGAGTTGTTTTATAAACAATGTCCCAAAGGATCTAACTGAACATAATCCAGAAGTCTATAACCATGGAAATGGAAAGTGATTAATGGAAAGCAATTGCTTTTCTTTTATTTATGTTTTCCTAGAGGTGCACAAAACCACCAGATGCTAGAGTGAGGCTGTTGCTAAGGCTATTCCACATTGGAGAACATGTCTTCATGTTCATGCTTCACCTGAGTATCAGAAGAATTTCTAGTGACACATGATTGCTGAGCRCCAAAAATCTTCCCAGAAGAAGGTTCTGGCCAGTCTCTTGCCTGCCAGCAAGGTTTTCTGAGCAGAGGCTGTGATCTCTGTTTGAAGGCCAGGGAGGTGTATAGTTGCTGAGTGCTCTAGGGACAGGGGCTGTAGAGGAAGCCACTGAAATGGCTGCTGTGGCAGAGACACAAAAGCAATCCATTTCACTGTTGCTAAGTAATCTAATATAAATTGGAATAAAATGTCAGGCATTGACAGTCAGAAAGGAAAGTAAGCTATCTCTTACTTTGGGCTCACAGAGGGCCAGTTTTGGACAGCCTGTCTTCTGTGCTAAAGCCTCCTGTCCTTCCAGCAGCCCTCTTCCAAAGGCCAGATGCTGCCTCCCGAGCACATGCAGAATTTGGGCCATCAGGACCCAAAGCCTGTTCACTCAAGGAGAGAGTGAACTACTTGACAAGAAATAGATGGTGGAGTGTTAGTTCACCATCTTCCCATGCCCTCCTCTTCAGGTGTACGTGGGCCTTTGAATTTTGTTTTTAAAACTTGTTTTCTAGGATGGGGAATGTTTGGAGATGAAGAGGAGCCAGTCCAAGTCAGTGCAGGTCCAGGAAAGCTTTAGCTGGGCTGCAAAATCATCTCGGTGAGAGCTGAGTAAACAGCAAAACCAGATTTCTGCAGATGTTGTCTACCATTTGAGTGTGATGTTTGGGTTGATTCTGTGTAATCATTTAGTTTTGCTTCTTTGCAGATTGTCACATTTAAGGTTAGCTACTATGGCTGTAAATGAAAAATGAATTGGAAGGTATTATGCTGGAATGCTTGTTGAGGGCAAATTGAGAGGTACATTTCAATGTAGGACAGTGTTGACTTCATAATTTGTGCAGTTTTGAGGACCTGTAAGAATCTTCCACTTACAAAAAGTGAGAAATCATACAAGACTTTGTATTACAGTGTCATGTAGTTAACACTTCCACTAATGAAAACTGTTCAGAAACAATTAAGGGCGAAAAACCCACTGAAATAAATTGTATGTAAAGAATGCAATTAAATAATGTGTGTTCTAGTAGAATGACCCACTGTAGACTGTGGTTTTGTACATCACTGGTGTGGTTCTCACCTATCTTGATTCTGCAGCTTGGAAAAGTAACCTGCTAATGCACTGAAATGTATGTACTTTATTGATATGTGCTATGTATTTGTTGAGCTACAGGCCTCATTGAGTTCTGAATAGACATAAATCAACGTCTGAAGAACCCAAAGTGTTTTCCGTAAGACCACTCAAGGTCTACCTTTTTGTCATTATGGAAGATAAGGGCTGAAAGGGGACCTGGGAGATTCTTCCCTGTCCTAAGCCTTTATCAACGATACCTGTATCTTTTCCAACAGATATTTTCCTGATGTGGCTTCAGGATCTCCAGAAGTGGAGATTTCTGAGTCTTGTATGAGCAATTCCAGTGCCTGAGGATGTTTTCCCAATATTTTACCTCAGTCTTTCTTGATGTACTTTTCTCATGCAACTTTTCATTCCTATCCAGCATAGGCATGAAATAAATATAGCTTCCATTGGAAGGCTATCCTCGTGTACCTCCTCAGACCTCTGTTTAGGATAAAAGAAATCCCAATTCTTCAGTTTTTCCTCAGGTCTCTTGAGTATTTATAGATTTTTTCATATCATGTTTTCAGTTGATTTGCTTGGATGGGAGAGGCCTGTAGATAGTATCTCTGTACTCCCAAGAAATAATCAGGGAGAGTTTAAAGAAGGGAAATCAGTAATCATTAGTAATGCTTTTTTTTAAAAGAAAGCACACAAGCAACAAATACAAGTTTAATATCAGGGAGCATTTCTCCACAGTCTAGCATAACTGCCATATTATCTAACCATGTCTAACTAAACAGAACTTGGAAAATTATTCAAGTTGACTACTCCAAATAGCTTTGCTGTTCTCTCAGATAAAGACTGACTGCCAAAGCAGCAGGGGGAAACTTGGGTTGCTTCTGTACACATTGTATTTATCTTCTAGACGAACAGAGGACCTCATTCTCAGCCCTGAGAATGGGAATGCTAACACTAAGATTATTTATGAGAAGTGTGGAGGGAAGCAATTGTTAATTAAATAGTTTTTAAATGAAACGAAAGGCAACAAGGATTTAATTTTGGGTGAATTATTCTTTTTTGCTTAATGCCAACAAGCGCATTCCAGCTGATCTTTTTTCTTATTGCAGTGATTTTTCACTGTAGTATTTCTGAAGGATTGTAATTTTACCCACGTTTCCAAGATAGCCAAACCTGCAGGTGGCTATAATGAATGGTCTTGGTGATCTATATTAAAAAAGATAAATCATTTTTCTTTCCTTCTTGCACATTTTCTGCTGCCTTGTATCCTTACTTCTCTGGCTCACATGTTCTGATTGATTAATACACTACATCCCTGCTAGATTTTTGTCTCAGGCCTGTGTTTCATTTGACTGCCAATAATGAGAGGCCATAAATTCCTCATTCTTTATGATAGGGCACATCATCTGAGCTGCAGATACTGCAAACGTGTCCATGAAGCAGTGGGCAGCTGTATAGCCACTGTTTATCCTACAGCTGAAGGAGAGCTGTAGGTCCCGAAGGGCTCCGTGGTTCGACAGTCGGGGCTGGCAGTCCCTTCCAGGTCCTGGTCATGACTTTGACAAAGATCCCACCTGCAGCGCTGGGCAAATCTGAGCCGCGCAGAGCTCTTCCTGTTGCCTCCAAATTGGGAATAATAGTAGCATGTACCTCACCGAGGATGAACTGTGAGAATTTATTGGTTATGGTGCTTAAGAGTTTGAAGATGTGTACCAGATTGCAGTTGTGAGATCTGTTATACAAATGCCTCCCATTCTGGCTGAAAGGAGAAAGAAATCGGCAACCTTTGTGCTGCAGGCTTAGGCTCCACTGATGGCATGCCTGGGGAGAGCTGGCCCTGGAGTGAGGCTGGGGCAGAGGGGGGTCACGCACCTATTGTCCTGCTCAGACAGTACTAGCAAAACCAGTATGTATTAGAGGCCTCATCCTTTTTTCTACAGGGTTTTGCAGTGCTACAAAGGAGGTTTCTTGGGTGAACTGCCTTGCCAGTCTGTCCCAGACCTAGACACCTGTGTCTTTGTGTCCTGTAGGTCGCATGGCTTTTGGGGAGCGACTTGTGTTATGAATAGGTCCCCTAGGTTATGCTAGGGAATCCTCCTTATTTGGAAACCTCCCTTGCAGAAACTATGACCTCTGGAATGCTCTAAGCTTGCGTTAAAAGGGATGTGTGAATACGTGCATACAGGAGAGTATAGACAAGGTTGTGAGAAGAAAGGCAGCTGAAAGGAACTGACTGGGATTCTTTCACAATCACGCTCCAGAATAAAACCGAAGCAAGCATATATGCAGCTGTGGCTCTTAGAGTCAAAGCCACAACAAAAAGGCCTGATGAAGTACTTGAGTGGCTAAAATCTGTGCACAGTCATTTCAGTGGAAATTACCCAGATTGCGTGTTTGTTGCTCTCTAGAGGAGTTAGGGATTTGAAATAAGTTTTCCAGCAAGAGGAACATGCGTTTTGGGGGAAAGGTGTTTAAGTCAGTGTGATTGACCTTTTGACACCTAGCAACACTGAAAATTTGTAGCTGTGTAACATACCTGTTATTTCATTAGACTCAAAGGTATGCATTACTGAAATTATTCTACATAGGCAAGAAAATAATCCAGCACTGTAACTTACTTGCTCTGTATGAAAGCGATACAGTGATAACAGTGCAATTTAGTCTTCTTATGAAGCTGCAACAAATGAGGAAAGACAAAACATTGATTTTTCACATGAAAACAAAAGCAAGCCACCTTGGATTCTTGATCACCCAAATGAACTGTTACGTCAAAGTGGTGTGGCTTCATCAYGATTTTCAAACAAATGTCTCCACTTTGTTTTGCAATGGTTGTGAGTGAACAGACTCTTAAGGGCTGCTTCTTGAGTTTAAACCTTTATTTTCAGCCACTTACTCCTGCAAGGGACCTCCAAGGAGCCCAATTCCTTCTGTTATTCAGAGATTGTTAGAAGTGCATGCTGACAGGGAACAGAGGCATTTGTCTACTGGGTGTGGGGAATTCTCCAGCTCTCCATTCTGGTTCCCCTGACTTCCTGGGAACATGCTGTTGGATGGGAACCGAACTTCTTGGGCAGTGTCAGAAAGTTTTTCTGATCCTGTATATCAAGAAGCAACAGAGTACAAGCTTAAACAAGCACTGGTGGGTGCAAATCAATTAAACAGATTAATGATACCTGTCAGAAGATGTGAAATTATTTATCCTCTAAGCACCCAAGCCTGGCAAGTCTCAGTTTTCTGAGTCACAGACTCAGTGTCTACAATGTGGTTTTTGGCTCAGTGTGCTGCACCGGGATAGAAGGCATGCACTGTTTGAGCTGTGGAGAGCAGTGTGCTTCAGCAGGAAGGACTTGGGTATAATGTTGCTTAGGATGATCTTATTCTTGTGTTTTCTCCACCACAAACAAAGGAGGATTAACCTCATAATACTCATTTAGCAACTGAGTGTGACAGTGACTATTGAGATTACTTCACTGAGGCTAAGAATAATGGCTGTTTTCTGGGGAGCTGGCAGGAATGGGGATATGAGACAAGAAGGGTCAGTTGGAAGGTGGGGAGGGGCAAGAAATGCTATCGCTCCGATCAGCTGAACAACTGAGAAAGCTTAGGAGCACCTTGCCTTGCGCTTTCCCTCATTAAAAGCATCAGCAGCTGCAAAGCAAAGACCATCATTTTAATAAGCCCACTCTAGATTTGCAGAAGAATCTGACTTGACTTTAAACAGCTCCACCAAGCAAAGTGAGACTAAACTGGTTTCTCTTTGGGAATATTATTCAGCTGGCTTTGATTTTTTTTCCTTGTGTTCTATTTATGCCTTTTAATTCAATTCCCTGTATTCAGCATGCAGCATTTTAAGAGACCAATAATATAAAATAATGTTTCTATAATTGCATTACTTTCTATTATGCTGGGCTCTCTTATCCAGTCTAATAGAATTGCATAAACATGATTTGATATCACAGTTGCATACTGTTGTTGAACTTAGGAATGCAAAGGAATATTTGAAGTAAAGCTTATAACATCTTAGTCAGGAAAAAAGAGTGCGAAGCCGTGATTGATGAGTTGTCTTCCAGAGGGAGTGAAAGATAAGATAGCGATTCAAGAGTTAAGCTAAAAAGATGTCTGTTCTGGTAAGAAAGTTGAATCCTAGCTTGATAACAGGAAAAATTGAAGCATAAAACTTACCTTTTAATCATGCAGAAAAGAACTTAAAATCTACAGCAAATATGGAAGTCTCATGGGAAAAGAAATCTTGTGTAATTGCTTTTCCAGAACAAGGTATTTAGCTAGTCAAAAAATACACCCCTCCCAAAAGGAAAAAGAGAGAAAATTCAGTATGGCCTTGAAATTCAGCAGAGGTGATGCTGACTGATGTGACATGAACTCACTGTCCTGCTTTTGACTTAATGGTGTGCTATTACCATGTCCTGGCACAGGCTGGTCCCTGTTCCCAGAGGAAGTAAGAAGAGCCAATGCTAGCACAAGGTCAGCTGGGAAATCTTCCTAGCAGTCAATGTCATTTTTCGTGGAAGGAGCCATGGTTATTAAGGCATCACAGCACAAAATCATCTCTATAAACAATCCTCTTTACCTGAACTGCCTCATAACACTTGACTACACAGCTCTAACCACAAAGCTAAAATCAGCTGGTTTTATGATAATTAGTACTGCTATTGTTTCCCAGTGTGCCTGAGCCACTAGTAGTGACTTCAGGGATAATTGGAGTGATGTGTGACGCACAGAAGTGTGTTGGAAGGAGGATGCAGGATATTGTAGCCTCCAAGAGATCTTGTTAGAGCTTGCAGAGCAAACATGCAGAGTAAATTGCTTATATCTTTGACACAGTAGGTGGAGGGAGAAGTAGATGGACACAGTGCTCATTTGTGACCATCTAAACTGAAGTCTGAGTATAGTGCTTGCAAGGCCATGCCAGGTGCAAACAAAACCCCTGTGTTCTTTCTGATTCTGCATTTGAGAGCCTCTCCTTTTTATTTTTTGCCTGAGCCTGCTTAGCTGAGTTATGCTATTATTCACTTTGGGACTCTTTCTGTACTTTGATACACAAGGAAAGTCAAGTGGATTATTCCAGTGGCAGCAAGTAGTCAGATGTGTTCCACAGCCAAATACGTAAGTATTAGCAGAAGTCTGAAATAATGCAAAGCAAAACGTAGCCCCAACAAATAGCAGTGTAGATAGGTCTTGGTACCGTGCATGTTAAAATTGCATTAACTCTGACGGCGATAGGAGCAGCAGGAAGGGCTATATTTTATAATCATGAAACTCCTTTTCCTGGCCAGAAATAGCAGCACACCTTGAAAATAATTAGTTTTATTAAATTTTATTTCTAAACCTAAGGAAACTCACATTTGTTGGCACTGCTGAGATCAAGGACAGTGCAGAGATGCACTGTTCAAGAGGTAGCACAGAAGTGGGTTATATTTCAGGGAGGGGTGCTGGCACTAGTGAGGGTTAACCATGACCCCACCCCAGCAGTGTCTCCAGTTTCCTGTGGGAAGTGCAGTAAGAGAACTTCGCTGTTTCTGCCTGTCCCTGTGCCAAAGATCATCCACAACCTAGGTATGGGAGGTATTTTGGCTTTATTATAGCTTGTCAGTTTCAAGTATAATTGGTTTTCTTACATGTCACGACTTCTTCAGAAAGGTGCTGGTTTTTGTACACAGAAGGGATTTTTCTTGGGCCTAGGTGGCGCAAAATGGACAGGTTTTTAGCTCAATATCAAAGAGAGGAGAAATTCAGCGCTGCTCTCAYGTTTCTTCTCCAAGGCAGGCTACCATTTCTTATCTGGCTCCAGCTTCTATCTTCTTAAGATAAGAAATGTGGTCTAAAAATGAAATCAAGTGAAGATGTTGGGCAGAACATTTGAAGGTGGAGAAGCCCTCTGGAGTTTTCTTAAAAGCTCAGCCTGACTGTGAGTCACCTATTGGCAATAGCTAATGGCTATTGACAAGCCATGATTTTCACTCCCACCAATGATGTTTTGTCTAAAAATTTTCAGATTTCACGTGTGAAACCAACAGCAGATTTTATAAAAAACAGAATCAGTAATAGGTGACTGAGGCTAATTATCATACTCATTCTGCCTTTGACAAGTAATTCAGTGACCTCATTTCATCTGGATAAAACCACAATTTAAGGTGCTTTAAGAAATCACCCTTCAATTTAYGCTCAGTGCATATTCAGAAAAGGGCAGCTCTAGCTTCTTGTCAGCACAGGTGATGGCCTCATCTTGCATCCTGGAAAATGGTTTTGCCTTACCAGAATATCAGTCATAGCCAGCTGCAGTGCTGGCCTGTAATTGTAATGTGGCTTAGTGCATTCAAAAAATGAAATATAACTTTATGCTAAGTGGATAGTCTGGCAAATAAGCAAATGTGGAAACAGTTTAATTACCAGTTTGCTCATGTTGACGGAAAGGTCCCAGTAAAGGGATGAGAGCTCAACTGCCTCTGATACACAAAAATTTCCGTCTGTTGAGTTCTCATTGTCTTAATTAGAGAAGAAATACACAGGAAACAGGATTTTTAAACCCAAACAACTACTTCCAGAGACCATTGCATGAGCTGATGACTTGCTAATAAGTGAGAGGGATCACTAAGTGACACAGCACAAAGTTCCCAGAGTTGAATTTTTCTTAAACTGTCTCATACTGTCAGGAATTGCTTCAGAAATCACCTCATTTTCCAGATTTTCCTCACCTACATCAGAGAGCTTGAATATACTTGGAGCCTGCTTCATACCACACGGAAGACTAGTTTTTACCAGTTAGCCTAATTGAGTAAATAGATTTGCAAGAGAATTTGCCCATTTGATTTAAGAGAAGGGTTTTGACCCTCATACTAAAGCTATATTAGTATAAAAGGACTTTATTTTCCCAAGAAAATGTGTATTTGTCAGCCTGCTTTTTGGAGCCATTAGCTTGACATTCAGAAAGTTTAGAGACATAATGATGATGTCTAGGAAAAATTGAATGCGGTTTTAAATGGGTTTGCACTAATGCCACTGCACACAACTCTCATGTACCTGAAAAATGTGTTGTGACTCCGCTTAAGTATCTTGTGTGCCATTTGAGGGACCCTTTCCCACAGTTTGTTAGGCTCTGCACTTCATTAGAGAAATCTTCACCAAAAACTCTTAATCCTGGCAGCTTTCCTAGTAGAATCAATCTTTTGAGGATCTGGGTGATCAGTAATGACAAAACCAGCCTTGGTATTAGTATTTCACTTGATAAATTGCAGAGATCTAGGCTTCACTTGCATTTGTCAACAGTGACTTTCCAGTGAAGTGCAAGGTATTTGAAAAATTACTCTAATGTTTCATGCGAGGGGGGGAAGTACTTTTTCAAACTATGAGAACATTTCCCTCATGCACCATTAAACCAACTGGGGAGAAAGGAAAGCAGGACGGGGTGGGAGTACACTTGAGTCTCTAAAGGTAGCGTTGAATAGCCACATGCCAAATTATTTTTTATTCCTGTGAGCCATGCCATGTAATGATAAAGTGTTTTTGTTAACGATACAGAGAGCCACAAAAGAGTAAGAGTTTCTTTTCTTTAAAGCTGCCCTTTCTTGGCTGCTACATCTGGGACTGTCCCAGTTCTCATCTTGTTCCTTAATTGTGTGCGCGCTATGGTGGATCCTGCTCATCTTCTCTCACATCCTCAATGATGTGTCTACAGGACCTGCTGCTGGTCCCCATTCTCTCTCTCTCTCTCTCTCTGCATCCCCCATCCCTCCTGCAGACACAGATGCCATCTATGTGGCGGGTTACTCAGCTCTGTCTTGCCTCTGCGCTGCTCCTTCTGTCCAACCTAAAACTCAATCTGGGGCTCCAACACTTTGCAATGGGGTGACTGGTGACTTGGAGTAAACACAGCTTTTCATTGTCCTCAAGGCCCTTTCTGCTGCTCCTTTTTTGGGGGAACATTTGCCCCACCTGTCACTGCTGCCCACGGGCTAAATGCAGGTGTCATCTGAGGATGCCGTTCCAGGATAGGCACTTCCAGAAGGCAAATTTTTCCATCTGTTTCTAGCATCATCTTTTGATTGTTATAATTAGAAGATGTGAATGCCACCCCAAAAACCCTGGTTAACATGAATAGAGAATGAAGTGAAATGTGACGTGTGTGATCTCTGCTGACCCTTCAGTGGGGAGATTATGCAAAATGTTGTTGCTGCTAAATGGTGATTCTGGTTTTCTTTGAATACTGGATGTAAACTGGAAGATGTAATGTGGAATTTAAATGACAGCGTTAGATGGCAAGAGTTCAAATGTTACTTGCGCTGATCTTACTGTTAGATCAAAGGCCCCTGCAGCTCACAGAAGTGGGACACTGCTAAGCAGGAATTTTTTTACCCATTCACAAGGTTTTATCTCCATAGCTCTTCCGTTAAAAATATAAAGCACAGAGTGAAAACAAAACAAAAGCTGTCACTGAATTACTGATCAAAATAAATCTCTTTCTGGAAGGTGACTAGACTTAGGTATGGATGGGGGAGCCAGTGAGATGTTCCCCTGGGCTGGATGAGCCCCTCCGCACTGACCCCAGATTTTGCAGTGGGCTGGGATGTGTCTTTCCTACTATTATTCTCAGTGTCTGCTCCACACCTTCTGTGACTGTTCAAATTATCCSCTGGATTTTGGCTGTCAACTGCGTTGTCTTTCAGAAGTTACCAGCTTCCCACATCAGGATAAGCCCATCTCCTCTGTGTCTCTTGTCTTGTTATAATGCCACCTCAGAGGGAGGGCAAGCATTCCGTGGATTTGTGGCAATTATTGCTGTATGATTCAAGTAGGGCATAAGGTAAAAAAGTTAATGCCTCTATCTCGTAGCTTATTTCTGAGAATGACAGAAGGAGTTCCACAAATTTGGAGATTTTTCCTAGTGATAGACTATGCTGGACCCTGATGTGTATTTAGTCTAGGTGATTACCAGTACAAAAATTTGCTTCACATTCCAACTCCTAATGGAAGAAACCCACTGTTCTCCGTCTGCACCAAGACATATAAAATTCCTGAGGCAAGGTCAACAAGGCACACAAGGAGAGCTGTTGACTGTGGGGATGGAGGACAAACTGGTCAAAAAAAAAAAAAAAAAAAGGAACCATCTGAGGGAAGGGAACCATGTGCTGAGTTACAGGAAGATCTTTGTTTCTAACTCTAGGTCCTTCTTCAGTTATCAGCAATGATGACGATTCAGCCAGTCCCCTCCACCACATCTCAAATGGCAGTAACACTCCGTCTTCTTCTGAGGGGGGTCCTGACGCAGTTATCATTGGGATGACGAAGATTCCCGTCATCGAAAATCCCCAGTATTTTGGAATTACCAACAGTCAGCTCAAGCCAGACACCTGTAAGTACAAACCACTGTATGTGTTTCAGTCATTCATTTTACGTGTGCAAGTGCTGGGGCTCCTTAACAGAGCTAGCAGAACAAATGCGCTAAATTCCTGGGAGTGGAAAGGTGGGGTTAAAATGTATGCAATTTGTTAAATGTACATGGGATGAACCGCTTTACGTCTGTCAAAGCCAAATTCAGCCCTTGTGATGAGTCAATGAAGTCAGCAGTGTTACGCTCAAAGCCAGATCCATATTCCATCAAAGTCACTGGTAGCCTTTCCATTGATTTCAGTGGTCTTTGGCCGGTCCTGTGCACTGAATGTGTTCTTGGGAGAAAACAAATTCTGGGTCAGAAGCAGAAGTCAGTATTGTTACATACACACTGCTTTTAAATCGATCATATTGGCAATACATAACCTAACTTTGAAAACTGAGTATTTGTAAAGTTGTAAGAATGATAAGGGTTAAAACTTCAGTTCTTTTAATTTCATTGTATAATTCAACCTCTACAGCCGGAAAAGATGCTGAATATTTAAAAGTAGAGCAGAAGGTTGCRTGGTGGACAATAAATGTCACATACAAATTCTTTCATGTTCAGTTAGAAGCAGGTGAAATGTGAAAAAATATGAAGAATTAAACTTGATTAACTACGAATAGTTAAAAAAAAGTATCCCTAATTTCAGATGCTACTCTTCAAACCTAGTAACAGTTTTAGAATTGGACATGTGAAATGTTGATTTTTGAACCAGTTATTAGCATTGCAGCAGATAACTGAAAAAATACCTGAAGGGTAATGTGATTAATAGTGACTGCACTGCTTGCTATTTTTCATCAGTACATTAAGATCTTTAAGTGCTTCAGAGAAGGTTGTTCCTGCCTCTTTTTTCCTCTTTTTTTTGTGTGTATATACATACATTTTGGAAGCGTTACTGGAAGTCTGAACTGTTTTTCTGGGAAGTCACTCTAGAGATTCCCAGTATAGCTGGTGAGCATTGGGCTTGCAACTAAGGGACGCTACATCCTATCTATATCCTACCCTGAATGATATCACTTCATAGCACAAACTGTAGTCTAGGGTCAGAAGGTCAGAAGCCTTTGCCTCCAACTTTGCAAAGCTTAAATGCCATAATAGGAATCTTTGTTGACCTGTGCAGGAGGGCATGCATGCATATCTGTATGCATGACTTCTAAGGTTGCAAAGACTGATGCTGGACTACCTATGTATTTTGTGAATATTAATGCTCATCTACATCTAGATTGTTGCACTAAGCACAATCCACAGAAGGATGTTCCTGCAACACAACAGAAAGTCTTTTTCTGCCTTTTTATTGTACACCCCTGATGTTCGCTCTTACCATAGCTTTTTTGTGTGGCACTGTTTTGTGATTACAAATGCGACATATTATCTCTTTTACCAGAGGATATTTGAATAATCTGGCCTAGCATATGCAGTGGGATGCGTAAGGTAGTCACTGAATTGCTGATACTTGATCAGCACAAGGAAAATGTTATACAGATGCATTCTGATTAGAACATTAACTCCTGTGAAGAATAGAAGCCGCTAGGGTATCAGAAATGGGAAACATGCCCACTAGAGCTCTCTAATGTTATATAAAAGGCCATGATTTTAAATATGAGGCTACTATACCTCCGTTCCCAGCTGCATTAAACAACATTATAATTGTTTAAATAAACATCGGTGACTACAGAATATTTAACTTTCACCATTAATGTTGAAACAACATACATGCTGTTCTGGGGAGAAACCCAAATTGTACCAAAACACAGAATTCTCTCACATTTTGTAAGCTGCACATTAAATACAGACGCATTAAATCACGGCTGACTAGTGCTAAGTAGGTCCTGATCCTAAAAATACGTAAGTCTGTGTTTGGTTTTGTGTGCTGCAATGAAACCCACATGGTGTCAGGGAAATTAATCACAGTACATGAAGTTCAGTTTGTGCATAAATACTTGCAGGATGCGGCTCAAGACCTTGCTATGGTGCTCTGGGGAGGTTTTTGGGGTTGATGCTCTGCATTCTGCCACATTGCCATGGTGGTCCCAGTCTAGTGTTTTTATTGCTTTACAAAGAGAATCAGATAAACTGTGGCAGTGTATAAACCAAGGCAGATTTCTCCTACCACTTTGAGCATCTGTCCAATAAAGAGCGTAATTAAAATTGTCTCGGACGAAAATGGTCTTCCCAGAAATAATTTCACATACGCTCCCTTTCTGTCTCTGTCACTTGCTTATTATTACAGAGCTGCACTTGTCCTTTCTTAACCTGCCAACCTCCTCCTGGTATTTATAAACCTCTAAGCTAAGTAGCTCTCTTACCTTTTTCCTGTTTACAATAATGCCAGCTCCAGATGTCATCTTGTTTCTCATCTCCAGCAAGATAATTAACATTTATGTTTATTTCCTATATGGTCTAAGTTCCATTGTGCGCTAGCATTAAACACAGCAATCACTGACAGTCGTGCTGGAAAAGATTCTTATGTATTTAGCGTCTGTTGGTCTGTGGAAGGAAGTGAGACTTCGAGCTATGTGAAACTACGCAGATCCTATTGCAGTTTTCACAGAAGTTGAAGGAGTATGTCTGCTGTGAGTAGCAAGTGGAGTTTCTTTTTTGTTGTCTACTTAAGCCATATTTTGCCTTGTCTACACATAACCATTTCTGAATACAGTGTATCAAGCTCCACTGCAAGTATTAGTAATGTATGTGTTTAAAAGAAGATTAAAAAGTTGATTGCGATCAATTTAGTTTGAAATTCCATCACTGTATCAGTAATTGGTACTTTCGCCACTGAATAACTAAATCCTGAAGAGTGATGGCTTCTAAAGAGTCAGTCTCAGGCTAAAAGTTATAGCCCTTTCCTCCCCTTGAGAGACAGCTTTCAAGGTAGGAAAAGCAAGCTAATGAAGACCAAAGACCCATCGACTGGAGCGGTCGAGTTCCAGTCATCACTCAGAAGGACTGAATTTCTGTTCTGGGTTTCAGCACAAATGCTCATCTGTACCTTTAATTGACACAACGGTAGAAAATTACTCTTCAACTTCCAACTGGGATTGGCTGATATTTCTCACTCCATCTGCTCATTATCTTAACTACCCATTCTCCTCACCAGCAAACCCACTGATGCTTCTTCAGCACTTTTCTGTCTGACACCCTATCCCAGCACTCCTGGCTTTTCCTTTCCCTGCCATGTACCCTTGGTTGCTGCTGGCTGGTGGGCTCATCTGCCACTCCAATATCTTGAATATTTCCACCTTGAAAGTTTACAGTCTGTGATGCACAGACATGTTTCAGACGCGTACCAGACTTCTTGTTTCCTTTTTGTGTGAAATCAAAAGGTATTTCCTCTTTGGCAGTACTTGGCTAACAGTGACAACTCTGATTTCAGATGTGTGAGAGAGAGTCCGCAGCCTGGACATTGTGAAATGCTCTTTGCAATTAAGTGGTGATAAACCAGGTTGTGCTGTAGCGTCAGCCTGCAAACCTCTTGCCTGGCAATTACCAACAGTGTTCAGTTGGTGCTGTTGAAAATTGGACCATAACTTTGTAGTGAAGTAACATCACCAGGTGCAGAAACCTTGCATGGATGGCAAACCTTGCAAAGATTTTTGTCCCCTGAAATCAACCGGAAGATGTAATATCTTGTGGGCATAGATGCTAACTATTGCTAGATGGTTAGCTTCACTAATCTTATGAGCTGTCACAGCCCCTAAGCTATTTGGTATTTTCATTAATACCATGATATTTCAAAAATTAGTCGTCTACATCTCTGCATAGAAATTGTAGTTGCTAAAGTTTCCAACCGAGCCTACCAGAGCTGTTGAAACAGGATGGAAGAAACAAAGCCATTTTCCCCATGAACGGCTATGTACTTTCTTCATTCATCACTTAGCTTGCAGCTGAGCGCTTGGGATATATCAGCCCATTACTATTACATTTCTGTGATTAATGGTGGACGTGCAGTCAGTAAATAAATAGCATTGCTGTGTTGGTAGTAGTGTGAAAAGCAAAACCTAAGGAGAGGGCATGCATAAAACGTCAATGGAAGTGCCCAGGTTGAGACTCTCAGGGCAGAACTTGGGTAAGAAACTGCTTGCAGGTGGTTTTGGGATTTTGGGAATCAAATTGTTCTCTGACTCTCACCTCAGTAACTCCCACCCCCACCCCACAAAGTCACTGTAGCTGTTTGGGTGCAACTGAAAGGAAGGCTGGAGCATTGCCCTTTCATGGAGAGGTTTGCAAGCTCCAGGATTCAGGCCGCTGGGTGAATAAATAGCAGCTGCACTGACATCAGTTTGCACTTCTCAGCTAATCCGTAGTTGCAACTCACTTGATTTCATCCCTAAAGATATATCAATGATGGAAAATAGCATACTGGGCAGGCCTGTTGATTAGTCAGTGGGTGGTTTAGTGGCAAGATGTTTTCAGTATCTGGCCCTACATACAGTCATTGCATTTCAGATGATGTGATGTGGATTGTGGCTTTCATATTGGAAATTTGGGTATATTAATGAGATAGTCTTAGTATTTTGTCTGTATTTCTGCCGTTTGGGATTGTGTTCCTTCAAGTACAGGAACGTGGATGTGCAGTTTAGATAATAACTRTTGTACTTGCAGTTGGTCTCTGTTAGGGAAAGTCTGCAGCTGATTACAAGTTGGTAGAAATAATTTTTGTAAATTAATTAATTTTGATTTATTTTGCTGATCTGAAAAAAAATGGATTTGCAGTCTATAGCTCCAGTTCCACAGTGAAATTGCTAATTGCATGTGTGATGCTAATTTTAAAGGCAGAAGTTTTGGCAGCATCCCTCTTCTATCCATTTTGAACACTGAACTTCTCAATTTATGCATAGGGATTTTCATTTACCATTTAGTTAAAGGTGATCTCAGTCTTCTTCTGACTTCCCTTGTTCTTTAACTATAGATTTCTTTTTAACAGATACACAGCCAGACTTTGGCTGTTGCCGTTAGGCAAGAAAGTTGCAGAAATGCTCTGCTTCGGTCCACCACTTGAATGACTTTTAAGGGAGAAAAGAAATAGGARTGTTATTCTTATCATTTTATCATGACTCCCACAGTACTGGACTTTTCTCTTTAAAGCCATAGGTCTTGGAGTCTGGTGATGATGTTAGATTTCATTTTAGAATGAAAAAAATGTGAAGAAAAGCTTGAGAATGTGAGCCAGACCCCAGAAGGCTGAGGAAACAGAAAAAAAAGATCTGTGTTTGGTTTTCTTCTGTTTATTATATTGTGATTCTTTTTAAACTCAGTTTCACGATTTGTGACATTTGAGCATGGCAGCAGCATGTGAGAGTGCAGAGCTGGCCCTGCTCTGCCAGTGTGGGGTGACGGCCCTGGCACGGCCGCTGCAGAGAGTGGAGGGGAGCAGCCAGATACCGGGACCTGCTGCATTGCATTTCCTCTCCCAGGCCGTTTGTGGAAGGGTGCAGCTACTTGTAGTTCAATACCCAGTTGTTTCTGTGGCTCTGACCACTTGCAACCCGCAAGGCAGACTGGTTTTTCTTCGTTTTGGAGTAGGCTGACAACCTTCTCCCCGGCCATTGTATCACTACAAATGGGCCATTTAATATGAAAAAAGAAGTAGTTGTCTGTATTTCCAGGGTAGGTTCAACAGGAGGGGATGTGGTCACCCGGTTTGTATTTCTCAGGCATCCTTGCCCCAGGAGTCCCACAGCAGAGCCTAGCCCCAGTGCATGTGTTTCCTCGCTGGGTGCCTGGGGTCTTACTGCAGAGCGTGGACACGAGAGTCTGGTGATATGAAAGCTGCGGGCAAAAAGGAAAATTCATGAAGAGAGCCTCTGCGCTGCAGGGATCTACCAGGCCTCTGACCCTGAGCAGCAGATTTGTTCATTTCCGCATGCTGCTCATGCTGCACACACGGTGTCCTGTAGAAAATGGCAGTGTGCAGTGAGCAGACTGCCTGCAGTGGACAATCTCCATTTCACTTTATTTCCCACGTAACAAATTAAGCTCTGTTCCAGGCTGTATCTGTCACTCTACACTTTCCTACAGTTTTGAGGAATAGGGGTAATTTTTGACACACATACAATAGTAGAATCATTGAGGTTGGAAAAGACCTCTAAGATCATCAAGTCCAACCGTCAACCCAACACCACCATGCCCACTAAACCATGTCCCAGAGTGCCACATCTACATGTTTTTTGAATATCTCCAGTGATGGTGACTCCACCACTTCCCTGGGCAGCCTGTTCCGGTGCATGACTACCCTTTCGGTGAAGAAATTTTTCCTAACATCCAATCTAAACCTACCCTGGTGCAACTTGAAGCCATTTCCTCTTGTCCTATCGCTTGTTACTTGGGAGAAGAGACCAACACCCACCTCGCTACAACCTCCTTTCAGGTAGTTGTAGAGAGCAATAAGGTCTCTCCTCAGCCTCCTCTTCTCCAGACTAGGAGAGAGACAATCCCAAACAATCCCAGTTCCTTCAGCTGCTTCTTATAAGACTTGTTCTCCAGACCCTTCACCAGCTTCGTTGCCCTTCTCTGGACACGCTCCAGCACCTCAATGTCCTTCTTGTAGTGAGGGGCCCAAAACTGAACACAGTATTCGAGGTGCGGCCTCACCAGTGCTGAGTACAGGGGCACGATCACCTCCCTACTCCTGCTGGCCACACTRTTYCTGAYACAGGCCAGGATGCYRTTGGCCTTCTTGGCCACCTGGGCACACTGCCGGCTCATGTTCAGCCGGCTGTTGACCAGCACCCCCAGGTCCTTTTCTGCCGGGCAGCTTTCCAGCCACTCTTGCCCCAGCCTGTAGCGTTGCCTGGGGTTGTTGTGACCCAAGTGCAGGACCCGGCACTTGGTCTTGTTGAACCTCATACAATTGGCGTTGGTCCATCGATCCAGCCTGTCCAGATCCCTCTGCAGAGCCTTCCTACCCTCAGGCAGATCAACACTCCCGCCTAACTTGGTGTCATCTGCAAACGTACTGAGGGAGCACTCGATCCCCTCATCCAGATCATTGATAAAGATATTAAACAAGACTGGCCCCAAAACTGAGCCCTGGGGAACGCCGCTTGTGACCAGCCGCCAACCAGATTTAACTCTGTTCACCACAACTCTCTGGGCTCGGCCGTCCAGCCAGTTTTATATCCAGCGAAGAGTATACCCGTCTACGCCAGAAGCCGCCAGCTTCTCTAGGAGAATGCTGTGGGAGACAGTGTCAGAGGCTTTACTAAAGTCCAGGTAGACCACATCCACAGCCTTCCCCTCATCCACTAGGCAGGTCACCTGGTCATAGAAGGAGATCAGGTTGGTCAAACAGGACCTGCCCTTCATGAACCCGTGCTGGCTGGCCCCGATCCCCTGGTTGTCCTGCACCTGCCTTGTGAGCGCCCTCAAGATGAACCACTCCATAATCTTCCCCGGTACCAAGGTCAGGCTGACAGGCCTGTAGTTCTCTGGATCCTCCTTTCAGCCCTTCTTGTAGATGGGCATCACATTGACAAGCTTCCAGTCATCCGGGACCTCCCCCGTTAACCAGGACCGCTGATAAATGATGGAGGGTGGCTTGGCAAGCTCCCGCGCCAGCCCCCTTAGTACTCTCAGGTGGATCCCATCCAGCCCCATAGACTTGTGTATGTCCAGCTGGCGTAGCAGGTCATTAACTGCTTCCTCTTGGATTATGGGGGGGGTGTTCTGCTCTCCATCCCTGTCTTCCAGCTCAGGGGGCTGAATACCCTGAGGATCACCAGTATGACTTCTGAAGACTGAGGCAAAGAAGGCATTAAGTACCTCAGCCTCCTCCTCATCCTTGGTGGCAGTGTTCCCCCCGGCATCCAGTAGAGGATGGAGATTCTCCTTGGCCCTCTTTTTGTCGTTAATATATTTGTAAAAACATTTTTTGTTGTCTCTTACGACAGTAGCCAAATTGAGTTCTAGCTGGGCTTTTACCATTCTAATTTTCTGTCTGCACGATCTGACAAGATCCCTGTACTCTTCCTGAGTTGCCTGCCCCTTCTTCCAACAGTGGTAGACTCTCCTTTTTTCCCTGAGTCCCAGCAAAAGCTCCCTGTTAAGCCAGGCCAGTCATCTTCCCCACCAGCTATTCTTGCAGCACACGAGGACAGCCCGCTCCTGCACCTTAAAGACTTCCTCCTTGAAGAACGTCCAGCCTTCCTGGGCCCCTTTGCCCTTCAGGACCGCCTCCCAAGGGACTCTCTCAACCAGAACAGCCCAAAGTCCRCCCTCCAGAAGTCCATGGTAGTGGTTTTGCTGACTGCCCTCCTTACTTCACCAAGAATCGAGAATTCTGTCACTTCATGGTCGCTAAGCCCAAGACGGCCTCCGACCACCACATCTCCCACCAGTCCTTCTCTGTTGGTAAACAGCAGGTTGAGCGAGGCACCTCCCCTGGTAGGCTCCCTTACCAGCTGTGTCAGGAAGCTATCTTCCACACACTCCAGGAACCTCCTCGACTGTTTCTCTCTGCTGTGTTGTATTTCCAGCAGATGTCAGGTAAGTTGAAGTCCCCCACAAGGACAAGGGCTAGCGATGGTGAGAATTCTGCCAGCCACTTCTAGAGTGCTTCATCTGCCTCTTCATCCTGACTGGGTGGTCTATAACAGACTCCCAGTGGGATATCTGCCTTGTTGGCCTTCCCCCTCATCCTCACCCATAAGCACTACACCTGATCATCACAGTCATTGAGCTCTGTACAACTGAAACGCTCCCGAACATACAGAGCCACCCCACCGCCTCTCCTTCCTCGCCTATCCCTTCTGAAGAGCTTATAGCCGTCCATCGCAGCACTCCAGTCATGAGAGTCATCCCACCATGTTTCTGTGATGGCAACTAAGTCATAACTATTCTGCCACACAATGGCTTCCAGCTCCTCCTGTTTGCTGCCCACGCTGCGAGCATTGGTGTAGATGCACTTGAGCTGGGCTATCGATCTCACCCCTGACATTGGCATGCCCACCCCTAGGCTCATCTCTAGCGAGCCTGGTTTCATTCCCTTCCCCCTTCAAGCCTAGTTTAAAGCCCTCTCGATGAGCCCCGCCAACTCATGGGCGAGAATCCTTTTCCCTCTTTGAGACAGCTGAACTCCATCCGTCACCAGCAGGCCCAGTAAAACATTGCAGGGTAAAAAATAGACTGAGTTGGTCCCTGTGCACAGAAGAAGGGTCTCCCAAGAGAAACACTCTGTCAGCATTTCCATCCC
The DNA here is from genome assembly GCA_030449065.1 of Oceanodroma leucorhoa. Classification (NCBI taxonomy): domain Eukaryota; kingdom Metazoa; phylum Chordata; class Aves; order Procellariiformes; genus Oceanodroma; species Oceanodroma leucorhoa. The sequence goes on along the minus strand of JASVER010000237.1, from coordinate 248,386 downwards.
TTTTGAAAGGCTTTTATATCTGAGTGACCACAGAAGAAAGGCTGCTGTAGTGGTTTCTTAGCCAGCTAAGCCCTAAGCCTGTGGTTTTTCTATCAACTCCGAAAGTTCGCAGAGCTGAAAATTTATAAGCAGCTCATTTTCCTGTAAAAGACACCATGACCTCAACAACCAGAACGCAGAGGAGCAAAACTGATCAATCTTAGTGAAATTCAGACTGGGAGGAATCCAGACTCACTGTCCAAGGTGAACTTGCCAGTCTTGACATTCAGTCTTGACCTCTCAGGATTCAGAGGTTGGAAGACTTAACAGGACACTCACTTCAGAATCTTCAGATGCTGAAAACCAAAAAGCTTTAGATGCTGAAAGGCAAACATGAATGAGGTTGAGATTACAAAGAGGGATATACATATTTTATTTACTGCTTGTCCTGATCCCGTTGTGTGCTTTACTCTGGAGATATTTTATGTCTAGGTAAAAGTATAAGAGAGAGATTGGCTGAATAAAGATACTTGAACGTATATTTTATCATCTTGACTAAATACTTTTGTAGCTTGATTGCATGTTTTAATCCCTGATTGCCGTCACCATTTCAAATGTGTGTCTTCGCAATTCTCCATCAAGTCGTACATATGTCAGAAATGTCAGCCATATACATCAGTGGTGTATTTCATTAGTTGCATTTGACTTTTGTTAACTGGCGAGAGATATGTCTTCCAGACCATAGCATATTGAGTCTCAGATATTTTTCCCAATAATGTGGTCATATCTTCCCTTTGCCCAACAAATAAAATGTAACAGGGAATAAATGAATTCATGAGAAATTAGATTTTTTAACTCCTGCTGCTCATTCTGAGACTCAGCAGGCCTGCATTTTTTTTTGTTTTCCAAAATGGAATAAATTCTCCCAAAGGCAGAAGCCTTCCACTTGAAAAGTGTGGGTTTCTACCTTCTTAAAAATTCAGAATTGGAAAGAAAGGAATATTTCCACATTTAGTGTAGAGGTGAACCTATAGAATCACTTTTGCCCCCAGTAGTTACTTGTGTTGCAGTCTTGATCTGTCCATGAAGTCCATTTACATCTAATAAAAAAGGCAAGAAATCATGCTTTCAGCAAAATATTTGCATTTCATCACATGGAATGTTGTTCTGTGACCTGAAGTATTCGGTAAACTACTTGCTCTGAGAGTCCAAATGCTGGAAATGCAACTGCAGGAAAGAACAGCTTGGACTCTGATCTTTAATTATGAATAGCATGAGTGTTTTATCACCTGGAAATACAGCACATGAAACATACTTCTGGCTAAACACTGGATGTTATAAGGAGATCTGAGCAATGAAGATCCAAAGTATGCGTTTCAATTACAGAGAAAGAGCATGAGGCAAGACAGCATGAAATATGCACTCTCAGGAAAGTGTCCAATGTCAAAATTCAGGTAGGGGGTGCACCATCTTGTGTAAATTTGTCAGCTAAACTTCAGAGAGGCACACTGTTCTTCAGAAGAAGAACACTGAAATGCAGTGTCAACATCAAGCCCAACCATGGGCTTCATGTGAAGAGCACACTTAAGGACTTTATGAAAGATGAAGTGAAGTTAAACACATGCGCAATCATTCTCTGCAATTAGGGTATTAGTTGAGATCAGAAAAAACAACATGGTGCTTTTTTACTAGGTGTAATCTCAGTGGCATCGCTACATTCAGCTTGTCATTTGACAATACAGCTGTATCAGAAATACATACACTATTTTGACACCAACATATGTAGCTAAATCAGTAATACATAAATGACAAATAGCACCATTTATATTGTAATGATTAAATTATGCCTTTCAGACTCTGTGCTGCATACTAAATTCTATGGATGTTGATTTTATATAGAGTAACCTGCATATGTATGTAAAAGCGTAATGGGAAAATAACATGAAGGAGGTTAAATGGTAGTACTTATATTTAAGCTAAATGGGAAAAAGAAGTAATCCATTGTGTGAAACTCCTTATCATGAGCCTACGCATGGGAGCAGGATTGGGCCTTGGATTTATTCCTCTGTGTCAGGGAGAGTTTTGGCTAAATAAGAAACACAGATCCCAGGGAAGCAAGGTAGTATAAATAAGAATAAAATGAGAAATTTTAAGTCTAATAAATACTAAAGTAYGAGAAAATAAGAAGTAAATCAAATAACTTTATAGCCAAAATTATTTCATAAACCCTACTTCTGATTTTCTTGAGTTCATCACCAAGCAAGTGCATTGTTATTAAGAAACATGAGTGTGTAAAATACAGGTAGCCCTGCCTGAGCACAGGCTCWCCCAAAGATGAGTTTTGGGAGAAAATGATCGGGAATACAGTTGTCCACAACAAGCATCGGTTGAGATGGGGTAGTATTTACCACAGTTGCAGTGTGAGCCATGTTGTTTTTCAGCTGTGTATAACATCTTCACACCTCTTGGTGGCAGCTGTCTCTGAGGAATTAATGCTGTCAGTGCTTTGAGACTGTGACTTTTGAGAGTGGTTTAGCAGGTTGTGTCCTGGAGGAGACCGTGTGGTTGGCTTTGCAAGTTTGCAGATCTGCGCAGTGCAGGAGGCTCCAGATGGCAATGGGTTACATCATGCCTGGAGCCATCAGAACTGCAGAAGGGTCCATGACCCACTCTGAATATATGCATGCCCCTCGTATTTATATGTTTCTCTGTATGAATGAGGGTGTATTGGCTTCCATGGCAGCCCATGCGCCCAGGAGGAGTTCACTTGCTCTGTCCCTCCCTTTCCTACATCATTTGTACTCTGGCTGTCAGGTTCTGTGAGAGAGGTGCTTTCCCCACTGTATCCCACTGGTGGTGGATCCATGYGGCTGGGTTGTGGAAAGCTTGCGCTCCCGCCCCTGCCCCATCTCCCCATGCAAGCAGGAGTGTTTACCAGCTGCTTACCAGCTGCTCTGGGGTGCCTAATCTCCCAGACCTTTTTTATTCTGTGGTCTGTGCAGCTTGGTTATCATTCTGTCTTGCGAAACCTTTCCCAGGAAAAATGCCACCAAGGTTCATAAGGTCCAAGTATGTTTGGTTTGGTTTTGACAGGGTTTTGCTGAGGAGGTCCTCATTGTTGCAGGCTTAGCTGTATGTGTGTTATAGGGATAGGACAGGCCAGCAGCAAGTGGAACCTAACAGCCATTTAAAATGTTGTCAGAGATAAAAGTAACACAGTTGGTAATATTCTGAAATATTCTGTAATATTCTGCAAATAATTTTTTTCAGCATTAACTTGTTAATTAAACTTCTCAACAGGCTTCTCATTTTCCACATTTTTTTCTCACTGGAAGGTGTTTAATTAATATACGCATTTTAGTTTAGACATATATTCTGCATAATAAAATACATGAGCTCAGCATTTTTTACTCATCTAAAAAATATGGTTACACAGGTAGACAATTCCAGGAACACACTTCCGTCATTAATTAACACAAATAAAAACCCAACTGCTGAAATGTATCTTTATGAACATCTTTTAGAACCCCCCCTTTCTCACTTTCCCTTAAGCTAGCTTTCTTTTGGTTTTTTGGACAGAAGCAAAAGCACCTTTCAGTACCAGCTGCTCTCTCTGCCAAGGATGCCAAAGGGACTTCTGCTTAGTGGGACTATGACTGCGGGGTGCAAGGAGAGATAGGCAGCCCTTGAGCTCAGTAGTTCCCAGGCTGTGAGGGTTGGTATGAATTTCTCAGCCTGTGTTTGAGCAGGAAATTCCACAGAGAACGGGTTATCGCTCTTCAAAGGCCAGTGTGTGGATTAAGTCATGAGGCATACAGATCTGGTATGAGGTGAACATTCACTTGGTCAAATCTCTAGCCCATCAATGCCCATAATAATTGGAGACTATTATATGCAGACTGCGGGGTAATCACTGTGATTGAAGTATAAAACCCCTGCAGGGGGAAAAAGTGTCAAATAACCTAATCCAAGTCCCTGTAACCGGGTCTCAAATTGTTAAAGTTCTGTTGATGAAAAGTTGTGCAGTACCTCTGGCTAGCAACTTGCTCATTAGCTTTTTGGGGGCAATTAAACATTTAAATGGAAAACATCTTGCACGGGGGTATTGTTTGCATTTAGAAAAAATATGTGGTGTATGCATACCAATTATCGCCTGTTTCTCTAAATTGCAGCGTATCTCTGTGTAACTAATAATCTCTCTAGGGATTTTTTTTTTTTTAATTTCTACATTTGGGGAATCTAAATTCCATTCTCAGATGTCAGCTAGGCACATGAAAGGAGCATCTCAGAGGCATTCACGTGCTAAATCAACAACTAACTGGTTTTCTAAAAAGCCCCTGAACAGCTGGAAGTATAAAGTCTGGTCAATAGAAATCAGAGTGTTAGTCAGCTTAGTACTTTGGACAATTCCAGTAAATGATTGCTTTGCCTTTAGCTACCTAAATGCCTTTGAAAACCGGTTGCTGGAAACTCTGTTGAAAGTCAGTAATTGTACAAGTCACAGGGTGCAGGAAAAGGCTTTCAGTGTCCAAGAGGATACCTTGAGCAGCACTGAGTTGTACTGGAGGGTTAGAATCAGAGTTAAGGAGATGGGAAGAGAAGCTGTCTTCACAGCAGCACTTCCTTCCCCTCTTCCCTCCTCCCACCTTGGTTTGTTTCCCACAGCATTGGAGAGAAAGAATGGAAAATGCGGTGGTTGTCTCTATCACGTGGTTATTTATTCCCAAGACTGGATAGTGAGAAGCCAAATCTAACTTCAAACAATCTCCAATTTATACCATTTTGAGGGAAATACAGATTTGACAGAATTTTCAACTGCTGTTATGAATACTTCTTTGAGCTACGGTTTCAGTTAGAAACTTTCTGAACTGAAGCCATTCCCACACAGCTCCTCTCATTTCTGAGTGTTGCTTAGGATTTGTTTAGATTTGGTTTCTTAGGCTGTCTTTCAAGGATGTGCTCTCATTTTTTGGTGCCCACAGCTTGGAAGGCCTGTGGCTGCCTTAACAAAAAAAGAAAAAACAGCTGAAAACAATACCCATCAAGGGGAACATGTCCCACACAAAGTAGGGAGGAACAGGAAAAGGGAGAAACAAATGGAAAAGAAACAAAAGAACCTCAGTCTCAGCCTTTGGCAGAGAAAGAACAATACATGACTGATTTCCTCCGATGGCTTGTGCAGGAGGACATGATTTGTCTTGTCCCTGTTTTATTCTCATCAGTAGAAAAGCAACTGTTTTGCAGTATTTGCAGTCTCCACTCAAGAGGCTGTTGAGATTGGAATAGCAATGGGATTGCCTCCAGACAGAAATGCATTGACCAGCACTGTGTGGGAAAGCCTTGAAAAACTCCTTGGGTAGTAAAGCGCAAGGCAAAAGCTTATGGGCTCATTCTTCATCCTCTGATTTAGAAGTGGAAGTTACCCTGTTACACAGGGTTGCTCTTTCCAGGACTGTCCGTGTTGTCATGTGCTTGTGATGCTTTGGTCTGTGAAGTTCACTTGTGCAACAACAGAGAGTGCACAAAGGTGCTGTATCATCAGGTGAGAGTAAAATGATTTGTGTTATCATTGTCCAGCAATGCCGTTCCTGTCTATGTTGATGGTAAATTCTCCCCTCATTTTGCATACTGTCTGCTCAGTACGGGTATAGACAAATCGCTACAGTGGATTTCAGTAGTAACTTTTCTGGTACCTAAAAAATGACTGGTACTGTACCTATTAGGAACCCTTCACCAAATAAGTATCTAATAAACCTTAAGGAGTATATTTCTTCCAGGTCTTCCAACATGTAGACATTGGCTTATGCTCTGTGACGTAAAGGTTGATGTCCTTTTTTAAATACTAACCCTGTCTAATAAACCAGCAGATATTTCCTGTTATGGTATGTAGCAGCTTCCCTGGCATTAACAGCAACATATTTCTATCCTCCTGTGGCCGAAACCCTCAGGACCAGGAGAGCAGAGGAGAAGAGGGATCAGAAGCAGCTAAAAGGCCAGAGGCTCACAGTTTGCCAGCACCCCCAGCCACTGCAGCAGAGAGCTGACGCTCATCTGTCCTGGCAGGCAACGACGTGAAACAATGTTAGCATCATCAGAGGTGTGTTAGTGTCCTGCACCCAATGTAAGGATGGGGGTGAGCCTTTGGTACTGCACCAGGGGCTCTGAACCCCCACTGCATGCACAACGTGCCTGGGGAAGGGACGGCTGCCCACCCCTCTGCAGCAGGACAAGGGCAGAGGCAAGTTTGCCATCCTTCAGCTCCTACAGCCCATGGCTGACTACAGGTGTAAACTGCTTTTGACTTCAAGTTGCATYGATTCTCTGGCCACCACTGGGAAGGCTGGATTTGCAGGCTGGACGCCTTCAGCTGCCACAGCCAGCCCCAGCAGGCATCAAGACGTGAAGCCCAAAAGCTCTGCGCTCAACTCAGCCTTGCAGGAAGGGTCCTTCCAGTCTTGTGCCTAACCCTGAGAGGAGACATCAGGTGCATATTTTCAGTGAGGTKTGGTTTCAGACACAGTAAATCACAGTTCTCATCCAGAAGATGTGCTATAGGAGCACAGATTTAAGCCACAAATTCACACAGTCCTTCTTGGAGAACGTATTTCCTTTTTGTTGTAGCTTTTGCTTCTGGAGAGGAAGGGAGAAGCCTTTTGCTTTCCTTGCAGATGCAGTGAATCCTTCTGAAAGTTAATCTGAATTCAGCTGTTTGCAGCAATCTTTATTTTACTAGAAGGTGACTATTTCCCAACTCATTGCATTATGCATTCTGATGCAGCACGTTTCCTTGCTCAAGTTAGTTTCGCATATTTATYACAATGTTGTATTGCACTTTAAGGTTACAAATTTTTGCCTCTTTTAATGGCAGCATTTTAGAGATCCCTGAAATTGTGCCACACTGAGGATAAACACAGTGCAAAATAAAGTATGTCTTTCAGAAATGAGGAAGAAGAGGGAAGTTTCAACTTTTCTTTGCAGTGATAGCTTTCCTCTAGAGGCCCAATCCAGAATTGATTTCCCATTTTAATCAACAGGAGTCTTTCCAGCCTATTGATCTCTGTGTGTTTTGAGTTTGACCTCAGCATCTGAAACAGGACTGAAAATGGCAACATTAAATAAACTGGTAAGAGATTTATCTTGGACTGGTAAATTTTCTGGACTGCAAGATAGGATGGTTTCAAGATAGAACAAAGCACACAGGTGTTCGTTGCTCCCGCAGAAGACAGCTTTGCCATCTCTTCTTTGCAGCTTGTGTTTATTGACAGAATATGTACACAGAAATATGTAGAGCACTTTCTATGGGAAAAGCACAGAAAAGCATTGGGTGGAGAGAAAGTGCACAGAGAAATCTTTGAATTTTATTTGTTTTGGTCTAGTCTTGGGACAGACTCTCTGCCTGAGCATGCGGTGTTTGTTTTTTATCATACATATAAAAGGCTGTGCCCACCCACAGTGAGTTCTTGGCCTCATCAGACCAGTCGTCCCATCCAAATGTCCATAAAAGCTTTTGAGAAACATTTACACTTTCTCTGACCTTTCTCTATGGGTATACTGTATACAAGCATACATGTTAAAATCCACAGTATTCGTTAGCTAAACCATCTCAAGAGCCGTCTTCCTGAAACTTTGATTCTTCCACGACTGCAGCCAAAGGCTGTCCCGGGAGACAGTTGAATGGCTGAGAGACTAGTGTCTGCCATATGATAAAGAAATACGGTGGCAGGAGACTGCAGAAAAGTTATGTCAGGATAGTCCCCTGAATTTCTCTCCTCTTACAGAGGGTTTTTTTAGGTATCCCGCTCAGAAGTATAAGACAAATTCAGAGAATTGCTAAGAACAAAACTGCTCCAGAAACACCTCTCAATGCCAGGAGTTTTCATTTTTAAGAAAGAAGGGCAATTTAAATGGAAATGCAGTCTAAGGAAAGATAGCAATCCTGGGTTTAAATCTTTCCTACATCTCCACACTCTTATAATAAGAAAAAGAAGTATTAGTTTACAAGCTCGGGTATAAACCCTCTGTGGTCACAAGCTGCCCATCTTTCCCGGCACTGCTTTCTGCTGGCAGGTCCCTAGAAGCTGTGTCAGTGCTGAGCTGGTCTTGGAGTTTTGCACAGCATATTAACTCTCTGGGTAATCAGGCTAAGAATGCCATCGATCAAAGCCTATTTGAACACATTCGAACCAAAACCAGCGAGCACTGTTTTCTTTGTATCTCAGATTCTGTGATGGAACAAGCTTTATCTAACCTCATCTGTAACAAACCTYATTGTGTCTGACAAGAGTGTATTTGGAATTAGCTTTTGGATTGTTGCTTTTAAGTAAACTAACGAGCCACTTACTACTGTGCAAACTGAGCATTTCTGCATCCCAGTACACTTGAATTATTGAGGTTCTCGGTGTGTGKTGTTGTTTAAGTTGTGCAAGCTGTAGGATGACTGTAAACAAAATGGCGCTTTGGGGCAGCTAGTACTCAGTCTGATCCATAGAAGGTGATGGTTTGATTCATAGGAGASAAAAGCTTCTTCCTTCCTTCTCTTCAACCCAGTGAAAGATGGTGGAGCAAAGCATCAGGGAAAAATAGTGTAAAGACTTACGAAATGCACACTGTACCCATGAATGAAAAATACGAAGTATATGAATATATTCAGTCTCTTATAGTAAGATTATGGAACAAAGGAAAAGGCAGTGCAGTCTCTTTAACATTTTGCTTGTTACCTTTAACAGGCAGCTGCTCTGTATGGACAGAATTCACTGATTATCCTCAGGCTTTGCTACAGGGAATACCTCCTATGTTGCAAACATGGAGAAAATATTCTTATCTCTAGGTTTTGTTTAAGCCAGCAAGCATTTTGTTAAGGGTGACACTGTTCYACACCTGGCACCATATAGACTCTGAGACACAATTCCTAATAAAACTCATTAGACGGGACAAAACCGAACCAGCATCACAAAGATGAAGCAGGTAAATCATGCTCAGACAATAGGGAAACTGCAGGGAAAATACAAAAGCCCACGACTTGCATGTATCCAAGCAATAACCGGAGAGGGCTCCAGTAAGAAGTAGCACCCTGTGAGACAGTGATGTGTACAAATCTCCCTCTCCCAGACAAAGAGAAGGAAGGAGAGGGTGGGGGAGGAAAAAGGAAATAAAAGATAAGAAAGACAAAAGGGTAGGCCTGTTGGTCATTTATTCCAATTAAGCCAATATTTTGCAGCTGTACTGCTCCAGAGGTCAAGCAATTAAAGTCACTACCTAGGTTTCGCCCTTGACAGCATGACTTTAGGATTTGGATTCAGGGAGCAAAAGGATTTGGGCAAATAGGCTTTGCTTTTGATACATTACCTGACTTGTTAAAAGCAGCAGTGTTTGATTAAGGATCTTTTTAATTGCCTTTTAGTAGGCTGATGTGTTCATTGAGCTTTCCCTCTTTTCTGCATTTCATCCTGACAGCCAACTAATTGAATATCCGGGTCGGGTTGGGAAGGGAATTTTATCCACATGCTTCTGGAGCCTCAGTGAAGAGAACTAGAGGTCAGCATGGCAGAGCCTTGTATCTGCGGCTTTAACTGTTTGTTGATTTGGTTTTATAGCTTTTAAACTGACATTTATTGCTTCTCTAGATGTTCAGGAGGGAAGTCCTCTTGAATCCCTCTGTTRGCATTTCGTTATGGTCATAATTATAAAATGTCTCGTATCTTTGGGGAGTGTGAAAGGATCAATAGAGTACAAGACAGCTGAAGAACAAAAAGCTCTTCTGTGTCACCATTTATTTCTGTACCCGTCCGTGCCCCCCACCTCCAGACCCCAGCTGCTACTTGTGCTGCTGGAGATATGAGGAGAAAGATTATTAGGGTGCTGGGGTAAGGGAAACGTAACAGCAGCGCTTGTGATTATCAAAGGGACTGGATATTTAAGAGATACCATGATTTGCATTGGTTGCTGAAAAGCAGAGGAGCCATTCTGTGGATTTTCTTTGTATTGGGAATAGTAATATAACAGCACCAACCTTACTGAAGATAAGATGGCCCATCATAATCCAAATGGTGGGTTCTAGCACAAAAATACTGCTGTATGCAAAAGTTTTGCTCTTCCAAAAGATGTGTACCCTGACAAGTGCAGTAGGACTATGCAGTAGCAGAGGAATTAAACTGCGGAATCCTTCTTTGATGATTATAATTTTGTTCAGTCTGGGAGAGATTTTCTGAGCAATTACTTTTAACTCACAGCATTCAGATCAGGACGTAAAGTTTGTCAAAAGTCAGTTGTATTCAAATCTTGGGTTTTGGTTCAAACTTCTAAAATTTCATTAGATCTTGCTTACCACTTTGCCATGCTTAAAGTTGAGTTTCAACTTCCATTCTCCACATTCTTTCCACTTGCACATGATTTTTACTGGATAAGTTTCTTGGGAGTCAAATTTGGTAGCCTCTAGATAAGAATGAGAATAATGATCAGTGGAGCAATGTGCAGGCATTCTGCATAGGCTTCTGTATGAGATTGGCATTCAGTTCTTCATCTGATGATAGCCTTGAAAGAGTGGTTCCTCCACTATAATGCAAAGTGAGAGAGGAAGGTCCTAGTGCCTTTACCACTTTATACAACCAGCATAATGCAGGCTCTACTGAATTATTCCATCTTCAGTACAACTTCTCCCCCTCCAAAGTTCCAGGGTAATAGCTGAGATTTTAAATGCACAGAAGTAAAGCTGTTCAAAAATAGAATTTTCCTCCCATGGGAGATTTCAGCATTCAAAATTACTTTCTGCTTTAAAATCAGAATGTCAGTTAAAGCAGAGGGCATTTGATTCAATTTTGTCTCAAGTTTTGAATTGAAATGTTGAAATGGAAAAATGTGCATCTTCAATAAAATTTAAACAATTTGGTATTTTAAAATGAAAAGTTTATTTTGGCAAATATTTCAAAATAATGGGTAAGATTTTTTTTGTGTGTTTTGTGGGGGAAAAAAAAAAGCTTTTTTCCACTTTAGAACGTTGAATTTCATTCTTTGTTTTAGAAAGCCAAAAAGGTAACTGAAAATCCACATTTTCCTGCTGCCGCATCTTTGAAACTTTATTTTACACCATTAACATTTTTCAGTCAAATTCTTCAACTGGCTTTATGCTGAAGTCAGTGCTGTGGGAATCAAAATTTTGAATGTCCTGACTTTTGTTCAATTAATGTTTGGCACATTTTCTTTCATTCCTACACCTGTTACCATTAATTTTCTTGTTGAACTTATCTGGGGAGGGGAGGGACTCTAACAGACAAAAGTGGTTGTATGTAACTGCAAGTGATATGCAACAAGTCCAAACCTTCTTGGATTAAAGGGTGAAACTCCACTGAAGTCAATGGAGCTTTAAATATTAGCACCAACCGAAAATTTGTCCCATGGAGTGCACTTGCATTGTCACATCTTGAATGCTTTTCATTCTCATAATAGACATTATTAAAGGAGTTCCTTTTCAAGCACTTACGCATTTATTATTTTCAAAACTCATTTCCTCAGAGAGGTCAAAAGCTCTTCTCATCACCATAGGGAGCCCATGGGAATTGCGGCATTCTGAAGTACGGCAGGTATCCAACTGCATTAACATGTTAACGCCTTTTTTTTTTTTTAAAGTGTGCTTTGGGTTTGTCATGAATCAAAAGTGATGGGATCTAATTATTTTTTGATTGGAAGGAAAAACATTCCAGCAGGAAAAGTGTCACATTAAAATGGGATTAGTTCCAACTAATTCACAAAAGAAATTCCCCTAGTGAAAAGGCCCTATCCCTAATGGCTTTGTATCACTAGTGTGATGCTGTAGTACCATTTCTATACTGTGTTTCTGGCAATTTTTGGTATTATTGATGCAGAAAATAGATTGCAGATCTCCTCTAAAAGCCAAATRTTTTCTCCTGCTTGGCTGTACAGTAAAGCTGGAGTTTTCCCTCCTTGCCTATGTTGATATTTTTCCTTAAGAGCGGAGAACAATGCAATTATTTATTATTATTTGCGTGTATTACTTTAGAGCCCCAAGGTCCAAACAAGACCTCACTGTGCGAAGCATTGTGGGACTCCGCAGCTGCAAATAACCCCTGCCTGAAGAGCTTTTGGGCTATGGCCCCGCTCCTGTAACCTGGAGCTAGTTGGTTGGCCTGTGGGCAGGTTACAGACCTGGGGCTTCACACACAGGGTGAAGAATGGGAGAAGGGTGCTTCGTTGTCCTGCCTGCATGAGCAGGGAGTCCCAGGGATTAAATCCCTTGCCCCAGCTCATGCAGGAAATCTGCAGCTGACCCTGAAGTGGAAGCCAGATCTCCTGTGTGGCCCCCTCGGCCCCTGACCCATCCGTCCTTCCTCCCTGGTGTCATGTTGGCCTCCAGCGCAGAAACTTCTACTGAGGAATTTTCCATTGAGTTCTGCTGCTGATGAGTTTCTTTCTCACCAATAGGTGGAAACTGACAGCCCGGTTTCTCAGGTGACACAAGGAACGATTCTGCCATCCCAAATGAGGCAGGAAAAACATCACGCAGAACAAGGAATTTTCCATAAGAAACTGTACCATAGCAACTGAAAAAGACGTTGAAGCACATTACACTTTCTCAGCTTGTTGCAACCTGTGCTTTGATGCAACAGGACATCAGAAAAGCGAAGACTTGGGTTTTTTGTTTTTCTTTTCCTCAATTATTTCTTTGGCCAGGAGAGTGATTGCTTTAACTGGTGCTGCTTGATCATAATGAATTTATTGCAAAATTGTGTAACCTTTCCACATCCGTCTCCGAAGTCTGTGCCAGAGCCTGTGTTCTGGCATGCATTGTCATGCTAGAGCTGGGGAGGGTGAGGGAACTGCATCTGCAAACTTCCATAAGAGATCACAAGCRTTTGAAATTTTAAGATAACTAACAAAATGGGATGCAGAAATATTTCCAACAGGCTGGCAGCTGTGCAATATGTGGCATCAAAATAAAGTTGAGTCACTAAGAAGTAGTGATAAATAAGTTAGCAAGAGTTTCTGTCTTTTTTTTTCTAAGCATACCCCAAATATGATTGGCTAGCGTAACAGAAAAAAACATTACTGTGCAGAAACAGTGGCTGTAACGTTTGTTTGGATATGGACAAATTCTTGCTGTACTAGGGATAGCATTTAATAAAAATGTTGTATAAAATCTTGAAGGAAAGTCTCTCCAGGGCAGATGTTTACCTTGTTCCCGAGCAGCTCTAACAGGCTGTTCAGGATGAAGAAATCTAAATTAACAGGACCTAAAATGCTTAAGCGAGAAAACAGGAGAAAATCTGATTAGCACTACTAATCAACTGAGGTCTGGAGATTCCCTTTCCTTTGAACTGGAGCAGTGTAGTCATCTTCCTTTTTTTTTTTTTCAGAGTTTATGCTGCACCCTGCCTATATTTAATCTCTCCCTTGCGTCCCTTCTCAAGCCCATCTGCAGTTCAGTCTTGCACTTCTCACTGGAGACAATAAACTCCATGGTGTGGATGGTCCTCCTCTCCTATATATCTGCAGATATGAATTACTGGGTGGAAAGCTGCAGCATATAGCACATTTGCTATGTATGTACTGTCTCTTCATTCAAACTCACAACCTGGTATTTCTGAGGTATTTCTGAGGCAAGATGTACCTCTTTTCTGTGAGACTTGTTTCAGGTTCCCCTCGATGTCAGTGACAAGCCTGTCACTGATTTGGGAAAGTTATATCAGATTCCTGCAGAGCTGGGCTTGAACTAAAAACACTGTACTGGAGCAGGAGTTGTCACGGCTGTCCTTACCTAGGGCTTTCAGCAAGGTCCGTATGGGAAAGCACAGTACTTTTTGTGCAGTAGCAGGGGTAATGAAGGTTCTCGAACCACTTGCTCCTAGCTACTGTAGCTAGCTTTCAACTTGGTTAATTATGGACAAAAATACCTTTTAAATAGTCTTGAGAAGARATTTTTCCCAATGATGTTGTTCGGATGCTTAGCTAGAATAGCCCTCATTAGGATGCAATTTACCATTTTCCCCAATTTCCACAACAACTGGCATTTCTCATGCCTGCTTGGCACAATATGAAGGAAAATTATTCCAGTAGCTCCTGTTCAGAAATCTTTATTTGTTTACATTTATGAAGGTGTGGAAATGGAGCTACAGCAAGTAGTTTTAAAGTGCTGGTTGTGGTATGTTAATCCCTGAGGGCCTGTTTATTTTTATGCAGGATAGTACGTAAAAGACTGTAAACTAACAACATACAGACTGGAATAAGCGGAGAATTAGGGCACTTAGCTAAGCAGCAGACCTCACATTTTCTTTTGTTCATGGCAAGTCTTTTTTTTTTTTTGTCTTAAATTAGGGGGTGCTGTGGGTTTCTTAATTGCTTTCTTCAGCAGCTTCTCTTTGTGACTGTTAAATCTAGAAGGACTCCACTGAGTTTCCCAGTTTACATTTTGTGAGTGAGAGCAGGATTAGTTTCATGGCATACAAGATAGCACTAAGGGCAATGCAAGAGAAACAATGTTGTTGTAAAATCTTTTTTCTGAATGTATTTTTTTATTTCCAGTTGCTTTTATTTTTGACTGTGTTATAAAGCAGTTAAACTTTGAGGAGGCCAGAATCTGTTAAAAATAAAAGAAAGTATTCATTGCAGCCAAATCCATATCTGAAGAGCTCCCACTTGAGATTTTGAAATTAAGACCGTGATGGCAGCGAGGAGTTTGGGCCATTGTTTTCAAAATATACCAAATAAGAACTTTGATGAATACAAAACTTACACTTTATAGCTTTGGGAGACACTGTCCAAATAGAAAGTAATTAATATTTTTAAAAAACCCCACTATTATGAAACAGCTCAGTAAGCATTTCTGGCCTTACTTTCTAGGTGGGGGAAAACAATGATAAAGGGATTTACTCTGTAGAAGCCTCCTAAGAGTTGTTTGCCAAAGTGCTGATTACAAACACCTTTTCATCTGTGTGTGTGTGTGTGTGTGTGTTTAGATTTCAGAAGCAAACAATGTTGCCTCTCTGTAGTTCCTCTGTAAGGAAAAATGCAAATCAGTAATGGTTATTTTTGCAGTTAGAGCCTGTTATATTCTTGGAACATGTGGCTGAATTGCCATTCTCCTATCGAAGAAAATGTTACAACAAGGGAAGAATAAATGTGACAGAACCAATGGTGAATGCAACACACTAGCCTGTAAGTTAGTTGAGAGTTGTACATGGGAAAACACTGGAAAAACTACCCAATAAATCTTGAAATTGGTTTAAAAATAATGATGTTAGCTTCTGACCCTTCCTCTTCTCCTTAAAATTCTGACCAGAAGGGCAGGCTAGAACACAGAGTCCTGGAAATTGCTTGAGGACCATTTTGTGATGTTGGACTACCAAAAGGCAAAGTAGCCTTCAGCTCCGTAACAGGCTTCAGACCAGGCCGATCCTTAAAAGCCGGTCTGTACTTGCCCTCCTGCTGGTGGTGGTCTTGCAGGAGGCAGCAGTTAATCAACACTGCTTGTAAAGTGGTCTGTTAATGCACCTTGGTGACATATTGTGTGTAGGGCTAACAATAACGCTTTGTGTACCTCAGTGTTTTAGTGAAGTGCAGACAGCGTGCATATCAACGGACAACACCCGTTTCCTTAGCTGCAACTGCCAGTTCCGAGCAACTTGAGGCAAAAATCCAGCTGTTTCACTGGTAACAATAAAAGTGATGGTAATATTTAATATTTCCTTTACTGATAAGCACGTGGGGTATTCTGCCGTTACAGTTCAACAAATGTAGGAGCCATTTGTGTTCGTTACTGCTGCTCAAAATGCTTTCCAAGTACATGAGTATGTAGGCAGCTGGTATTTATTGCTCTAGGAGAGAACTTGAACTTCAGAAGGAAGGGGAGAAAGAACCTACATTTTGCCTATCTTTCTTCTGTGCAGACTACAGTTGCTGTAAATATGGTGTACACTAGTTGGAACAAAACAGTTTTGTTCTTTAAAAGCAACAGTCATATAGATGCTAGGTGAGAAGAGAACTTTTCTGGTCCATGCATTTTTGGCTTCTTGCAGAGACTGCCAGAATTACATTTGCATTCATTTCAGTCTACAACAAGTATTACGGAAGATTCAACTGTAAGTACTTTCCAAATATAAAGAGCGCAGGGGAGAAAGGTGACTATGATTTATGGTGACATCTATTAAGCTTTTACAGAATATCATACATGTGTACTAGCTATCACCATAAAATTAACTGGTAYTAATTGGTCAGAGCTGCCAACTCAGTCTGCTTATGAGTGTAATGCTCTTCTTTAGGTCATGTTCATTATACTGACATCGTATGTCAGATCCTGAATAAAGTTCATTCAGCCATTTCTGCCGTTCTTCTTCTTGTTTGCCCTGCTATGTGTGTGTGCTGCCATCAGCGAGAGTTCACATCTCAGCAAAGACTGGGTCTGTGTGCTTTGGGAAATACGTGTCTCGGATATCTGCCCAGTGGCCACTTCTCCAGCAACAGCGGGGCTGTGGGAGGGCATCCTTCGATTGAATCATGCCTGGTGTTTTCCTCTTTCTTGGAAACTGACTGGAACAAAATGTTCAAAGCTCTTTCTTCCTCCCTCTCCTCTTTTTTTTTTCCTCCCTCTTTCTGTCTTTCACTTCCATGCCTCAAAAGGCTGTAACTGAGTTCATTATTGTGTGATAAATCAGCAGTAAACTTCTATGCATTTTGCTTCATTTGGGCAGCTCCTGTTCCATAGTGACAGCTGCTTGGCTCAGCACACTGTAATTATCAACTCAAAACCAAGATGCTTTTAGGTGCTGAAAGCATATTGGCAGAGACTGAACTTGTCCTCAACCTCGTCATGGGCCACAGCTTTAAAAGATCCCATTTAGTCGTTGTTTGGTTGTGTTCTCGCTGTTGGTACTAGGGCTCTGACAGTTCATTATCACAGCGGACCCTGTGGGAAGCTGTTGTTATCCTAAAGGAGTACAGGTCTTTGTTTTTCATTAGCTGCTGACATACTATATAGTTAACTTTTGATTAATGTATCTGTGTTCATTCTCTTTCTCTAAAATAAAGTTTTATTGATATGTGGGAGGGGATTTATATGTGTTAGTGAAAATTTGCGAAGCCCTTATTTAAACAGATGTCTGAAGGGAACTTTGCTGAGAAACAGACCTGTTGGTTTGTTGACTGTAGTGGAACTGAGGCACTCTCTGCTCCTACTTCAAGCCTACCTCCGTTTGGCTTGCTGGCTGGACAGAGGGGCTACGTGCTGACTGAGCGACTGGCGCCCAGCTGTCCGCAGCCACGGGGGCATACAGAGCATGGCATTGCCTCCGATCCACTAAAGGGCAAGTGGCCCTGGGCTGTATGTTGTGCAGACTGGCTGCAAGGGGCTGTACATAGTTCAGACTTTTGCTCCCTCACTGAACTTGTTTTAGCAAAGAAGGAGG
The DNA here is from genome assembly GCA_030449065.1 of Oceanodroma leucorhoa. NCBI lineage: Eukaryota > Metazoa > Chordata > Aves > Procellariiformes > Oceanodroma > Oceanodroma leucorhoa. Next base: position 230,996 of record JASVER010000237.1, on the reverse strand, counting down.
ACTTCTTATTTGTCTGAAATGTAGAGAAACATATTTTCCACTGACAGATAACACAGTCCAGAGCTCAAGTGGGTGGAAGGAGATTTCTCATATTCTCTGCTAGATCTGTTAGCTAGATGTGTAAGTTTTCATGTTACATGAAAATAACATGCAGATCCAAGAGGGGAGAAGAGAAAATACAGGACATTTTCTGCGACAGAAATTATCTGGGAAAATCCTGCTGTTTCCATTGTGAAGCCAGAGCTTTTCTTTTCTCACTGTATCCATGGGGCAGGTCGGGTTTTCCATCAGGACAATTAGAATAGGCACCTATCCTGCTACTATTAAAAAAGGCTTTGAAGTGTTCTCAAATACTGCTGGGCTATAGTTTAGTGTAATTTGCAGAGCAGTTCCAAGTAGGAGCACCACTGTTTGCTTAGGCAAAGCTCAATGCAAGGGGCATGACACAGTCTCATTCGCATGCTTCCCTAGGGTTTGGGGAGGTTGTCAGACCCTGGAGAATGATGAGAAGTCACCCAGGCTGTAGAAACGTCATGACCTTTACACATGGAATGATTTGTGTTGTTATCATACAACAAACATACACTTTACGGTCTTAGTCCTTTGGAGGATGCAGGACGGAAGAACCAGCAGAATAGGTGATGTGTGGTCTACAGTCTTTTTAAGCTTGAAAAATGAAATGTGCTACATTCATATGGAAACAGAGGAAGAATTTTTTCCAGTGCGAGAGCAACAAGACAAAAAAGGCATCTTTTCTTCGCAGTTGCTGAGGATCTGATCCTGAAAAACCCTCAGCATGTTCAGTCTTGCAAACCCTTCGTGACTTCATTTGGATGACCTGTGAGTGAGAACTTGTAGGCTTTTGTTTGAAGCTAGTACAATGTAATAATCTTTTGACTGCTTTGTGGCTGCAGTAGAGGTATCTGGCACAGCCCAGCAGTAAAGATGAATTTTCTGGGTGTACCTTGCATCAATATGCTGCCAGTTACAACTGCCTTTGTTACCCGTAAGCACGGGGATTCTGTAACTGTAACGGGGGCGAAGGGGGAAATGCCCTATGGGGACATAAGCCTCTGTAGATGGCATGCCCTAGCAAAGAGGTGTGCCAGCCTGTCAGTGAAACAAAAGCAGAGCAACAAATGCCTTACCATGGAAGGTGTCGCAGAAATGCTGAAGGATGGTATGTCTGTAAAAGGGAACAGCCTCTCTTCCACATCCGTTTACCTTTTATGATGGTTTTGCTCATCTGTCCTGTCGCATGGGGCTTTGGGGCAGTGTAACGGTTAGTGGTAACCGCTTCTGCGTCCCCAGAGGAGAGAGGGCAAACTGAGGTTCTTTCCTTTTCAGTGTATAGGAAGACTCAAGACTTGTTTTCTTCCTGCTGATTTTGTTTCTCAGTGAATAATACAAGGATCTGATCAAAGGGCGGGGAAGGTTTCTTCCTTTGCTTGTTTGCAATGCCCGATGTCTTTAGGTGTCTTTTGTGGGTCTTCCTCGGAGATAACCAAACCTGTAACTTTTCTCTGTGTTTAAAGGCCACTTTTGGCAAAACCCAGGAAAGGGGGCGGTACGCACAGAATCATGAGAGCAAGTAACCACGTAGCGGCAAAGCCTGTACTGTGTGCAGTTAAGGAAGCAGGCAGAGACTGAACCTTCCTCTAGGGGAGGAGTTTACCTCAGTTGGCCCAAAGAAAGCAAAACACGGGCACACGTAAGATTCAGCTTTCTTCATGGAAAGCCACACAGTGTGCTGCAGCCTGATAGAACTGTGAAAGGTGCTCTGAAGCAGGACAAAAATAGTTAGGAAAAGGGCAAATAATATGCTTAAAAGTGATATATAAAGTGATATGAAAGTGATATATTAGCGATATGCTAAAAAGTGATATATATCATGCTCCTACAATGGTTTCTCTATTGTTCCCTTTTCTTTCCAGGCACAATTAGCTGCAACAGGGCAGACCTACCCATCTAACATGGCAGATCAGATGCAATGCCATCTTCTAGTAAAATAGTTCAGCAAAAGGTAAAGATTAAGCATGTGCTGAACTTTTGTATAAGGCGATAGAATTTGAGACTGTGAGCCAAGCACGTGGTTTATTCCTTCACAGGCTTGAAAGCTCCATTTACTTTTCCCATTTCCTTTTGAAAGGCCACCAGTAAAACCCTTCTGTCCTCCCTTATGTCGAGGTACAAAATAATTTCCTTTTCCTTTTAAAATGAGAAGAGAAAAAGCAAAGCAGAGGAACCTACATCAAAAATAGGGCAATCTCCTTTGAATTCCACCTTTATACCCACTTAGGCCAAGCCTGAATATGGCTCAGTCTCTGAACAGACTGGCATCCTGGGATGCACTATGCCTGTTTCTGAATACAGAGATAGAAAAGAGTTAATACTTGGAAGACAGTATGTTTATTAGCTCTCCTCCCCTGCAAGTGTCTATTATATGAGATATGCTCCATGGTACTTCCCCATCCTTTTCTGAGTGCTTCTCTTTCTGCAGCACAGAAGATCCCTAAAGATTAGTATCGTGCTCAGGGAAAGGATTTCCTTATCTGAGCTAAGAGAAGGGTGGTGATGGTGAGATCATTGTCTCCAGTGAAACATGGAAGATGGACCAGATTTGCCACAATAAAATAATACTAGCAGAGGTTTTATGCAGCAAGTCACACACAATAGCATTTAAGTTTTACATTCATTAATCTTTTGGAAGAAGCACATCGAGATTGGCGTTTACAAATTAAGTGTATACACATCTGCAAAGGCAATGTTTGGTCAAAATTCCAGCACAGTTTTCTGGTTAAAGCTGATTTACCATACTGTGCTGAAAACTTGACAGTAGGCTGGAAGCAAGCAGCGTAGAAAGAGAAACACAGAGCTATTAATATCTACTATTTATTCTGAACATAGAGCGCCAAATTTACCTTTCAGTTATTCTATATATCCTGATTGTTTCAGCACGTAACAGATAAAATCCATATTTAATACATATTTATAATTGAAATAAAAAACAGTTTCAGGTTGCTAAGGCTTGAGGGCCTTGTGTGCCTTAGTTTTTGTATGCAAAGGCAAATTCATGCCTGGAAAAACTGTCAACTTTATTATTCTTGTTTTCCTGAAGGGCGAATTTAGCTCATAAGACTCATGCATTGAAAACAATGGTAGCATTGTTATTATAATTTATTATTAAGTAATTCTTATTTGATTATAAGGATCTAATAAAGTATGGCAATATGCCTATCTGTAGCCAAACTGAGAAGATCTTGGCCAACTAAAACAAATCAATTACTGTAACAAAAGAGTAAGATAAAAGGCCTCACCAGAAATCAAATATTAACCCCAAAAGACACCAAACACTTGAGTTTCAGCCAGAGAAGAGCCACGCCAGCTACAGCAAAATGAGTTTACAGTGGGCAAGAGCCGTGGTGCCCTACCGCTGCGGGCAGGTGGGGGAGGACTTGGGTACCCTCCCAGGAGCTGCAGCACTATGTCACAAAGGGAAGCCTAATTCTCAGCCAAGACAATAGAAACTCTGGGGTGTAAAGTATAGATCCTGTGAGGATTGAAGTTATAAATGAAGCAACTGAAAGGATAAGCTGCAGCAATCACAGATTTATTGGATTTATCATCAGATGTAGCTCTTGACAGCTAGGAAATCCCTGGGAATTATGCCATTCCTGTGAGTGCACCAGGTTTGCCTTTCATAAATGTCTCCAGTTCTTCCAGGAAGACCACTGCCTATTCAACTTGCCTGTTAAATGTCTCGTCAAGGCTCACTTGGGGTCTGATGCCTGTGAAAAATCTGGCAAATCACTGATGGCCGCTCAGGGATAACTGTTTTACAGCCATTGAATTAAACTGTTCATTTTCAAAGAAACAAAATTAAAAGTGATTCAGAAGCCATACTTGYACAGGTAATGTGACAAGGTCCAAGTGCCTTTCTGACCTAGTTCTTCTGTGGATCCTCCATACTCAATTTTCTATAGCCTGTACCACACCTTTCATTTAGAGCAGAGTACCTGAAAATAATCTGTCGGCTTATTTTCCTTCTGTTAAAGAGGTGTAAGTTGAATCTCAGTTTCATATATATATGAAAACATGCTGCTTGCTTGCGCCTACAACAGCTGGGCACCTGTCTTGCATGACAATTTGTTGCTCCCATATGGGAAAAATTAAACAATAGTACTACACAAAAATATATAGAGAATAATAAATAATGAATGTCATATGGGATAAATACATCAAATAATCAGAAATATACTCTTAGAACTGAGCTGGCCTATTTCTGCATCCAGGCAATGCTGACAGGTTAAAAGTTTTTAAAAAAAAAAACAGTGGTTGTTGTTGGCTTTTATTGCCATGTTAGAGAGTAGTCAATGTGCCAAAATTTCTACTCTGGCAATAGCATGCAGAACTGTAGAGATGCTGCTACTGCAGAATCCAGTGGCCATTGGGCTAGACTTACTGTCTGCTGTTCATAGTGATTTTGTATCCTCCTGCTGTTGGATTATCTCTGAAATTCCACCCCTCCTTTTATGTGAATGACAAATGCTGTACAAATTTGGTATACTATCTGACCAATCACTCAGCCATTTACATCTGTTTTTTCTAGCAAGATCTTAGAAATAGTTGAGTCTTCATAACTATAAGAGAAATGGTGCGAGAAAAAATGAAGAAACTTGCAAGATGTCTTTCTGTGGCACCTCATGTCACATCACAAGCTGAGTCTTTTCTGCAGCTGCTTTTTTCTTCTGCAACTGTAAATATGTTTATAATATTACCTTGCCTGGTTACTCGGCATCTTGAAGATCCTCATTCTCTTCTCAGTGTCCTGGCACAACACATTTCATCAGGACTGTTCCACATGTGTACTGCTAGAAAAAAAAACAGTATCCTGGAAAGCAGACTCAGCAGATGATTTAAGTGGGCATGCAACACAACAGGATCTTCTAGTGTTGGTAGTTCAGTGAACAGTGACAATGGAGCCTGTCTGCTGTGGCTCTGGCTGTCCATCAAGCAGTGAGTCTGTGTCGCTGCCCCTCCATAAGGACAGAACTCTCCTCTGCTCTGCTGTTCACATGAGGCATATGGGAACACATCTGAAACTTACAGCACTTGTGATATTGTAATTGGGTGAGGTGTCCAAGATGAGACACACTGGTGCATACCACATAACTATGTAATTTTCATGCTCTTTAGGAAACCCAGCCTTAAAAGGACTAGTGTGATCTTTGGACGTGGAGAGATATAGGGAGCTGATTTTATGTTTTTATCACAACCTTGTGGAGAGTGATACAAGAATGTGGCTTCCAGTGGGAAAAACAACTGGAAACAACTTCTTTTAAAAGGTTGTCGAAATTTTTTTCAGAAAAGAGCCATGAAAATGACTGGCAAACTGGAGAAAATGTTTTCCTAGGAGGGGCTTCCATCTCTTTGCCTTACCAAGAAGAGGAAGAAGAGTGTTGATTATGTGTATTTAATACCAGACCTTAAAAGGCTGCTCAAGCCCTAAAACCCAAGGGAGGGAGATGCAAGCCAGACAAACCAAAAATTTAGAGACAAAGGAAGAGGCATGCATTTTCATTAGCAATGAAAATGATTACACATTAGGGCGAGTGAATAGTTCAACTTTCAAATCAGGACTGGCACAGGCACTTTCTGGAGGCAGTCTCCTGCCAAGCACAAGTCATTTAATTCAATACTATGCTCCATGCTGTGTAGGAAGTTAGCTTAGGTAGTGTAATGGTCACATGTGTTGGTAAAATGTTCAGACCTATTGCTTGTGACCAAGGGGAAAACACTTTCACTCTGTCACAGCATTTCACTTTTTAATTACATGCAGAAACATTTTAATAATTTATACCACTGAGTGTCCTGTTGTCTGTGGCTGGAATCAGTCACATCCAACTCAGTGAATTCTGTGGTGAGGTGACCCCGAGTTGTCTGTTTTGCTGCGACCCACTCCAGAACGTGGTGTGACCCCCTCTGTTCAGCCTCACCATCAAAGGTAGGTTACCCGGGGAGTGCAATCCCATGCCTGCAGATAGTGTTTGCAGGATAAGGCTTTGATGCATCATTTCCAGTCTGACATGCTGTTTGTTAGTGAGTGAAATACCTAGAAGTCCAGCTCTGTTGGTGAGCTGTCTCTGAGACCTCGAGAAGAGAGCCCTTTTGTGCAGTTGTGCTCCCTGTTGCCAGCCGATTCCCTGCAGCCATCCATGGGAGCCCCCTGCTTCTATGGGCACGGCTGTGTGGTTATTGTTTAACACCACAGCCTGTTTTCAGCATTTACCTTTGTTTAATTTGCTTGGTCTCACTTCTTATTTTATGTTTCATTTTTCTCTTAAGTGTTTCAACTCAGCTGTTAGTTTAATGTAACCTATTTTTTACAATAATCAGACAAGATCTTTAAAACCAGGGATGATGTGCTTTTAAGAGTACAAATGGCAGCTCAAAGGTGATCACTATTCAGAGTCAAAAGGAGGAAAATACATAGCCGCCGCTCGAATGTTTGTGTATCTTTGCCTGTGAGACAATGTTATGAGACCACTTCGTTGGTAATTCAGTTTTGCCACCTCTTCGGCCAAATTCTGCTTTGTTTCTTCAACATAAATCCAGGATAATCTCTTGGACTTCAACAGAGATAATTGGCTTTATCCTGATATTAACTGAAAGCAGATTTTGACCTGAATTTTTCAGTGTATCTCCTGCTGAAATCTCCTCCCACTGAAGACCGTGTCATTATGGCTGGGGCCCTGAGTGTGCTAAACGGATTTTTTCCTTAGCTCATATTTCCGTCACATCATATGTATTTGATTTACTTACATTGTTCTTATGTTTAATCTCTGCCCATTTAGTCACATTTACTGTCATTTTTTATTTGTTTAGTAACTCAGTGCAGCTCAGGAAGGTAAAAGGGATGGAGAGAGCTTGACAAGTTGCAAATATATTCTGCGCAGATCTCTTCTGCGGCTTGCTATGTTTCAGTTTTAACAGTTTGGTTTATGGGATAGGTGGTTTATTCAAATGCTTGGTTTATATAAGAGCATTTAGCAGCAGCTGTAAGTGTACTACAGAGAAGTATTTGATATGTTTCTTATTTATTTTTACTCTATTGTTTGTGAAGTCCTCCAGGAACTTCACAGAAAACCTTACTCTTAGGGCTAACACTGGGGGTATGCTGGGTTCAAAATGGAAAGGACCCACACAAAATTCAGAAAGTCGACTGTGTTTATCACGAGGTCTTTAGCAGCTGTGGAGAGAACCAACTGAAAAACTGCCAGCTGCAGGGACAGGAGCAAGCCCTAGTGTGGCATGGGAAGGAGTTGGCTTTCCTTACTCCACTCCCAGGGCATGGTGGGCCTGCTTGCATGCTGGCCTGGGGGTTTCTGGCAGATGCCGGCTGGGTCTGGTGGAGGTCTGCTCCTCGGGTGCGCTGCCTGCCTGGCAGACTCATGACGGAGGCACCTGGGGACTTCTCTCGCTCTCCTGGCTCGTTCCAGCACCAGGCTCCCCTTGCATGCACGCACATGGACACGAAGTGCATTTCTATGCAGTGCACTCGGGCTACGTTGCCATAGGCTCAGGGTGTGGGACACACATATTTTTCTCTCATAGACTGTGGGCCCTTTCTCCAAATGCTGGTGACAGCAATGGGGACAGGTGCCATTTCTCCCCACTGCTGTTACTAGCAGCACTCTTGTTTCCATTTTTTAGTAATGGAGACAAGGTGGTTTCTGCGTAAGTGGTCACCCAGTTTGGAACAGACGTGGCCAAGCGTGGGGGCAGGGGTTGGTCTGCATCTGAATATATCCTAAATTATTGGCAGGGTTCAGCCCTTGTCCCTGCAGTTAAGCAGCTGAGGTGAGATTCATGCCTTTGCAGAAGCCAGCCTGATGCCTGTGCACTGCTATTTACTTCACTGTGTTTAGGATTTAAGTCGCAAATAGGCTTTGTCCAGGCAGGGTTAAATTTCAGTGTTTGCAGAAGTAGCTAAATGCACAGAGGTTAAATTCATCAGTAGATGCTGTTTTGTACAATTTCAGCAACACAAGCTGTCAACCCTGTTGAGTTGGCCAGTTAAACTGCCCTTACAGCTGCTTTATTTAGCTTGAACATTGCAAATTGATAATGTATTCTACAAAATTTGGTACAGTCTTTTAAATATTAAATCTTTTAATGGAAGCTTGTGCTGAAAGGAAAATGTAAAATGAGTTGAACAAAAATGCTCAAGGACTTCAATGTCTGAATCAATTGATTCTAGGCAGCAATTCAACTAAGGCTCTGTCCACTATTCCGATTAAAACCTTTGTCCATCTTTTGTTTCTTTTACTTCAGAGCAATACTGTAAATCATGTTTGCAAGAATGAAATTTCTATCTTATTGCAACTGTAGTATAGCACAGAAAAGGAAAGCAGTTGAACAAGTGGTAAGAGAACCAGAGAGCAAGTTGGATTTAGTTGCAAGAGGGCACATTTTGTCTTCTTGGATTAGGTTAATTTTAGAACTTTTTGGCTTTGGATGAGAGAGTTCAGCTATTGTTAGAGGTACAAAAATAGAAGTCGTGTCAGAAAGGTTTGGTTTGTTTTCTGATTCTTTGTCTTCATGTTTTTAAAAAAGCAGCATCGGCTGTTACATATGCTCTGCAGCGGTCATCCTAACACGATGATAAATGACCTTTTCCCAGGTGACTCTTAATTCTGTGTCTTCTTATCCAGCAAATGCGCTACTCTCCAAATATAAATATATTAACTCGGTCTTTTTTGGACAAAGCACTAATGAATGACACATGGACACTTTGATTCCTTCCACGACATGCACCCCACTCTCCAGGCAACCCTGCCTCCGTGTGGCTGCAAGCACGGACCCCGTCCCATCCTGGCCTTGCAGCTCACTTCTGACATCCGTTTTGTCTTTTCTTCACAGTTGTGCAGCACATCAAGCGCCACAATATCGTTCTCAAAAGAGAACTGGGAGAAGGAGCCTTTGGGAAAGTCTTTCTGGCGGAATGCTATAACCTCTGTCCTGAGCAGGACAAGATCTTGGTGGCAGTGAAGGTAAAAGAATCTAGGGTTTCCATTATTAATTCATGGTTGCAACTAATGCTGTTTTATTTGTAAATGATCATGTCTGCCTATTCCGTAGCCCAGTGTAACTGCTCTGATGTATGTGGAATGGTTCACAAGGCTAATGGAGTGTTAAGAGAATGCGATATTTGATCTTGCTGTGGGTTATAAAGTGAGAGCTGAATTTCATAAGGAAAAGGGGGGAAACAGGTGTGTCACAAAGGGGCAAAATCTTTTATGATCTCTCTAAAATTATAATTAGTGAAAAATAATGTCTAGGTCATTAAAAATACATGTGACATATATGTGTGTCTAAAAAAATAATCTATTACTAGCTAAGTGAATAGGTTATATGTATAATTGCTAGTCAAAGAAGGCCTTTCCTTTTCAGGATTGTGCCATTCTTTTAGTCAGCCACTGAAATTATGTGTGGTTAATTGTCATTAATATAGCTGCCAGGAATGTTAACTTGTGGATAATATTGTCATGTGCTATTAAACACTGGCTATATGGAAATCCAGAAGTCACGATATATCAGACTTGGAGAAGTTATTCTTGATTATACAGCTCCAGTCAACTCTCCCGAAATACAGTGCAGAGGACAAGGAAACTACATGAAAAGAACCATAACCTTGGAGTTTCAAGTATACAGAATAGTTCTCACATTTCTGGGGAAAAAAAAAAAGGGATTTGTTTGGTTCTCCTAAAGGGCACAGACCACATGGTACATTGGGAGTCTACYAAGGAGTATGAAGATTTCCAGCTTCATCTCAGAGCTTGGACACCAAACCTGCTTCACCATACCAAGCCTTTTTGTGCCCCAAAATGGAAGGGCTGAGGTTGGTTGATGACCTCAGCTATGGATGTACGCTGGAAAACAATATTGGTGAAATTACACTCGAAGAGTTTGCAAAGTCTCCGTGGCAACAATCTCTTATCTCCATCTCTAGTGTTCTGCCAAAAGCTGAACAAGGTGTTCAGCATTTGAAGTATCTCATTAAATGCAGGGGGAATGCACATTTAGAATTTGGGCTGTGCCTAGGGATCAGAAAATAATTTTATCTGACCAGTCACAGTTAGGCAACCATGTGTACATTTGGTTCATACAATAAAAGAAATTGAGTAGATAATCTTTTTGAATTTGGAAACAAGAAATAGATTTTTGGATCTGGCAGTGAGAGAACATAAAAGGAGGATGGACTTGTAGAGTGCTTTCTTTCTCCAACAAAAATAACAGGTTTTTGGGGTTTGCCAAGGTTACAAGCTTTTTGATACTTGGGAGTTGTTCAGTCATATTGACTGATGAAAAAAAATAAGCCCTGAAGGGATATATCATAGACAGGAGAAAGCAAGAGATGAGATAGGAGATGACAAAACTAGATGTGAATGAATTTTCTATGGTATTTTGGTGAAGCTAGAGTGGAAATTGCCTTTCCTCTATCACTTCAGGGAACTTCTTGATAGCAAAATAAAAGTCTTTCCATTCACTTACTCCCTTTGAAAGTCCTGGCTAAATGGAGCCTAGCACTTCTGCTGTTAAATGCTGCACCGTGCTCGCTCTCTGCTGCTCTTTCTCAGTGTCATTCAGAAGGAAGAGCATTCAGCCTTTAAAGGGAGAGATCTCTCCATGGATTTAGATGACAAATCTATCAGTTTTCTGGACCAGTTGTCATACTATTTTTTTTTTTTTACCAAATCCACTCTTTGTAGTGTCCTTAATAAAGATCTTGCAGGCAGCTGTGGGAAGAATGACCTCTGGGGACAGGTTGTGCCCATTTTATGTTTCTAGCATTGGCTGTTGAAGATGTGACTCCGGCTGCTGTCAAAGAGCAAATTTTTTGGTGAACTGTGCCATTGGATTGATCCCCATATAACTGAGGGGTTAACTGCCTGGCACTTTTCTCTTTTACCGTGGTACCAACTGTAGCTCACAGGTATCCTCCAGTCACAGTGGAGGTCAACGGATGCAGCCTCCCTGGTGTGCAGAGAGCTAGCCAGAGGACTGTGTCCAGATCCCACCACGGGGCACAGGGTTTGGCAGTGAAAATGTGTGATTGGTTTCTTTTAGTCTTAGAGGAGCAGACCTGGTTGCCAGCAACGGAGAGCAGCTCCTCCCGGCACACAGCAAGGGCTTTAGAGAGCTTCACCACCGTGAACAAAACCACAACACACCTGTCTCCGTGAAATAGATTCGGTGAGCCCAGTGGGAATATGTACTTGGTGAGGAGTAAGGTGGTGCCAGGGGGATTTCGGCAGCGAGGAGGCACGGTCTCACCTGCACGGGTGGATCAGGATGGCTGGTGGTCCCCACTGGCTGCCTGTGCCTGCTGGTTGCTGGGCAACTGCACGGTTCATGCCTGGCCCTGAGCATCACTCCATCTGACTCAACATGCATCCTTCTCCTTTTCAGCTGGCTGGTATTCGAAATGCTGACGTTGCTGCAGCAAATTATTTAGGAGCTAAGAGGCCCAGAAAAATCTGGGAAGATATAAAATCAGGCTTAGCATAAACAACCCAAAGTGCTTGAGCTTTTGCTCCTTGGAAGAAGAGAAAGACAATCTGTTTAAATTTGTTTCAACCATCAAGCTTTTCTGGGGGGGAGCACTGAGTGTTTGGGAATGCTTTCTGTGGGTCAATACCTGTGAGCAGAGAGCTTAACCACAGGTTAAGCTGGTTGCATAGGCATTATACTAGCCTTCCTGCCGGGTGAGTTTGTACATCACATCAGCACACCATTTGCTGCAGGCACTTTTAGAGAAAAGAGGGTGGAGGAAGGAAAAGTTACCGTTTCCTTGCGGGCCATTTTGCCATGCCACAGTGGTTGTTCCGGCCTGGATTGGTACTGTCTCCTCATGGGGTTGGCTCCCCAGGCATAGTCTTGCACTAGCTTAACCTGTTCAGAGCTGGAGGTGAGAATGACTGTYAGGGCACAGGTTAGCAGCTGCCTCTGGCTCCCCTGGGAGGTTGGAGGGGGATTCACCCTGTGCTGCTCTAGGGTTGTGCTCAGCTAGCAGACTGCTATGTGCATGAGGTGAAGAAGATTTCCACAGCATCTGCAGAGGAAAACCAAAGATTTCCAACTCTTTGGGTCTCCAGTTCAGAGAAGGGTTAAAACCAGCCCTTCATTTCTTGAGGAAATACATCACTCAGCTCTTCTATGGTGGTGGGGAGCAGTAGTAAAGATTTCATAGGGGAAGGCTGAAACAGTATAAAGGACAGCTGTCATGAGAGTTTCATTACCAAGTCATACTGATGTTGGTGAGAGCCACATCCCCCTGCTCTTGCTCTGACTTGCCCATGAATGCAGCTCTGTGGTGTGGGGTGGACTAAGGAGCTAGTGGTTTGCACTCGCTACAGAGCACAGGTCTGCAGAGACCAGATGGTACGTGGATACCTGGGCAGGGACTCTGTGGAGGAGAATAAGCAGGGGATGGCGGTCCAACTGTCACAAGGGTGAACTCAGCAGATGTGGAGCTCCTGTAACAGCCCAAGGGAGCATGTCCCTCCTCCTTAGCTGCTGGCCTGCGTGATTGGAAAGTACATGTGGTCATATCTCAGTTCCTACTCGGGAAAAACTGCTATCGACTGGTAAGAGTGCTTTGTATGCAGAGCTTTGGTGTACTTGTCAGTAATGATAATAATAATGAATATGTCTTTTTATCTCTTCGTGCTCTTACGATTTTATTTTGGTTTTATTTTTCCTCTTGCACTGAGAACAAGCTAAATGTATTAGTCGATGTCATTTCTATGTAAATTCTACGTACTTACTAATTTTTTCACTTTCCAGTCTCCTTCTTGCCTGACTGTGTCAGCTATCTCTGATGCATTGTGTCTATTCCATGCACTGCATGAAATAATGAAAAGGGGGTTTTGCAATGGTGGATGACAGAAATTCAGGTTGCTCCTTGGTAGCAGAAACCCTGCCTGAGTTTTACCTGGGTTTTAGACCTTTCTGCATTTTGCTGTTTGACAGAAAATGTGTAATTGCCATGGCAACTGCTCTGTCATACGATAATTTTGCTGTTTCTGTGAGATAAAAAGCATCTTCTGAAATATACAATATGCCATCCTCACAGGGCAGAGCTGTCAGCATTTTTACTGTCTTTCCAGAGAAAGAGCCTGCTGGAAAAAGTATCAGCCTATGCTTCTCCCTGTCATTTTTTTTCCAGGTTGCTATTATTTAAAAATGGTTCCTATATGAATTGTTCTTCTAATTCTGTTGTTGAGAAGAATCACACTCCAATTGCTTTATACATGAAACCACTAGAGGAAACTCAAGTGACAACAGAATTGTTCCCAGTGATTTCATTATATAGCGTAGATTGGACTGTGGGTTGGTGCCTGCATCATGTTAAAGCATCATCACAGAGCCCAGATGCGTTGGAAGATGTTTCAGTCCTTGCTTCGTTCAGATGTGAATGTGTGGGGACCRTAGTGGGGTGCCAATTTGATATCCACCTTAGATGATATAGCTGTGTATACTAATATATCATAGCTCCTGAAGCTTTGATGATGCGATACCCTTGTTGCATCATTATAGGTAAAACTTGTGGAAGAAGGGTTCTGGGCCTGAAGACACATGAGATTCATAAGTGGGTCCCTCAGGGAAGGGACATCTGTGGCATGAGTGATTTCTATTGCCTCTAGGATCCATAGAGCCTGAAATCCACAGGGAAAAGCCCCTAAACTTGGTAGATGGCTATCCAGTCTGCCCTCCTCCTTGTTCCCCCATCTGAACCTTATTATGGTAGCTGTTCATTTTTCAAGACCTGTGGTTGCAGTTTCACACGTAAAACAAGTGTTTTTTCCAATAGTCATCTTTTAGTCCCTTCTTCACATATGCATACGTATAATACTAGAAGGGTGGACAGAATTGTCTCTGTTAAAGAAAAAGCTTGAACAAACCATGACTACTGCAGCTAAAACCTGGGTTTGTTGGCAGAATGATTGCACAGTATCAGCGTCTTCTGTGTCTGTTCTGATGAGTGTGGTTGGTTCCATGCTCTGTATATGAATTCAGGCTAGAAAATAGAATCATAGAATCATAGAATCATTAAGGTTGGAAAAGACCTCTAAGATCATCGAGTCCAACCATCAACCCGGTACCCATGCCCACTAAACCATGTCCCGAAGCACCTCATCCACACGTTTTTTGAACACCTCCAGGGATGGTGACTCCACCACTTCCCTGGGCAGCCTGTTCCAATGCCTGACTACCCTTTCAGTGAAAAAAWTTTTCCTAATATCCAATCTAAACCTCCCCTGGCGCAACTTGAGGCCATTTCCTCTCGTCCTATCACTTGTTACTTGGGAGAAGAGACCAGCACCCATCTCTCTACAGCCTCCTTTCAGGTAGTTGTAAAGAGCGATAAGGTCTCCCCTCAGCCTCCTCTTCTCCAGGCTAAACAACCCCAGCTCCCTCAGCCGCTCCTCATAAGACCTGTTCTCTAAAGTGATTAGATGGCCAGGAAAAAGCATCTTTAGTTAAAACAATGCCACTACTTCTGTGTCTCATCCTCCTTTGTATTAAGTCTAGGTGTAGTTAAAACCCAAAGGTACAGAGCCCAGACATCAGTTTCTGTGAATAATAATTTGTGAACATTGGTAACCTGCTATCTTTCTCTTACCATTTTAAAAATAGTTTGAATTAGTATAGTGCAACCACTGTACCTTTTGAAGGTAGAGCCTAGTAGTGGTTTATTATTAATTATAATTATTCCTCATTTAATTGGTGTCAGAATATGCTTTTTTTGGTGCATGAAAGTGTTTCCTTGCTCAGGAAGTGTAGTTCTTAAGAAGAGATCTGAAACTGCCTATGTGTGGCAGTTAAATTAGCATTATTTCATTATACAACATTTAAGCTTCCTATTTGATCCAGTGTTGATATATTTCCKTCAAAATGAAAATATGCAAGAGTTTAGAGCTGTATAAATAAAAGGGGGTGAGAAAAATTGACACCCCAGAATTCTGATCTCCATCTACTTCCTCTCTGTCTATCAGTTTAGGATTGATCCTCTAGTTACTTACACATGTGCTTAATCTTAGGCATGCGAGTAGATTTACTGAATTTCAAAGGAGTTTCTGGCTGAAGTCTCAGGTTGTAAGTTCTGGTCCAGGGACATATCCTTGTATAAATCTACCTAATGTATAGCACACCATAGGGGCCAACATCAGCAACAGCGACATTAGTAATACATAAAGAATGCATCTATGTTCCCACTAAGTATTTTAAGCAAGCAGAGTTTTATTTTAAAGAACTTACTAGAAAGGTAAATACCAACAGGATACTAGGGTTTGACTGAGTTGAATGTGAAAGGATATGAACCAGCTGTGTACTAGTATATTTTTGGATAAGATCAGTTTATTTGTTCTGTGTTTGGAAAACACTTGGCACAGTAAGATCATGAGTATTCCTACATCCTCTTACAAGAAAAATCATTGTTTGGGGTGACGTGTGGAAGGAGAATGAAAATTGTACTGCCATTATTCAATTGCACTTAAACATCACATCTGCATCTCTAAAAGAGTTATTAAGAAAGTACTTCTTCCATCCTTTATGCAGTAGAGTGTCCTTATCTTACCCTTACAGTGCCATCCCACACATTCGCTACCTTCTGTGAACATCTCCCTTTCCTTACATTTTTGTTTTCTCTGCCAGACACTGAAGGATGCCAGCGACAATGCCCGCAAGGACTTCCACCGCGAGGCAGAGCTGCTAACTAACCTGCAACATGAGCACATTGTCAAGTTCTACGGCGTCTGTGTCGAGGGTGATCCACTCATCATGGTCTTTGAGTATATGAAGCACGGAGATCTTAACAAATTCCTCAGGTAAATCCACAAACACATATTGTGCTGCTGAGCCAGAAGTGGGCAGAGAAGGTAGGTGTTACTGGTACTTAATGTCAAATTAACTACTACCACTGGAAAATGCCGACACCTGGGAGTGCAACACCCGTCTTCTGTACTGGGATGTGGGTCTCATTGTTTCTTTGCCTGTTTGGAAGTACCATTAAGTCAAGCCTTATGCTTTACACCAACAGAATGGGAACTAACAAAATATTGTTTCCAATATATTTCAGAGTATTYTGAAATGTTTGGTTATAAATTTTATAACAGGAATCATTTTCTTGCAGGCTTTCTGGTAGCACTTGGGAAGATCCCACTCAACACCTATCGCTATCTGTAGGCGTCTAAGAGCTTTTGAAATCTAACCCCTTTTCTCTTCCCTCCTCTCAGTGTTTTGGAAAGACTGCCATTAATCTGAAGCAAGAAAACTGTGAGCCTTGGAAACTTCAGTGCAATGGAAAATGCTACATCTCGGGGTCCGGATTAGGGCTTTATTTCATAAAGCTGTTCAGGAATGCGCATCGGAAATTGAAATTTGGCAGTAAAGCAGTCATAAATAAATAGATGATACCTAAGGTTCACAATAATAGGTAACTCATGAACCAGGAAATTATAAACAGTGGCCTTGTGTAAGTGCCCTTTCAACTAGCCTGCACTCATTGACATAAAAATAAGCAGTTAAGAGGCAGCTTTTGCTCCTATGTAAAAAAAAAATTTGCATAAGGGACKGTTCTTTCAAGGTCTTCTATGTAATTTTCATCAAAGGATATCACAAAGGTATTTCAATGTACTGAGATCTCTCCTGCCGAAGGTAACTAGGGSTACCACCATTTTGGAAAGATATCTGTGACAAAGCTCAAAAACACTCAAAACTGAKGTCCCTTTAAATGGTTTCAGATTTTCTATCTGACTGAAATGGCTAGTGACTGCTAGTGTCACTATTGATGCATTTTTGATAGCCTATGTGAAATGAGTTTGCTGTCTTTCTGATCTCTGCTGAACAAACAGCCATACCGTAAAAGCAAATGACATCAACTAGCATCCTTCCTTATCGGCAAGGCTGCCAGGTTTGGCAGAGAGACCAGGGCCTGAACTGGGGATGCAGAGCAAACGCTACTACTTTTCCCAGACTGACTGTCTCTCTGGCAGAGGATTTAAATATATTGTCAGGGCCATGTCGAGGCATTTACATTTCCCTGCTTGGACCTCTGCCGTGGATCAGGAGAGAACTGCAGTTTGGTTGCCAATCCCGGTACTTTTTCAGAACATTGAATTTCCATTAGAAGGAGACAGATTTGCAGCTGATAAGAAATAATTTATTTCATAAGAAATACTTATTCTTTGATTCTTTTTGATTGGCCTTTGCTTACCTCCTAACTCTGATTTTGAATTATGGTACAGAAAGGTAGTTTAGCAGACAGTGTATTTCCTACTTTAGGTTTTCTCTTTTTTTTTAATTATTAATCAGCCCTTGTCTTCAGAACATAAAATTATTATGCTGGGACAAGCTGTTAAACCTAAGCTCCAATTWGTCATTCCTGTCGCATTTGCTGCAGTTTGTACTGCAGATCCGCGGTTAGTTGCTGTGGGAGCCTGCATTTCTTACCCTGCAGCGCCACCAAAGGCTGTCGGGGAAAAAAAGAATCCGAAATTTAACCCAAATGAGCCGTGCTGTCTGCATGCAGTCAAAGGCTGTTTCTGATCTAGGACTAAAGCCTCAAAGTCATGCCTGCCCTCTGCTTGTTCTGGCTAGTGGAGGCTGATGTGGATCCAAAGAAATCTCTGTCAATGTTCCTGGCAGTTGCAGACACTGAGGAGCACCTCATTTACAGCCAGCACCAAGAGGACAAGCAAGGTGGATGGAGTGTTAAGAATAAGTTTCATAGATACAGACCATGTCCTTAAGGAAGCAAGCAAAAGATGAAGAGTTCTCTAATTTAGCGACTCAGAGCTTCATGTCTGAGAGCAGTCATTAAAAAAATCCATGCAATGAAAAGGTACAGTGCTTTTCAATAGGAATTTGCCTGTGAGCCCTGGTTGGAGATTTCCTATCCTCCCGTTTATTTCCCCGCAACCCAGACCAGTTGAATGGCTGCCTGTACATACCCTGTGGCAGAGAGCTTCTTTGCCTGGTACCAGACGCAGTCCCAGCAATGCTACACACCCTCCTTCGTTTCTTTCTCACATCTGTCACTTTGCTCATGAAGTTCTTCCCTTGGGACAATTTTAATATCATATTTCTAATAGGTGGTGGCAGATTTGATCTCACAGATTTTGATTAATTTGCAACTCTTTTCCAAACTCCTGTGCCCTTCCCCTAGGGACGAAGTAAGGCCTCACCTCTATTGATTAGAAAGGTAATTCTCTGAAACTCCTGTTTGTAGGATGGAAGGACTTTTGGGAGAAAATAAAAATCAGTCCTAGAGTATTTTTCAAAATAAAAAGTTGAGGAGGGAAGAGGAGAGGTGGTCTCTTAGAAAGAATAGTCTGCAGAAATGGAATAAAAAAGGCTTCTGAAAATGCAGGATAATGGAATGGATGGAAAGGGATATTCAGAATATTATAAGGTGTATTAAATGAGGAATGATTGCCAGATGACCTCATTTAATTGGATAAGGATTAGCTAGTAATGCTTACTATAAAATGTTGTGTGTCGGTATGTTTATATCTGTATTTTCAAGATACTAGGATATTACACATGTATACCAGAGCTAACATAGTTAAGATGTGTGAAGCACACGTGTTCCAGTACTTTGCTGGGCTTTCCAAATGCAAAACGGCTCTCCTTCTGCTGGAGTGTATACAAGTTTCTTATTAATCAGTTCATTATTGCATCTTAGGGACTTGCTAGGTCTTGAAAAGCTTGTATTTCTGAAGCTGTTTAGTCGTTCCAAATAGTGTGTGTTTTGTGTCCTCTTCCTATTGTCAAGAATTCCCATCTCAGGCAGGACTCACCCTTAGTGATGAAATAAGCAAAAATGGTTTCCTGCTGTACATTTGGATAGGAAATTAGAAGTGTAAATCTAAAATTGCTGCCCTTGTTTCTCAGATGGCATCTCAGAAGCTCTTTCTTCTTTAAGAAAAGATGGAAGGGTCAACGGCCTGTCTCCCTGTAGAAATCAAGGAATGACGGTCATAGGAAAAGTGATACTATGCATGCCACTTCATTGCCTTTCACTCTATTGCGTTTCACTCTTATAGAGTCATAAGGTTTTCCTCAGTTACCAAACAGCTACATTTGCCAGCCTTTCTCCAGAAAAGATCACTAGAACGGAACAGGAGGAAGGTGGTGGTTTTGAGACAGAGGGGTATTATTATGAAGGCACGTGCCTTATTTCCATGAGTAAAGTATCACCTGTTCTGTAATGCTCTTCACACCACCTGTCTTTTACACAATGAAGGAAAACAGTAAATTGAAAAAGCCAAGATACAAATTTCCCCCTYTTTCACCAATGAATTTGTAGCCCTTTTTGTTATTATATTTGAGCGAGTCAGTTGTGTAGTTTTAGGCTCACTAATGCCTTTCACCTCTCGAGCTTACAAGTGCCCTATCACTTAATCAGTTTGTATTTTGGTGCAGGGCCCATGGACCAGATGCAGTACTGATGGCAGAAGGCAACCGTCCTGCTGAGCTGACCCAATCCCAGATGCTTCACATTGCCCAGCAGATTGCAGCTGGTATGGTCTACCTGGCGTCACAGCACTTCGTGCATCGGGATCTTGCTACCCGGAATTGTCTGGTTGGTGAGAACCTGCTGGTGAAGATTGGGGATTTTGGGATGTCTAGAGATGTGTACAGCACGGACTACTATAGGGTAAGTGAACTGCTGTAATTGGTAATAACCTAGGACTTGTTCAGTCATTCACATTGATGTGGCTGATTCTGCTTTTACATTCGACCGCCTGTCTGTCAGATAGTTTAGAGGCTGGCATATGGAGAACCTGGTTTGGAGTTAAGAAGTTTTGGTAAATTTGGAAAGAGTTAATCAGGTGTGTCCTGTTGTTTATTTATGTTGGCTTTATATTCTAATAATAAATCACAGAAAGGTCTTTTTCTCTGGGCAGAAATTTTGCATGTTTGCTTGGCTTTAGTGAAGAAGAAGCAACAGCAGGTAAAAAGGATGAGCGAGTAATCAAATTTGGCCCAACACTTCGAAGTTACAAAAATATGTTCTTATATATTGCTAAGACAAATGGAAATTGTAACTTTAGGGTAAGGTGTTATGTTTCAGTTTACTAGAGGAGGTTTAAGTACTGGACAGCAGCAGTGGACCAGTTATTTTACTCAGGAARAGACTAGGTGAGAAATTGTTATATACTCAGCACCTGAATGGCTGTCAGTAAGTTTTTCCTGCCTTAAGCCAGGTCTTTAGTCCTACTGCTTATGGTTGAAGAGTTGTTTTGTGGAGGGTAAGAGCAGCCCATCGCACTTGTTCATTCTGGCCCGGGCAGGTTTCCCGGAGCTTGGTTGCCATAAAATGATCTCTGAAGTTTGCAAAGAGCTTTTAGGATCACTGGGATAAACAGGACTGTGTACATTAATTACTGTTGTTGGTGTTGTCTTCGTAATATGTGGCAAGTCATGTAGTTGACAGCATTTGCTGTTTGCTACCACATTTGTAGTTTCATGATTGGAACTGAAGCTCAGGTGTTTGTGGCCTGGGGAGGGCCATCCGTGGCCAAGCTGTTAGTTTATAAACCCTAGAGTTTATCCTGTAAGATAAGCCACTCAGCATCTTTAAGCACTTTTCTGTATCTGCCTCTCACGTGGCTTGTTGCCAGTGAACTCCTTATAGACAAAATGAAAGCCTCTTCCTTAGCCACCCAATTTGGGCTGCTGTGTCCATAAAAGAAAGTGTCACCTGAGCGCCAGTGTTTGTGGGATGCCCGGAGGGGGATTGTCTCTATGTTCCCCTGAGGCTGGACAGGGCAGAGGAAGCTACACACAAGAATTATTGTTGAATGTTGTTTCACTTAACAGCTGAGAAGTAAGAGTCTCCTCTGTTTTTTGTCTTTTCTTTCAAAAGGCAAACCTAGTATTTAGTAAACATATGAGCCAGACTCCTCTTATATTTTGTTATTTTGGAAACTTGGCACTTCAAGATATTTGGTCAACGTAAAACAAGCATGACTGCACCTCAGAACTTGAAAAAATATCAGAATGGTAATCACTGCCTCTGTTTGTGTTTGCAAGGACACCAGTGAGCACCAAAGGCCAGGGTTTCTTGATTTTGCATCTGAAGTATGAGCAATACTTGTTGGGACTGGAGGCACTGTCTCTGTTCTGTACTTCAGTGAGACTGGATTTGTTTACCGTGTTCGTCATTACACTTAAGAATGAATGTCCATGCTTAACAAAGTGTTTGCAAAGGCCTTGACAGTTAGAGGCAGCACTTTTGAACAATAAATGCTCTGCTTATTTTTGGAAAAATTAATAACTCCCTGCTGCAGAAAAACTACCTGCAAAAAGAGATGGAAGCTAAGTAATCGTGTGGGCTTCCTGGGGACGACTGAGGCCTGGCACAGGCACGTGATAGTGTACTGAGTCTGGCATCATCTTACCTGTTCGTGTACCTCTGGGTTTAAACCTTGAGTCTTACACATGAGCACTCAAGCAAAGCTTCTACCCAGTGAAGCACAAATTTAGAACAAGACCCGTGGCCTGGAGAAAGCAGGGGTTCACCAAAGGAAATTCTAGGCAACCTGGATAGTCCTTGGGTACCTCTCAAAGGACCTCATTCAAGGGGTACACTGCATTTCTCACTGCCTCTTGTACAGAATCACTCTCTTCTTTCCTTCTTCTCTCCCTCTTCATCACTTTTTTTGAGGCCAAGGGAGGATCTGTGTGTGTCCAGGGGTCCAGGGTTTAACAAAGGAAAAGAAAGAGGGAGTAGTGTGAAGAGGGTGCAATCATGAATCTAAGAGAGGAAACGAATAAGGCAGGAAAGGTAAGTGTAGAGATGTGTTAGTAAAACACACAAGTGTGAATGAAGGGAGATAGTGGCAGACAAGTGTAGAGGGGATGAATGAAGATGTAAAGTAGCATGGCTCCATCCAAATTAATGGTGTAAGCTTGCAGTACGATGGATGGGTATGAAACTTAAAGTAGGGTAGTCGCTTGTTCTGCACAGTGAGAAAAACAAGAAGGACCATTTCTCTGGCCTCTCATGTTCCAGCTGGCTTCTAGCTGGTGCAGAGGAGGGACAGGGCCACAGCCTGCCATGCCACCATATTTCATTGGAAGTTACAGTTGAGCCTGAGGTTTTAGCCTGCCCTGCTCGGGCCATATGTGGGCTGGTCAGAAGCTGGTCATGAAACAGTCAAGGCTATGATGACTTTCCAGACAGTTGCTTGGAGAATTATATCCATGGCAGGCCTAAGTAATGAAACTGTCAGCGATGACACTGGGATGGCACTGACCTACCATACCTAATTGTTTATAGCAAGCTAAGTCTTTTTAACTGCTCAGGCTTAATCACAGACATAGAAGCAATTCTTCCCCAACCTTGACAGCTTTATCTGATGCTTGTTGGAAGGATTTACACAACTCCAAAAAGCTCTGCAAGAAATGGTTCGGCATTTGTGTTTATTAATACACTGGAATCAGTTTTTCGGGATCGTACCACCTTGTCAGGATGTTAGATTTGCCCAAGATGGTTATTTATAGTTTGCTTCTGTAAGATAAGGATGATCCCCAGTCCTCGTTCACTGTTAGATTGTTAATGACATTCTGCATTGAATCAGCTTAGTTGTTAAGAGATGCTTCAGGGAAGAGGGGGAGAGAAACAACCCTTGGGCTGGGAATACATGTGATGCATGGCCCTGATTGCACAAGCTTTCCTTTTTCTCCTCCGTTCTTTTTTCCTTTCTTTTTCATCAGGCAGGAATCTTGTGGGTGAGGGGAGGCCTGGTGTACATGCTAGCATTCAGTCTAACAGCAATAGTTTTCAATAGTCAGACCAGATGAGCCGGGGGAACTTTTCTTACCCAGCACTGCTGTCCACCCCAGGCCAAACTAAAACAACTGTCAAGTAATTAGTTTGGTCTGTGTGCCAAACAGCTCCAGCAACACTCTGCTGCACTGCAGTTCTCGTAGCACAGTGGTTCATTTCACAAAGTTATTTACTTGCAGAACTTAGGTCACAGGTTCATTAGGGGCTTTTATTTGTTTTGTTGATGTCTGGTTTTTGCTGTTTGGACTCCCGGCCTCCATAGGTCAGGGTTTCCCATCTTTCCCTCTGATACTCAAGTAGTGTGACTCAGCAGCAGCTTTCAGTGGTTTAAAGTATTGACACTGAAGCGTTGGAACAACTACTTTGCTAATATTTGTTCTTGCACTCAGAGATGGTATCTCAGGCCCTTTTTAGGCTTCCAGTTCAGGTTTGCAAGTGGTTGCTCAGTACTTGGTCTTAAAATACTTCTATGCATTTCTTTATCATAAGCGAAAAGCTTAAAAAAAAAAAAAAAGAAAAAGAAAAGTCATCTTATCACAGTCATTGGAAAAACTTAACAGGGATATGCTTTAAATATCCAGCCTGGTCAGCCAATGACAGGCTTGAGCCAAGATTTTGGATGAAACTGTGATCCCACYGGAGTATGCAAGAGCTTTGCCATTAACTTCATTAGGACCAGAATTTCACCCTTATGTTTGTCCAGGGCAGGATAGAGACTCTGTTTCTGATTTAGATTTATGGAGCTCAGTTGTGTAATCCCTATTTAGCTATTGTATAACTTACTTGCCTTTATGCAACAGCGCAAGGAACAGTGGAGAAAATAAGGACTCCTTTCCTCCGCTTGTACAAACTGCGGAAGGACCTGTCAAAAGACTGCGGCTATTAGTGAGGTTTCCATCTTCCTTTAGGCCTAACTTGCCCCAAAGGGACAGAGAGGTTCATAAGTCACAAATTACTTTCCTGCACTTTTGGCACAGATGGGGCAGAAGAACCCAAGAGGTTGTGTTTCAGTATAAAGTCCAGTGACCTGGTTTCTCTTTAAAATCTTCTGCATATTTTCTACCATGTTTTGCTATTTAAAGAGAGCATAGCATGTTGGATTGGAAGAAGCAACGTAGGTTACTGAGCCCAAGCCTTCCACTCTTGCAGTAAGCCACACAGTAGGTGTTAAGGGAGCTACAAGAACCTGTTGGAAAACAGCAGCACTCATTAACACTTTAGCCCCTCCTATATAAGGCACCAAACCCCATAAAAATTCCAGGGAAAAGAGGAGGAGGCGTCAAGGGTATCAACAGTGTCCTAAGCCCCTAAAGAGAAATTATGTTTGGCAAAAATTCCTGAGAGATCTTAGGAGGTCAGTCACACCTGAGACACAACAGGAGGTGACAGCAATCCCCATCAGTCTGTCTCAGTGAGAATTACCTTCTGAGCTGGCAAAACGTATAATGCTATGAGTGTAGGAGCCAGCAGCACCAGCCTGTGGCATTACTGGGGTTTGGTGATGCCCCTCAGGGCACATCTGGCCCCGTTGCCTGTCCTCAGTGCCTCAGAGCAGTGTGGGAACTGAAGTTGACCCAGAGCCAGATCATACAGCAAGAGGGGAAACAAAAATGCAGGCGACCAGTGCAAGTCCTTAAGAAAGACTTCAGTTAAATAAATGAATGCGGAGCAGCCTGCAAAACTCTTGACAGGCTTATTCTCAGATATCTCTCAGGTATACTACAAAATTGGATAGTAGCAGTCTTGTGTCTCTGAAGTTTGAATTTCTAACTCCTGGGTCACTCCTGTCCTGTC
This sequence comes from Oceanodroma leucorhoa, assembly GCA_030449065.1. NCBI lineage: Eukaryota > Metazoa > Chordata > Aves > Procellariiformes > Oceanodroma > Oceanodroma leucorhoa. Next base: position 206,338 of record JASVER010000237.1, on the reverse strand, counting down.
ACACAGCCCCTTCCATCAAAGTGGATGTTGCAAATAAGTAGGATCCTGCTGCCAGGGCTTTCGTCGGAAGGCTGCTCCACAACCTCGCTGTCCTAACAGCTGCAGATTTTCTTTTTTATCAGCAACCTGAATTAACTCATGACCAATGTACACCTACTTGATCACATTATTCTYCTCCCTTCTTAGTCTTTACGTCTCAAGTGTATTTAGAAAAAGTACTCCTGTCCCCTCCCAGACTGTTTTGGAGGGTTAAAGAAAGCACGCTGTCAGGAGACAAGGTTCTTCATTCTTCTTCTCCTCATAGTAGCCTTCTTCCATGACTTCCAGCGTGTGAAACAGCAGTTTCGGTGTCTCTTTCTGGTACAGACATCACTAGGACTGTGAGCAGTATTTTCCAAATGAGATTTTGCCTGTTCTTGGATCAGAGGTACTTCCCAGCCTCTAATGAAAATGTGCTGCACAGTACATCCTAGACTTGCATAGCCTGTGTCATTGGCACACAGTCACTGTATTGTCAAGCAGTGCCCTGGGCCACTCTCATCTTCMACTCCTTCCAAATGAAGAACATCCCCTTTTTTGAAGTTTTTGGTTTCAATCCCTCAGTGAATGACTTTGCAGTTCATATTGGCACATTTTGTACCTCCAGTGGTTGAAAAAGACTGTTGTCTCTCTTTTATTTTTAGCTTCTTTGGGGGCTGCTTTTTTTTAAAATTAAAATTCAGGTTTTGTCTAATTTGGTTGTGAGTAAAGAACTAAAGAAACAGAATCATGGTACCAAAAAGTAAACATCTGAGGGAGTGAGAAAGATTCGTAAGGAAGTTTCCTAGATTTTTGTGGCTTTGTTTCTTAATGTTTTATTTCTTGGTCACTTCTATTTAATGTTAACGCTAAGTGAGTATTTTGGGAAAGGATGTCTTTTTAAAACATAGAGTTCCCATGTGCTCTCAGTTAAGACGTGAGAAGTTATTACACTTCTTAGCCTCCCAGGAAGACTTCCAGAAAAACTATGGATTACACAATTCACTGTGCCAGGCCAATTTTAAAAATACCCAGCTTTCAGACTTTCTCTCTACATAAAAAGGTCAAAAACCCTTTTGAGAAACCGTTTTGACACTTGGGAGTATTATAGTCCTCAGCAAACAGTCCCAGTTCTGATCTCCGCTGTTGCTTAGCAAAGCCAGAGTAGCAGTTTGAAGACAGTGAAGTAACATTAGTATTAGAGTAGTGAAATGACAAAGAGCATCTTGCCTGCTAGGCATCGTCCTTCCTTCATGTGTGAACCTAATATTGTAGAATGCTGTATTTCTGGCAACTGCATAATACACTTTTCTGGTGAGTCTCTATATGAAACATTTGCTAAAAGATAGTACTAGTAAAATAATCACCAGAGAGTGATCTCACTTAAGCTATTTCCAGTACCAAATGCCTATTTGCAAAGAGAATTAATGCATGACAGCAAGGGGCTAAAAAAAGAAAGGCTGGTTTATCATTATTGGGGCTGTAACTAGCCAGGCAAGCACCACGATACAAATGTTTACAGTGAGGAACAAGTGTCTGTCTATTCTGAAAGGGCAATAGCAGCAAACACCTGCAGGTCTCAGCTGTCACTACAGAGATGAATACCTGTGTGGGGGAGTTTGGAGGAGGCTGCACCAAAGAAAACAAGAAAGAGTTACTGAGAAGTCAAGCAGCTTGTCAAGGCATTCTCGTAGGTGTGTGTATTGAATTGTCACAGTTTGAAGGCACAGTTTGAAGGCTTTTTATTAGCTGCTATTTTTGCATCCATTGCTCAAAAGGAAATTATCTGCTTCCCTACATGGGCTTCTCGACTCTCCTCCTCCGTCAGAGGCTCATTGCATCATGTGTAATGCTGGGGAGGACAGAGGGTTCCAGCAGCCCTGGAGGACGTGCACAGATGATTTCGTGCAACTGGAAACAATACAGGAAATAATGGGCCAGCTAGAGAGATGTAAATCCGAACTAGCTGCCTTGAAGTCAGTGCAGTAACTCTGAATTTAAAGTAACATAATCACAAGCAGAATTAGGCCTAATGATTTTAGAGGGCTCTTAGGAGCTTCCTAAAGGTCACCACAATGTCAGCATTTAGAAACTTGTATGCACCAGGACATGGTGTTATCCTCATGCTAAAGGATTAGCAGCATGGCTTGATTACTGTTACTACTTGCCCATGCCAGAGTATCTTCTGTTGTGTGCAGGAAGCATGCTCTTTCCTCAGCTCTTACTTACGCATCCCTGACTGCTGGTGTTTTGTCTGGAATTGCAGTTTTCTAACGTGTTCAGTTCTACACAGAGAGGCCAAATTCAGCTTTGTCTCAAGCAAGCACAGTTCCATCTTTTTTAGCATGGCTGTAGGTGTAGTCACTTCCCAAGTGAAGTTTTCTCATCATCTTCACACCAGGGTCATTGGTCTTACTTCTAGTTCTGTTTCCATCTGTTTTCACTGTCAGATCCTAGGAGGGGAGTCCAAGAAAGTTTTCCATATTAGTGCTAGGAGAAGGAACATCAGATGTCCAGCATGTGTAGTGTGCTGCATTTAGCAGTGAGTTCTTACTAAACTCCGTCTTGCAGGGTTAATGAAAAGACAGTAATACTGAAAATGAAATTTTTAACCGGGAGGTTGTGACATACTTTGTTTTGCCAGATTTAAGCCCCCTCTCACATGAAATGTGCAAGTGGGAAGCCAGCTCCACAGATCCTGGAGCACATTCTCCTTCAGTCTGTGAGATCAAAGAGTGTAGAGAGGGTAGAAAAAGAAAAAAATAACGACTAGGTTGAAAAATGGAGCTGATTAAAAGAAAAACTAGAGCAGAGTGACCTTGCTTCTGTGACCAGTTACTTGATTACCCATTGAATTTGAGTGTCTAATTATTCCTTTGTAAATCCACCCCCACTAGATTTACACCAGYGTGGTTCTCATGCAGGATGTCAAGAAATAGGTTCATCTTGAGAAAATAAGTTCAGCGAGGAAGCAGCACCTAGAAACATATGCCAGGAAATGCAGAAATCCTTTTGAACCACACTATAGCTAAAAGCTCTGAATGTATGTCAATCAAAAACTGAATCAAAGTGTTAGGAAATTTTCAAATGGAAATTTTCCCTCTGTTTGCTTCTGTTAAAAGCTTTGAGAATTTACTGTTTGGTCCTATTTTGGTTATAAAACAGATATTACAGTTTTCAAATGGATGGAAATTTTGGGTTTCCCACCCCATTTTTAAGGCATTTTAATGGTGTGGTTTTCAGTGGGGTTACTCCTACTGTATGCAGTTGGTAAGAGCCTTAGGATCCATATGCACGCCTATAGAACAGCAGGAAGTTTACACAATCAGCATCACCAGTGGCTGACACAAGCTTTTCTGTTGAGGGGCTCTTAGCACAGATGTTCATTAACTTAAAAAGTCCTTTTAAAATTATATATACAAAACTGAATCATTCTCAAAAATAACCACACATATGGATATAAATTGCAGGAAAGCAATGATTCACACATTGAAATTAGCTTTACGAACTGCAATTTGGAGAGCTTTGCAGAACTCTGATCGAGATCAGCTCATTCCATTAAGTAGCAGCACAGCCCTACAAAGCCATTTTTGCAGGTGCTGAAATGATTTGACCGCTGTTTAGATGTTAGCACATAAGAGGGCCATGTCCTCAATCCCAACCCTGTTCACAGTTTGCTGGATTGTAGTTGGAATATTGGTGGAGGCTTGTTCTGTTGACTTTACTAGAGCTAATCTTTTGTACAGGGCTTTAGAAAGTGAAAAGTTTACAGGCAACATTTTCTAAAGACCAGGCATAGAACRGCAAGAGAAATGAAGTGATTTCTGTAGTTTTTCTTCCTGGGCCAGGTCTTTGTGCAGACCATTAATGCCATTTAGTATGGTGGGGAGGAACCATGTGCAAATATCTGGAGAGAGAGATGCTGTACTGTAGTGCTACAGATTGTCACTTTTGGCAGGAAATCTGCAAAGCAAATGACGAAACTCCAAAGGTTAGCAGCTGAAGCTGTTGACTTTGTGATGTGTGATGCACACAGTGTGAGGGAAAGATGATGTGGGAACAAAATGAGAAAAAGCTCTCTGGGAGCACTGTGAGCACAGTCAGAAACTGGAGCGGCAGCTCCTGGCTGCTGCAGAGCACTGGTGCACTTCATGCGATTGTGCCGCTACCTCAGTGATGGTGGGGACAGCAGAGAAAGGCCACCCAGAGGGAGCACGACTGAAATGGGAGTTCTCCTTTGAGGACTGATCACAGAATCAGCTCCCAGCAGAGTCTTTGCAGGCTTCCAGCTGGAAGGTTTTCTTATGCAAATGGCCTCTCGCCTTGCAGTAARGAAAGCAGTTGCTAGGTAGTTTTCCGAAATATGCGTGTTTTTCCCTGCGCCCAGAGGACACCGGGCACTCTTTTGGCTCACAGAACTCAGGAGGCACGGAAAGGAAGAACTAGACAATTAGACTATGAAGTGCTGTGTGTAACGGGATAGATCAAAAGGATGAGAGGACAGCATCAGCTCATAATAGAGCAGAGCCCACAAATCTGGCTCTGTAGATTGGTGCATGCATAGCAAAGACCTACTGATGGTGAGTGGAAACGGGGAACAAGGGAAGCAGTGTGTGATACTGCAGGTCACTTAGATCTTCACTGTTCTCTGAGTCCTTTGGATGTCTGATGGAGCACCTGGCCAGCCGGGCAGCTTACATGTGTCCACTCCAATATGGAGGGGAAGGGAAGTCATTAGCAAAGASTTGGGCCAATCCGAGCCTGTTGGCATCGGTGACAGAGAACATGGACGTACTTCAGGTTACCTATGTGGTGTAACGCGTATGCCTTTGTGAAGCCTTTTCAATATTGGACATCATGAACAGTACTGAAGTTTTTGGCAAGTTGTCAGGAGCAGCTCTCCAAGCTTCCCAAAAGGTGAAGACCCCAAAACTGAGGTGATTTTGCATCTTGCAGACTCAGGAACTTTGTAATTAGACTTCAGAGTCTAATTACAACTTAGTTTTGCATTAATCTAGTCTTACATAAAATGGAGCCAAAACACTTACAAAATGCTGTCAAGCTTCTAGCTGTGGCATAACTTTAGGAAGAGATGAAGGCCTGATTTAAGGTGAGTGAGGGAATATGCATCTGATATCAAGGACAAATAAAAAAAATTAAAAAAGGTCATGGTGACTCAATGCGTCTGTCTCCATCAGGCGGGTAAACAGATCTGCAGAAGAAAAGACACATGTGTGGGAAGTAACTTCGTTCTTTCCAGTGTACTGAAATGCTTTCAAGAAACATACCTAGCTTAATACCCTTGAATTTACTTTCAGAAGTTACTATTTATTTATCCCTTAACAGTATCCTTGCAAAGCTGCTGTCCAGCCCCTGAGGATTTGAAGGACTTGCATTAAATTTGGTACAATCAGTTCCTAYCTCTCTTCTCCACTTCATCTCATCCAAGGCTTGATATTGCAATAGTGATGCATATAGTCTTATGCATGCAATAGTGATGCATAATGGTCTCATGTGTTTGGTTTGGGAAAAGAGTGAGACCCACTGAGATGCTCAGATAGAGGTACTAACCTTGTGAGGTGATGCAAATTAAGTTTTGAAACTATTCCCTTATTTAGACTTGTATCTTTGTGTTGTTCTCTGGTGAGACATAAAAGTTATCTTGTCTGTTTTCAAGCTATTCCCCAATGCATATTTATGTTGGTCAAAAGTTTAACACACTGAGTAGATGAGCCTGAAGTTTAAAGCCTATGGAGGCATAACTTCGCTTGAGTTAYATCTTATCTCTCTGCTGATCAATGTAGTTAGCTTTTAAATTGTATTTTAACTCTTGACTTGACCTGGAATAGTCATGCTTTTAATTTGCTGTGGCATTTTTTTCCTGTGTGACAATTATGAGGAAGGACTGTTTGAGTTTGGTTTTGTTCATGGGGCTACATTCCCGTATGCATTATGTGACCAGGAACTCTGCAAGATTGGTTGAAACTGATCCAAATGTGTAGCAAAACATATGTAATCAGAATACTTTTTGAGATTAATTTTGCTTCTGAGGAGTTTGCCTAAACCACCTTATTCAGAGTTGAGTCATGAAGAACAGTGATATAGTAGGCCCCAGGTTAGAGGCAACTAATGAATGGTCAGCAAGAATTTTCAAGAGTCTGTATCCTTGCTGATGTAGATGAGACCAAACCATTGTCAGCAACATTACAGAARATACATGTGCTGCCATTTTTTTCTACACCAGGAATGCTACAACATTGCTAGCTCTAATTATTAAAAGAAATCATTAGTTTAATCACTTCCCTACCCACCAACTGAGAAGAATGGCTTAAGTTCTTACACTTAAACAAGCAAATAAATGCTGGATTCTGTAAAGTGTCTTTTCCTTCCTGGGCCCTTTTGCTAAGGGCAAGAATTGTGAACAAGAAATATAATGGGGCAAGATGTCTATAATCAGGAGGCTAAAGAGCTATTCAAGCAAAAGATCATTACTGTCTCAGAAACAAATGTGTATGCACTGGCATGATTGGGAGTGTAACTGAGAATTTTGTAAGTATAAGAAGTAAGTCTGGAAAAGCCCTTTCAGTGGGAGCCACACAGAGCACAAAGAAGCCCAACTACTTTCAAGGTAGAGATGGATACAGTTTGGAAGAAGCTTAAATGGTAGTCACTTGTCATATTTGAGGCTCATCAAACCCTACTGCAGACCTCTGTTCCACATAGCTGTGTTGAAGCTTTACTCCACAACCATGAGTCCTGGAAGGGAACATTTTTAAATGAATGTCATTTCAATTATTCACATGATCACATGCTTAGGAGCCAGGACTTTAAGGAAGAGCTATAGTGGGAGACTTTTGATAATAGAGTAAAAGGTTGCAAATCTACATCTACAAAAAATAATGAGCCTTTCTAATAAAGGAGCACATATAGTGAAAATAAAATAGATTAAAAGCCATTTAGAGATAAAGGAACCTTAAAATTGCGATACTTTAAAGCACAAAGTACTGTTTTTTTCTGTGGCTATTGAAAATGAATATGATCTAAGCAGTTAGTTTTGTAGCCTACGGAATTTTTATAGAAGACAGAAAGACACTGGTACGTATTCAAAGAATGAAAACTTGTCCAGCTTCCAGACCAATGAGCAAACTGGCATTGACATCACTGGGGACAGTATTTTTACCTTTATCCTTATTAATTGCAATTTTTAATGGCTTTACATCTGTTTTCACTTCTGTGTTCATTGCTGTTATCTAAAGGGTGAAAACAAATCGCATCAGCCTGTGATCCAATCCTTGCATGCCACACCACGAAGCAAACAAATGTTTTGCTGGAAATGTAAGTTGGGGCTTTTTTCAACTGATATGTAAAATGTGATGCAGTCTGATCCTCCCTTTGGAAATTATTTTATAACATCATTTATTCCAGTCCAAGGTGTGTATGTGAAGGGARTCCTTCAAATTATTTTACACCTGCAAGATTATGTCTCTATAAATATGGATTTAATGGTATACACAGAAAGGGAGAACTCTTATCAAGGCAAAGAAATCATGTTCATTTTCTTTCTCTTTTTAATTTTCTTTTTCTTTTTTTGGTGATAGAATTTTAGGAAGATAAAGAACTATTCATTAAATATATTGCCAGATATTCTTTGATAACACATCAGTGTTGCAATTGTTTCACTGCCAGTATAAATATAGAGGGGGAAAATAAAAAGAGGCAACAGGAATGACAGACATGACGATTACAAATCATTTGTCCTAGTGTTTTTGTCATCTGCCTTCCTCATACTGCCTCAGCCGAATCCCACAAAATAAAAATGTGATGTTATCTGGAGAATATAGATTCTTTCCAGATTGATTTACCAGATGCCTGTCACCACCAAGTCACTTTGAAAGGCTAACTGATAGGCTGGGCTCTTTGCAAGTTACTTCTCTGCATGCAGTCCTTTTGCAGCTGATTATACTGCCAATGTTATTTTCTGATGGTGAGATTCAGTGCAGCGTAGCTGGCTGGCAGAATCCTTGTAGGAGATTTTTCTTGCTTGTGAGCTAAGCGAAGGGCAGGGTCCTGCGTTCTTGGCAGCCTGTCATATGCATGAGCTGTTTGTTTTTTGGATTCAGCAAGCAGAGTTTTAAATCATCTTTAGCAAAACAAGACACAGAGAAAAAAGAGAGATCAAAATAGAGCTGAATATTTCATGTCATAATTTTGGCAGCATGTCTCATCTTGTCTTCTACATTGAAAGCACCAATGAAAAAGGGAATTTTGCAGTTTTCAGTCGAGTGACTTTTCCATGCTCCCTGAGTATCCTCACATACTCTAGGACTGGTCTCTCACGCCGTATCAGCCATTTTTTAGAGAAAAGAATCTAGTGTCGAGTACTTGTGTAGGAAAAGCACAACCATGTTAAAATAAAGCTCAATGCTAATACACAGTGAGTGGAATGTGCCCCTCAGCAGAAAGCCAACAGATACTACTTGAATTTTTTTTGATAAAGCTTATATGTTGTTTAAGATATACAGGCCAAATATTGCCATTTTCCGCAGAGGGGAATTCTGTTGAAAGTGATCGAAAGATCCATCTCACCCAACTCCTACCTGTTTGCACAGACACACACAGTTGTGATTTTTTACATCAATCATGCTTGGAGGAACATAGAGCTTTGACCAACAAATGTTTCCATGGCAGTTTGGAAAGGGACTAAATGGTGGGTTTGGAGCTGAGCCAGCCTGATATGCCTACATGTTATGCAATATTAACCCTCTTCTTGTCTGTCCTGATCAGCTTTAGTTAGTAGAATAAAATACTAAGTAGAAAAGGAGGAAACTGAAGGCTGTGCTGTACTACGCACAGTAAGAAGCCCTTCAAACACAGCTTTAAGCACAGCTAAAATGGCATAAATTAGGAAATACAAAGGAGTTTCACAGAGAGGTTTGTACAGCTCCATTGTACAACGTGAGATTGAAGGCATGTCTAGTCTGCAGGCACTGCTAGCTCTAAAACTGTGACGCGAGCTTGATGCAGACTGCAAAGCTATTCAGAAGCGGGGTGAATGCTCCTTTTCTGGGGTGTACACTTCTCTGCCTGTGCTACTTACAAAGTCCACGCTAGCTGCTTTAAAGGTAGCTTGTGTTTATATGCTCTCAGTCATGTCATTAGGGGTATGGAAAACAGCATTATGTTAATTAACACCATTAATCAGAAAAAATATATGTAAATGATGCTACTTTCCTAGGTATTCCTTTTAATCTGGCAGTATTTTACAACATCTAATAGATTTCTTTAAGATAAAAAGCAGCAAAAATAGAAAACAAAAAAGGAATAGATCTGTATCTGTTTAGCCTTCAGGTTACTTAAAGTAGGCAATTACTCTGCACCTGTAGTTGAGTAATTTCTTGTTGTAAGTAAAGCTCACAGGGTTAGTGATGGATTTAAAAGCTGCCTGGGATTCTCAGAACTCCTGGCTTTGGAATAATTGTGACCTCAAAATTTTGGGGGTACCTGTTTTCTTACTGTCCTTCTACTGCTGTTTCAAAGGGTCAACTCTGAGAAATGGAGGGAACTAGTTGTTAGGATCAGCTTAAGTATTGGGGAAATGTGGATTTTCTTTAAAGACAGGTGCAGAAAGTAGTTGGAAATTGCGTCCCTAAATCAGAGGAGAAGATGGGGAGTGATGAGTTGCAGAACTATCTGTGATTTCACCTCATAAAGGACAGTGGGAGTAAGCAAAAACACGCAAGAGSGAAAAGCTAATGGACAAAGAAGGATACAGTGAAAAGTGCCAAAAAGCATTTGAGATTGACTTTGAAAAGAATGTTAAAATAAACAAGATAAGGTCCCTTGGCTCTTTAAATTTAAAGAGACTGAGGAGGAAAGTGTCGCCACTATAGACATCATGATGTGGGAAGGAGAGTTAGTTTGGCCTGGAAGCAAAATTAATTTTTAACATCAGGTCTTGAATGTTCATCAGGACAGTGATGAATATGAAGATATAGGCAAAGTGGCTAATGGAACTGAGAACATGAAAGCTAAACCTGGAACAGGCGTAGAGAAGAGATCTTCGAACAATGTGGGACATGGACAGTGTGTTTTATGACGGGAGACAAAGAGTTCAGCAAACTCTTTAAGCAGCATAAGCCAGCCTTGCTGCCCAAAAAAGAAGTCTCAACAGCTAATTCCTGCATCATCCTCTTTTCTGCAGCAGGACAGATGTTGAGACTAGCAGGAGAGCAGGACCTTCTCTTTGGAATCAAAACTACTGATTGTATCAGAAGTATTTGGTTCGGCAGCATCAACATCAGTAACAGTTTCAAGCATAGATACTTCATTTTGTCTGGATCAGTTCCCCCTATCTTTAGTTTGCACAAAATATTCAAAGTGGAGCTACTAGCATTTGTGAAAGACAGCTTGAAGTGGCTGATTTTTCATGGCAAGAAAAAAGTTTTGAAGAGAAACTATTTCTTATTTATGAAAATACTTGCCAGTAGCTCCACAGCTCTTACTTGTAACTGCTTAGCTTCTCTCACTGCTTACGAAATCGCACACACAACAGAAAATCAGGCCTGACTTCGTATCCTCTCTGTGAGTTTGGGAAAATCTGTTCTTTAATTCTGCATGCAGTCTCCCCTCCCTTGACTTTGATTAGATTTAATTAGACTTTAACTCTCCACATTCCAGGCAGGTTGGGTTCTAGTTTTACAGATGCTTCTGTTTGACCATAGGCAGAGCAAATATTGGTTTGACCTTGTTGTTACCCAGTGTCCTCCATTTGTTATTAGGTAAAGTCAGAATAAGGTTATAAAGAATGAAAACATGTAAATAGTTCTTCTGCTCCATCTGTATCTGCTTTCTATTTTCTTCACATTTTCATTTTTTTCAAGAAGGGTGAGAATTTGAACTTACCTTTTGAGCCTGTGCCCATCTCAAAAACAAGAGGGGCTTCTATTTGTGACAAGGTTTATTACAATCCTCGCTGATTCAGCGAGGTGGAGGTTACCTCTTAGGTCAAAAAGCTACAGCTTCGCATGCAAAGTGGTAAGAGCATAGGGACTTCATGCTGGATTATGCCAGGTTCTCACCGGAATATTAAAGTATAGCAGATTCATCACATTCATTACTGCATATTATATGTCCTGCTCCAAACTTCTTTCACAGAGCGTGAAGCTATTACAACCTTAGCCACTGTCTAGAGCTTTCAGGTTCTGGAGGTCTGTTCAAGTGCTGGAGATCCCCAATATGACGATAAAGGGAGYAGCAGTCCAACCCTGATACAACAAACAGGACACCAATATGGCAGTCTTACTGAGTCTTGCATGGTGGAGATGGGGAAATGGACAAAGGCTAATTTTCCTGTTGGATATAATAGCAGAAGATGTAATAAAACAAACCTATACCTGTTATTCTCAAAAGGTGAATGATATTTTTGTCTCACTCCACCTTTCCCTGCAACACCTAGAAAAAAGAGTATTCTGTCAGAAAGGGACCAATGGGAGTTGCCTTAAAGTTCACTTAATGGTTCATCCTTTCTTCTGTTGCTGAGACTGGGACCAGATTGAATAGCATCAAGATCAGTTGCTTGATTTCCAGCAGGTTTCTGGGTGCATTGTTCTGGTCTTGCTCTTCATTGCAAGCATTGGGAGCCTGGAGTAGCAGGAAACACAAGTCCCAGGGTGACAGTGGAGCTTTTACTCCACGTTGAAATCCCAGAGAGTATCTCTCTGCAGCTGTAATTTTAATTATATAGGATGATCCTCTGCCTTTTACAGAGCAACTACTCAGAATTTAAAAAGAGTCTGGAGACTTCTGGGGACAGGCAGGTTAAATTATAGTTATTATGAGGCAGCTATTTCAAGATTACTACCCTCTGAATAGCAAATCCCTCACCCCCATGAAACACAAACAACAAAAAGTTTACTCGTCCTTCCAGAATTATTCTGACATTCAACTCATAACTTGCAATTTCCAGCCCTTCACCTCAAGTTCTTCTGCTCTGTAGAAAAAACCTAATCATTACAGTTTCCAGTATGTCAGACTAAAGTCCTGAAATTAAAAGACACAGATACTCATTTGGTTTCAATAAGTTTTGATGTGTAAATGCTAAAATTGGTTCTTTCATGTGTATGAAAGAGCTGGGGGTGTACATACCCAAATCTGTACATTGCTGTTGTTTTCATGGGGGTGGGTAGCTAAACACTTCCCAACATAAAAGGTCCTCATAGCATTCCCCACTGCATTGCTTAAGGTTGGGTTTGCATGACTCCCCAAGCCACTCCAGCACACTGCTGAGAAGGGCTTGGTTCCCACATCAGTATCTGGAGAAACACAGGCTATGTTCCTTCCTGCCACAGCTCTCCCATTGTTTTCCTACCAAGACAGTGTATCCTCCTCCTGGGCATCCCACAAGTGGGATGGCCATCTCTTCTTCTGAAAGTCAGCAAAGAGGCAACACATTTGCTGTAACCACTATTCCGACGCTTGGTCCCAGTGCTGACCCATCCTACAGTCTTTTAGTGTAGCAGTTCAGAGACAGCGTAGTTAATCCGGCAGATGAGGAACCAGGTGTCTCTGCTGCAAATTGAACCTTTCATGGTCAAATCCCATTGCTGACACATTGTGGGGAACTATTATGTTTGCATAAAGTTAGATGTGGAAGAAGTTGGACAGATGGCCACACACTGAGCGACGAGATTAAGAAGAAATATGTAACACTTCCCTCATTTGCTGAGCACAGTCTAGTAAATGTACAGAATCAAACAGAGGTGCTGTGGAAAAACATTATTAGATCCTGTAATTAAAAGTGTTTTCCATAATGCCTATTTAGATTGTTAGTGGCACTGGAATCTTTCATTCCAGAACAAAAAATACCCCTTATATATCGCATATGTGATATAAAAAATATTTATATACAGAAATGAAACAGATGTAAACATGTGATCAATTGCACTGATGAAGTACATTCACAAATGCTTCTGCCTTTATCCACTACCCATAAGCATGTTTGCCCACTCAAACCCAGCTCCCCAGGACTACTTGTAAATGCCAAAGATCTAACATTTCATTACATTTTAATTCAACATGCAAGGGAGATTTTTCATTTACTGGTTTTCATTCACTGGTTTAACCCAGTCCTCCTGACGTGAAATGCACATGGTGCATGACAATAAGCAATAAAGTGGGGTGCAAACTGGGACCATCTTCAAAATTAGACATTTCATAGATACGTGGGGCTCTCCATTCTGGCCTAATTCTCTCTGACAAGGCAGATACTGTCCTGACCGTCCTGACTTGCCCGAGCAAGCTCAATATGCATGTGACTCTCCAGCCTTTCTAAGAAATTACTGAGCCTGTTCCTACGTGTAAATCACATTTGCTTGTAACCTATCTGCCTTATCTCTGGCCATTTTGTGTGGGCATTTTCTTATGCTGTTCCAGAATCTATAATCTGTGGATGAGGGATATTAGGATGCATTCCTGCCAGTTCCCATTATTATCTATTTATGAAGCAGTTGTTCATGAATTTGTCTAATCCTTGTTTGCACCTACTGATACTGCCTACCTTCATAACTGTGGCAGCAAGTTCCAGAAGTTTAATACCCATTATGTAAAAAAATACTTACTTTTATCTGTTCTGAATTTATCTTCTACTAATTTCATTGAGTGTCCTCTTGTTACAGTATTTCAGACTTTACTAATAACAGTTCTGCAGTTGTTGCTGATTGACCTCACTTTATCCATCACTTTAATGATTTTGTAAGCCTCAACTTAAGCATTTTAGTTCTCCTTTTCTGTGCCTCTCCAATTACATTTCATCCTCCTTGAGCTGTGGAGACCAGAACTGCACACTGCACTAAAAGCTGTGGGAGGCTCATGGCTGTGTAATGTGCCAGAATTATGCCCTGTGCTGCGTTGTTAGTACCTGTGCTGGTGATGCAATGGCTTGAGTTTTTCTGGCAGCTACTGCTCACTGAGCTGTTGGTGTTACCTCCTTCCCCAGTTGTAGCTGCTAGTGCTGGGTGTAAACATAGGTTACTAGGTTATTATACCTATTTATCATGCATGTGGTTAACTGCATTGAAGCTCATCTTGTGCCCGCTCTCCCTGTTTTGTGAGATCCTTCTCACAAAAGCCTCTCCAAGAGCTTAGTATCACCCATACACTTGGACTACTAGACAATGCCCTCCCATCTCCAGGCCGTTGATGAAGATGTTGAATGTAACTGGTCCTGACGCTGACCTCTGGGGACTCCACTACTGCCTTCTCTCTATCCTGAGAAGTGACCTTGAAGTCCTACTTGCTGCTTCTTGTCCTTTAACCAGCCTTCAGTCCATAAAAAGGCCTTTCCTAAACCCTGCAGCAGCTTAGTTTTTTTAATAACCTTTGGTGTAAAGCCTTATCAAAAGTGTTTTGAAAATCCACATATGCTTTGTCTGCTGGATCACCTTTGTTCACATTCATCCTGACTCCCCTGTGGGCCACCACTAGGCTGGTAGAGTGGGATCCCTTTCCACAGAAGCTTTTGTTTCCCACTCCGCTCAGAAAGACACAGTCAGACTGTTTTTATCCATGCATCAACTCTCTGGCACAGTTGCTCTTTTTAATGATAGTCATACACCTGCAGTTTCCCACCTGCATACCTTCAGACTCGGGTGAATGCCATTTGGTTCTGGTAACATTAGCAACCAACTTCTCTACTCACTTGAAAAAAAATCTTTTTTCCTTTCTGTGTTCATCTAACATTTTCTGTTTCAAACATTATTTCTTATTTAATAAAATCACTCTCAGTTGCGTGAGAGGGGAGGCTTACAGAAATGCTGCAAACCCTGTAAAACAGTTTTCTCTCTTAGGTTAGGCATTCTTGTAAGTGACTTGCAAACACTCCTTCTGCACTTCTTCATCTGTTATGCACAAATCTGTGCTGTAGTAGCAACTCATGTGTGACAGACCTAGTGTATTGAAATTGATAATGGGGCAGTCCTCTTCCTTTTCAAGTCAGTGGGAATTCTGTCTCCTTAATGGCAAGATCAGGTGCAAGACAACATGAAGTCCCTCAAAGAAAAAACCCAAGCAGAAGTCTCCTTTTGGYGGTCTTAGCTAAAAAGGCAGTATCCCTGTGGGAAGCAGGTTGGGCTGTTCTTAGTTGTCATGCCTAAGACCTGTCTCACTGTGCTCCCCAGCCTGTGCTGCGGTAGATCCCCCTGCCTCACAGGAATACCAASTAGGGCCTTTGCTGGGTGTCTTGGGTGCTTGAGCTCCAAAACCCCGCACCACTTCACAGCACTGTGCATTCTGACTTGGATCTGAAGTAAATTCCCAGCATTAAACTGGTTGTTCAAGTGGTTGGGATGGAGAATGAGAGTTGAAACATTTGTTATGTCCCTTGCATGAGGGGGTCTGCCTGGGACATAATCAGCTCTATCTAATCTTCAGAAAAGTGCTGACCCAGTCTAAAATTTTCTGAATGTTCCACTAAAAGAACAGTGGGGTTTTTTTCTTCCTTGTTTTGTTTGTTTGTTTGTGTATTTTTGGGAGCATGCCAGTTTTATTGACCTTCTGAGGGCTCCCTGCATGAATAAATCATATCACAGGGAACTTTGCTTAGAAAAAAGACACCCAAGGAGATTCTCCACTGCCGGCCTGAAAGCTTACAAGGAGAGTGGGTGCAAGTGAAGGTGTCCTTTGAAGGCTGAAATTTGGGTCCTAACTCTGATTTGAGTGTACACTCACTTTACCCCAGAATGCCCAGAAATCCTCAGGAGGCAGAACTGAGGACACAAGTGCAGTTCCCATTGCCACAAGGCCTGAAGCGGGGTCCAGAAGGTTTTTGGACACAGAGCTGGAGTTGAATTAGGTGGCTGCCCAGAACAGCCATCAGCGCACACAGACGGTGCCACAAAGGCTGCGTTTCCATGCGACTGCAGTCCCCTGGCTAGCCTGGGAAAGGGAGGCAGGACTGAAAGGCTGGGCACAGGATCACAGCCTTATTGCCTAGGCAGGGGTTTGTCCTCTGCCAGCTTGTGCTGTGAAGGGCCTGAGGTCCCCTTGAACCTTCCTCTCACCATAATCAGCACTTTTTCTGGCTACAGACAGTCCATCAGATGTGTGAGTCATATTTGGGATTGTCAAAACCCATTTGATGACATGGCCTGTGCATGCATTAGGGGTATTTGATCCAGACTGTAAGTGGATGGGAGGGAGAGGGTTGAGAAGCATTTGAAACATTTTGAAGAATGTAGGTAATAAAGGGTTAATCTGTTTCTCCCCTGAATGTCTGCTTTCTTATGCCCAGTATACACTCAGCTTGTGCAGTGCCTAGGGAAAACAGCCCAGACCCGCTCCCGCCCCGGTCAGCATTACCCCTTCCCTCTCCTCTGCTTTTACGCCCTCTCGAGCATCCCCTTTTTTGAGCTTCACCACCGGAATCATCTCCAAAGGTTGGTACGGCAGGTTCAGGGCGTTCGGAGGCTCGGTTTCCATGGCAGCCGGGCTCCTCTGCTCCCAGACGGCAGCTCAGGAGACAGGAGGGAGAGCAAGAGAAAGTCATTAAATGTGCCAATTAGTATGCAGGGCCAGGGCTGCCGTGGCAGGCAGTGTGGCGGGCAGTGCTCGCCAAGGCGGGCAGCGGTAGGGGTGCCCTGGCTGCACAGCAGACCAGGGGAAGATGGAGTCGCAGGCATTTGGCTACAGCAGGCAGGAGCTGAAGGGCAGCTGGGAGCAGGAAGGAGGGTGCCACACCAGACACATACCTGCTTTCTTACAGATGAGCTCTCCGGCATCTTTCACACCCCGCAAGCTAAATGCCCCAGAAATAGGGAAGCCCCTAATTTCCTGTTGGGCAAGAACAGGGACAAGATTTACACATTCTGAAATTCATGCATTTGATAACCAGTCAGATATCATGGTGACATTCAGCTGGAGAACTGCAGAGAGGGGAATGAGAAGGGGAACTTAACTCAGATGAAGATACGATATTTTCTCTGCTTCCACTTAGCTTGTAGCGCATGGCAGGACGTGACTTTTAGAAAAGATGCAGCTTGGAGACCAGGGTGCATTTTCATGGAAACAGACGACAGGGCTCTGCTAGATTCCAGTTGTGATGCCGAGCAACATGCTGCTCCCTCCTGTAGAGCAYCCAGTTTCTGTTGCACATGGTCTTTTTCTTCATTTCTTGGCCTGGTCTGTTTTTTTTGTTTTTTTTTTTCCTCTGTTCTGTTAAATGGTTGCAGTATTTTGTCTGGGGTTGACAATATTTCAGTCAGAGCTGCATGTATTTTATGCAGCTGTACAGGATCTATAGATGTTTTGTGATGTTTCTGAATAAACAATGCAATGTGACAGTCAGAGATTGTTAGAGGGATTAATTCTGTTGTGATATAGACATGCTAAAATATTTAATCTCTAAAAGGAAAGCATCCTAAGTATCTTAATAGGACATTGGTGCTATTTCAGATTTTGATTTTCTTTTTAACAACTGCTGATCACTTTCTCCCATCATTTCACTTTCCATGGAAAGAATCTGCCTAGAGAAATTTCAGAAGGATTTGCCTATTAATTAATCATTTTATTGTTGCTTGTTTTTGTTTAGGCTGTAAGATAATCCATTCCCTTCCCAATATAAGTTTGTTCCCTGTAGTATGTTTTAGTGCTTTATCTGGCATCCAGTTGTTTTAAGACATGGTTTATTGATCTTGTGTGAAGCTTTGTTTGTTTGTTTTTTCCTGTGAATTTCTGTAAAATGTGCCTTCCCTCAGTGCAGATCTTGAGTATGTGAGTTGTACATGGAACAGTTTTGAGCAGGGGAAAAATTCCTCCAGGAATTCCTTCTGGAAGTTATAATGGAAATAATTTAGTGACTAGCGGTATTGCATTGAGCTGCTCCTCATGCTCCTGCCAACCTCTCACCGTGCCAAACTACCCGGGCCTCAAACACACTGGGAATCCCCTGGATATTGGGCTCCCTCATACTCAAGGAGGTGCCACTGTCCGCAGGAAGCTGCCCTCCAAAAGCATAACGTTCCCTTCCACCTCCCAGCCTTCCATCAGCAGACACTGCTGAGATTTTTCTTAACAGACCTCTGTAGGTCCTTGCTTCACTTCAGAACCAATTTAGAGGATGCACAATATCAAAAAACATGTAGAATGCATGTAGAATGTGTGACATAAATTGAGTATCAGTCACATTTTATTTTTAATTATCTGAGTACATTTTGGTTTAAGTTTCCATTCAAACTGAGATCTTTTGGGAGCATCTGGCTGTTTTGTTTTGCTGGAAAACATCAACATTTTTCATTTCAAAATTTCTTGCTCAAAACGGTTCCAATTATTTCACTTTGTGAAAATGTTCAGTACTTTTGCCTGGTACAAAATCAAAGGCATTTCAAAACATCAGTAATTCTCACAAAGAGCAGAACTTCTTTTTTTGACCACTGTGGTTTTGTTGAATAGACTAATAAGGCTACTGTAAGTAGTCTAGGGAGAAGTTTGTATAAATCAGATTGGATTTCTTGGGAAAGAGAAGTTTAAGGGGAGATGTTCTCAGTCAAGAAGAAGTAAAAGGTGAACTTTGCTGCTGCCTTGTTGAGTCTTACTCTGTTTATCCCACCCTCACACTCTGCTGCTTCTGTAAATTCTGAATCACAATGTATTAACATGATAGTCAAAAGTTATCGTGATTCTTCTATCGATTAGTCCTCAGATAATACAACCTAAATACAACCATCTCTTCCTTTACGGAGATAATTCTTCTCTCTTCTTCTTTGTATAGGCAATACAGAACGAAAAGGTCTAGGGCTCAGTTCCACATGGACTGCTTCTGGATACCGTTGCACAATATAAAAATATTATCCATTTCTTTAGAATAGTAGAAAAAGGTTGAATTCTAGAACCTGTGTCTCAGTTCATGCTAACAGATGCAGCTCTATCTTTCATTTAAGTTAGTGCATTTTTCTCTTTCTTTGCATACATAATACCTATTATTCTCATAATTAACATCAACAGTGATAGAATTTTATAGTATCAACAACAAATATTAAATTTTAAATCTATTTAAATATTAACAATCTTGACAATACTAATGATAAGAATATTTTTCCATGATTATATCATGTTAAAATGAATTATTCTGGAGATGAATTTGTGGTAGATACGTTGTAGTGATTGGCATCCATCCCAGTGCTAATAATAAGCAGAAAGTGTATAGTAGTTCTTCCCTTGCCCTCCAGCTCAGAGCATCATGAGCGACTTGCATGGCATGTCCTTGGCATGGCCCCACAGAGATTAATTTCACCCTTAGTGCTAAAGCATGATCACGGAATGTAAGCCTTGGACAGAAATAATAAGATATTTACAGGTGCTGAACTTGCCAGTTGTGTATTTCAACTTTGGCTTCTCAGAGAACAAGGACGCGGATAGTAACGGTAAAGCATCATTGACCTAGTGTTAGGCATTGCAGAAGAAATTCCTGATGCAAATGCATAATAACCAAAAGCGGTACTTGTGCTGCAAGACAGAATGCAAATGYATTAACTGTTTTTGAGGGAGCAGCTCCCTGTGATGGCAGACATAATCCCAAGACCCCTAGAAATTTGGGGTCAGCCTGCGTGCTGTGGTTCTTTCCCCAAACTTCTGCCTGAGTTTTGCCTAGGGAGAGCCTAGAGGCTTGCCCCGAGGGGCTGTGCTCACTGATTCAGGGGAAAGCCCTATTTCTGGTGATGACAGCTGAAAAGCACAATTTCAGCAGGGCTTTCAGACAGCCACTCACAACCTGTGAAATCCCCCAGGAGCCAGTGGAAGTTGCCTTGTCTCCTGCCAGTAAGGGCCCGCGGGGTCCTGCAGGGCAGTGGAAAGCTGTCTCTGTGTTCTCCTACAGAAGGTACTGGTCCTGTCTTACTCTCTTTTATTCCCTACCCCTCTCTCGCAGAGGAAGAACAAATGAGCAAGGACACTGCAGTTTTTGTGTCCGACATGCTGGAGAGGTGAAATGATATTTATTATTCTTATTCTGAATATTGTGTTCTTTTCAGCAGTATTCATTCTGAATATTGCATTCCTTTCGCTGAAGCAGAAAAGGGTTGAGGCTTCTCATAACTTGGCAGTGTTTTGACCATAGGTCACCTTATGCAGGAGGCTGTTAATGTTACTGGGTATTTGCTGAAATAACTGAAAGGCACATGCGAGATTAGGGCTGAAGGAGTCTTCCCAGGCTTCAGCCCATCTATAAGGGGACTGAATGCAGTAAGTTAGAGGGTCATGTGGGACATAGTGTTACTCATGACTGCTTGTGTGCTTGCTTATAGGAGACGCTTTGCAATAGATAGAAGGCTGACTGGTCATCCATTCCTGCATGCCCTGGTCTATGATTGTGACCATTTTGCTTTTTTCCCAGCTCCTCTTCACCCTCTGTGCTCCTCCCATCCCCACACCCTCTTTTCTCTTCTGTTGGTATTCATCTTGATTCCTTTCCCCGTTCCCCAGGGCTAGGCTGTTGAGTTGTTGCTTCGTTTAGTAGATGCTTCTTCATTAAAGTGCTCCTGCTGAGCATAAAGGGGCCCTTATTTGACTAAGTGCCCATCAGGGGGAGTAACCCATATTAGATTCATTTCACAGGGAAGGTTCTCTCCTGCTTTCTCTAAAGTCAAGACAGTCTTGGACACAACAACTTCCTTCTGCTGTTATTGTGTCAGGCCTGTCACAGGAGGACATGGATGCTGGGAAGCTGTCTGAAGTCAGATTGAATTTTGTTCAGGAATTGTCAGACTTAATTCCTATCTGATAGAAGCATGGTCTGTATTGGCTCACGTATGATACTCATTGTTATCTCTTAAAAACAGGCAAAGAAAGTACATGTAGCATTATTTTTGGGTTTCAAATGGCTAACTCCCACTTGACTATTTCCCTAGCTCAACAATTCTCACAGAAAACTGGAGTCACCTCTCACTTTCCAGCAAAGGTGTCATACTGACCATAACAGTGAGATTTCAGTAAGACTTAAGTACCCTTACCAAATACACTGCAGTGCATTTACTATCATGCTATAAATATTATCCTATGTAACTAGATGTAAGTAACGTGTCAAAATTAAGTGGCATACATTTTGTGATTGAGTCGTCATGATCTTGCATTAATCCCGTTCCTTCACTACCTAGTTCATGGTTCTCAGCAACAGAGCACCCAATCACTCATACAGGGATAACTATGCAAAGTGTTCAGAAGAATTGAAAAGCAAATGAAAACAGATCAAATACACAGTTCAGCACCTTGGAGGACATTCATTTAAAATGTCAGTATTCACATGGAATTGCCATGCTAGCAAGGCACCCTCTTTTTTCAGTGTTAGATAGTCAGTGATAAGCCAACTGATAAAATGAACATGAGACTTGAATAACACTCATTTCAGATGTCCTGGAAGGCTGGAGCATTCATACAGTATGGGTCTTGCACAGTACCAGTGGATTTCCAAACTCAAAATCATTATGGTAGGAGGAAGATCCTTTCAGGAGAGAACTTAGTGGTGCATCTGCTTTTGGTTCACAAAAGCCTCTTAGCTAGCTCAATGACTGAAGTGTCTTGAAGGGGAACTCCTATCTGGCAGAGAGGAAAGGAAAATAAAATGGGGCTGCAGTCTAAGTATGGGGTCAAGGCTAATGGGAACCCCAGAACCACTCCCTTCCTGTAGGCCACAGTGAACCATAAAATGAAAATATCCTGATGGATACAAGATCCAGGGACGTTTTCAATGGAAATAACCACAGAGGCCAGGATGCAGGGTTAGGTGAAGGTGACAGCCTAATACACAGAAAGAATAATAGATTTGCCTGGCAAGAAAACAAAGAAAACTATACACTAAGGCCTGAAGCACATAACATTTTAATAAGAACATCATTGAGTGCATTTGATAATATTCTGTGTGAATCATCCTAAACATGTCCAAAGAGTATTATAAAGTAGCACAACTTCAAAAGGAAATGCAGGCTTTGTGGAACACTATTTCAAAAGTTTTCATCTGAAGCAGATGAAAAATACTCTGAAGTATGAAGACTCACAAACAGGGCTATAGTAACCCACTATCATGTAATCAAGTTAAAGTGCAGCTGCTATAGTGAGCTCATTTGTAATTTTTTACAAGTGGCTAGAAAAAGTGCTATTATTATGGATGACATGTACTGCAAGGGTGTGTAGGAGCCTTGTCTAGATCAGGACTTATTGACCGGCATTGACAGGCATTATACAAGCATAGGTCAAAAAACTAATGCCAGCCTAATTTAAATATTACTTGTTTTAGTGCCAGATTTTGACAGAGATTGATTTGGGAGTCCTAGCCCGAGGTGTTCCAGTCCAAAACACTGGGGCTGTAGACAATCTCAGAAAACACCAAACAAATTGAAATGCGTTGTCTTAACAGTATAAGACATTCATTTCCCACTTGGCTTATTTTGAATGTCTCCAGGACCTCCCTGAATCTAGGCAATTCTGGACTCTGGGAATGCTGCATGTAAGATTTATATTGAAGATTGTACAGTTGACCTGCACTTCTAACAATAGAGATCCCAAAACATTAAATGACTGTCCTAACTACTTTGGTGTAAAATTGCAGCCTGTTTTTAAAAAAATGGGGCATCTAACCTTTGAGCTCTCAGTTTTACGGCAGATCCTACTTTTATTTGAGCAGTGAAACTAAAATTAAGTTTATGTGTTGATTTTGAATTAATTATAGTATTACAGCAGTGCAGCAAGCAGAGGATTCAATGTTTAATAGGGTTCTTATTCATCCAGAGAGGAAGCTGAGCATGCATGAGGAAGGAACCACCTCAGTGCTGCATGGTTACAGTAAGGAGTAGCTTCATCCTAGGAGGAGGTAGAAGATTTTCCAGAATGCTCTGCTGGGGCACTGCAAAATGTGTGAGGGAAAAGCAAGGAGAGTAGGTGTAGTTGTGGCTTTCTTTCCCACCCACCTCTTCTCCTTTGTCCACACACCACTAGCATTTGATGAAGGATGTGAGGAGTATGTTTCACAATCCATGGTGTGGTGTGGAAATCCGTATGTGTTAAATCTTCAGAGAGCCCTTACCTGAAATGCAGCAATGCTGGTGGAGCGTCCTAAATCCTTTTGAAGATCGCTGTGATCTTCCTCTGTTCCCCAGGATCACCTAGTAATGGGCAAGTTCAACAGAGTTTATGTCAGAAGGCCAAACCTGCACCCTGATGACATGCCATCAGGGAATGGATCCACCCAGGGAAATTTTAGGGAGCATTTCTTACTAGACTGACACCTTCTGCGAATGCTTGCATGTCAGGAGATTATCTGGCCTCCTTTTAGATGCTTCAGCATCACAGGCAGAATTTACAGCTCAGTGTTGGTGTTAAACAAATGCAGTCATGTGAATTCCAAGAGCCATTGTATACACAACGCAGTATAATGTTTCCCAAATGGAAAATGACAGTGCTGAGGGTAGAGACAGGCACTGAAAAGAATTAAGAAAAAAAACCCAAACCAAACACAAAACCAAAAACCACATTTGTGGTTCCAAGACCTCTGCTGGTGTAAATTCTCCCTTTACACCAGTGTAGAAATTCAGCCAAGAGCTATAAAATTATTTCATCGCTGCTTGGGCTACACTTTGGCTCTTATGTCCAAGAACAATATTTTAAGCATGGCTTGAGGAATAATTCAACATATGAATTTGATAAGAACAATTTAGAATTTTGCAAGCTCCAAAGGAATGAGTAATATTTTTTTTCCCCATAATAGCAGTTACTGGTATTTTTAATGATCATATTGCGTGTTGTTTGATGGATGCCTCATTTCAGAGCAAATGCCTGTTTCAGCTCATAGAATGATGTCATGGTACAAGTGAGGAGACAAAAATTAGAATTCATGGAAGGAAAACAACAGAGAATTTTTTCTGTTCTATTTTACTGAAACTTTTCTTTTGTGTTTTCCAGTTTATGTAAACAAATTATGGCCCAGAGAAAGTGAGAAGCAGAAAACATCGTCAAGACTGCAGAAGAGGAGGAAAATGAGCATAACGACCTTGCCATTGCCTTGTTTATTAGCATCTGGCTGAGGACCAGTATAATTTAGCCTCTCTCAAGTCCCTGCCAATGTGTCTGTCTGTCTGCATAGACTTAGATTAGCCTGTTGACACTATCAGTGTAGACATTCCCACTGGCAGGCACTGAAGACAGATCAGGATTGTGTTTGTGATCATACTTCTCCCTTGCTCTTTAGGCAAGCAGGGAGAAGTCTTCACAGAAAAGAGCAATTGCTAATTCTCTGAAATAGTAAGATTATTGGTCTTCCTTTGAATTCATGAATCGTTGCTTTGCCTTCTGGACACCTCTGGCTGGACAGAGTACATCTCTGTACTCTCTTCAGGCAGTCAGTGGTTGATATATTTGATCTGACGTGACTTGCGCAGCATCATACAGGTCGTCTGTGAACAAGCCAAAATAGCTGACATAAAATGGTTGACTTACTTATTTCCCTTTTGCACTGATGGTTCAAAACAACCTTTTTCACTTGTGGGAAAGATGTGGGGACTTAGTACGTCTGCCCATGTTCTTAGGATTTGTGAAACTAAAGACTCTACTCATTTTGTTGCCTCACATATGTGTGGCAGTTTGTTAATCTTGGTATTTGTAAGCCATGTGATAAGTTAACCACCCAGGGAAAGGGGGGGAGACTATCTAACAAAATTCAAAGAACTGGAACATCGGAGACATTTCAACTAAAACTTGCTGTGCTTCCATGCGGTGTACATTATAGAAACACTTTTGTGACTCACAAGGGAGAAGTAAAGCTACAAACCAAGCTCTGTTGCTCCCCTCTTCTCCTGTGATGTAATTTGACATGACCGATAGAGCCAGACATGGTACGTTAACCTACAGTAAATTTGAAAAAAATGTGGTTTTCAGTGAAATAAATATGGGAAAAGGTTGTGATCTCTAGTACTTGGGAAATAGCTTTCAGACTTGACATCGCGAGTGGAGATTTCCTAGTGAACACAAACTGGCTTATGTGGTATCAGAGTCTGCCCTCGAGTAACTGCTACTTGTTGATATTGACTGTGCAGTTCAGCCAGCATCTCATCATATTACACCTCAAACCCCATTTTAAAAAAGCAAACTGAAGTTAGGATTTGAACTATGGTACAGACTTGTAGAGGTCAGTTTTCCAATGCATGTTAAAGGTTATTTTTAAAGCCTCCTTGACCCTGCTAGCCCAGACTACTTGGGATTACTATAAAAGTGGAATTTGATATTTTGTAAACTGTTTGCTTTGAAAATCAGAAAGGCAGAGGCTGTAGTTCATTAATATTGCATTGCAAAATTGTTTTGCTGTTGACTTGGACACATTAGATGATCATCCCAGAGTCGGTGAGGATTTTAACATGAGTTGTTCCAGCTGCTTGTCTGCGGGTACCTGATACCTCTTCATCCACTGGTATAACCAGCAGACACTCAGGTGTGGAAATAGTGGTAGGGTACAAATGATATAGTGGCGACTTTTTGTAAAGCAAAACACAGGACTTCACATGAGCTCAGTATTCTGAGTTGCGAGTTGTGCCACTGGAGTGTGATCAGTAACTGTATGCTATGGCATAACTTGATATGGCAAATTAGGAGAATACGAGGTGTTTTAGAAAGGAGAGGGCATCTGGTTCAACGTGCCAAGTCTCCTCTGGCTTATAGTAATCCCATCTCCCTGCTTTTTCACCAAGGTCCTGCATTCCCATCTTTAGAAACGAATCTAGATGTCCCCTGAATTCATTGAAATACACTGTTCAAGTTGTCTTTCCTTTCAATTTACCACAGTATACCTCCCTTTCTTTTCACTTAGATTATCATTTATCGTTTAACACTAGAAATTTTTCCCATTTTGAAGTAAAAGAAATGATATTTTAAAGGAATAAACTTCTTCTTTTCATTCACACACACTTCATCCTGGGACACTGAAGAGCTGTAATCCATTACTTTTCAGTGCTGCAGATTTCTACTCAGTTAACTTTCCTTCTGTCCCTCTGATAGGGGACATTTCTTTTAATCAGAGACGTGAATCATGTCACCTTCTTCACAGCACTCGTCTGATCTTACCTCCAGGGCACTTCATCTTCCTTTCTTGGAAGAGTAAGTGCGTGCTCTGTAATGCAGTAACTACTACAGTTTATTAATTATCCTGTATATTTGGCTGACCCAATATGATGTTGTGTTGTGTAAAACACAACAATAGATACAGTTTCTATATACTTTCAATTTAGCATTTGAAAAGGTCTTTGGAAGATGCCAAATTGTAAGATACATTAGGTCACTCACATATTTTAATTTCATGTGGTATCTCTCCTTCATTCCACTCTTTTGGCAGAATTGTTTCTAGCCCTCCATAAGCATTGCTGAGAAGTTTGATAAGAACCACATACTGCAGTGTGTGGCCCATCTACATAGGAACGTAGGAGTAGGTTCTCCAAAGGCCCCTCTAGTCCAGAATCCTGTCACTGTCAGTAACCAGTGCCTGCAGAACAGTATGAAAACAGGTAAAGCATGCATTAATATTTCCCTCATGAACTCTCTTAGCTGCAGCCTGCAGCTCAGGCGCTTCCTGGGCCAGAGATGGTATCTTTGTGTTTGATAGCCCTTGTCAGATTTTATCCTCCATGAGTGTATTTAATCACTTTTTGATCCCAAGTAAGCCTTGGGGGTTGGCAGTATCTTGTGGCAATGAGTTCCRCAAGTGACTGTACAAGCAACTGTGACGGGGTGCCTGTTTTTGTTTGTTATGAACCTGCCATTTACAAATTTCTTTTGTTGTCTTCTGGTTCTTGCGTTATGCGAAACTCTGAGTAATCGGTCTTTCTTCATCTTCTCCATACCACGCATGGTTTCATAGAGACTAATGAGAAGAATTTTATCTCCAGTGACACAAAGTTGACACACAATACTGAACTGTTGTTGCACAGCTGAAGAGAGAATTTGCAGTGTAATAAATGTTGTTCTAGACATTGTTTCAGTTTTCTGACAAGACCACTGGTAGAATTAATCAAGAACTTTAGACGTAAACCCCTTTTGAATAGGGATGAACTAAAGCAGGGTTAGAAGTGAAAATGAAAGGACACATCTTTAGCTATTGGCTAGTAACTTGTCTTATTTCATAATTCAGTAACCTCATGTGCTGGAGTGGTATAGCTTGGTATGACTGTGAAAATAATATATTGCTTTTCTGCAAGTGGACATGGCAGGACTGATGATATTTTAAGAGGAGACATTGACTTTGCCTGCAAGGCCAGGGCATGGAAGAAATGAAAATAGCAATTATTGATTTTTTTCTCGTGCTGAGAGAAACATTTGCCAGTATTTTATGAGGGGGAAAGAGCAGATGTTCACCAAGAGAGGAGAGGTTTTCAGTTTTAGCAATAAGACATGATAATTTTTGCAGAGAACATTTCTTTGCAGTTATATCATCCTGAGATGGGGAAACAAGTCAGAACACCAAAACATAAATAGTGAAAACTACCCTGAAATGCTGTAATCCTGCAAGTATACAGGATGCTTTTTTAGGAGGGGGTGAACAAATGAATCAAAAGGTATAGCTTGATTCCAGTTTGACAAACTAAGATCCAATTGCGTTAAAGAGACTGAGTATATACTTGTCACATGACAATTAATTTAAGCATATGCTGAACTGTGTTGCTGCTTTTAAGACTACCACCCTGAATTGCAAAAGGTCTGAGATCAGCAGGGCTTTGGAGAGATGCAGCCGTCAAGCCAGACAGGGCATTGGGCAGGATCAGGGCTGAAACCCGTGGGTTAGTCATTCAGGTTCATTGGTCTCACAAAGTAAAAAGATTACTTTTATCCTGTTGGCAGAAAAAGCATCACTAGTCTTCAGAGAATATACAAAGTGCTGTGACACATTACTGCAATGTCACTCTGTGGGAATCGTGGGAACCTGGGAACACTGAACATAAATGAGGAAGTCTGTTTTCCAAGGCTATGCAGTTGGTTGCTGTGCTTTTTACTGCATGAATTCAGAGTAATCAACTACTTAAAACCAGAAATGGAAAAAAATGGGGAAAGGGTTATGTAATACAATGCCTGCAAAAGCTGGGGGTTGCCTTGACGTCCTCTCTGGGAGTGCTGGAGCTGCTCCAAATATGGCCACCAGCATTTAGCAGGAAGAGAGATTACTCCCTGTTCCGGCTAGTCCCTTTCCTCTCCTTTGGTCAGTCCCTGCAGCACCCTACGTCATGGCTCTGGAGCCCCAAAGCCCTCTGTCTTACCCTCAACACCACAGCCCCTAGTGCTGTTATGGTAGGACTGGGTCGCAGCTGGCATGCATTGCAAAAGTGTGGCCAATGCATTCAGCCCTCCTTCATGTGAGTAAGGCATAAACCTGGTGTGAATTGATTGAGTGGTCATCTTAGCAACACTATTTCCTGTGCCTTTCCCAGCCTGTGGTTTGCGTCTTATCTGTGCAGCCCCACATACAGCCTGTTTCTTCCATATCTCTGTAGGTTGGCTTCCCCCTGCTCCACCCACAGACTCCTGTTCCAAGCAGGAGCACAAGGCTTCATTTGCTCATTCTTTRTAAGAGAGCATAGCCATTTGCTCACAAACATCAGGCAACAGGGCTTTGGGTTCCCATGGCAGTTGGGCAGTAGAAGTTGAAACAGTGACCTGGGCAGGTACTGACATGCATTTTTAATTAGCATAGGAAATTGCAGTGATTGCCTGCCTTTAGCTTGGTGACAATCAGCTGAGGGCTCTTCTCTGTAGCAGTAATATTAATGTGCAAGAAAGCTGGGTTTACATTGGGTGGATGGATGGATGGATGGATGAATGGATGGATGGATGGATGTGTGCAGAGCCTTAGGCAACAAAAATCTGCTTCCACAGAATTTCATACTACAGGCCTGGTTTCCTTCTTCAAACTGAAATTTCTGCATTAGACAAACCTCACCATTTTCTAGTGCCTGTGAAGCAGGATACGGAACACATGAAGCCAGAAAGTGAACAAACTTTAGCAAACTCTAGAATTAGATGCCCTGCTTCAAGGCTAAGACATAGTGCTTCTACAGCAATCCTTGAAGCTTGACATTTGCAAATAGATGAAAACAATGTTCAAGGTCGGCTTCTCTGGCACCTTTCAAAGTGCTGAATTCATTTGAAAGATGAGTGCTGAAAGTTGTGACAAGTGGAATGACATTGTATTGTTGAAAGTGCAAGATTTCATACGTGGAACAGTGTGGCGTTTTCCCCTTGGAAGTGCTTCTTTGGAGAACATCATAGTTCACTGAACTGGCATAGCAGCCTCCTCCCTGTGGGTAGTTTGCACATTGCAGAAGCTAATTCACCAGGCTTTCTGGTTTAGATTCTAGCCCAGTATTGCTAGTAAGCAAGTAGTGAACATAATACAAGGCTACAGCTGGGCTAGGGAGTGCTTGTTTTCATAAACTGACATTTGAAAGCAAGTACTTAAGTCCCAGAAAGGATCTGTAAGTCCAATGCTAAATAAAAATGAGCCATCATAATGCAGCTGCTTTTAGGTAAGCATCAGGAACATATACCCTAATCTGTATTCATAAAATGGTCCTTTTTGCAGCATTTTTACAGCTACAGTATGGATTTTAAAGTGATAGTATATTGTTAAAACTGTAATGCTTTTAAACCGGTCATAACCTTAGCTAGACTGAACATAAAGGTGTTATTTACCTGCAACTGTAGTCTGCTTAGCACACAACCATTTTAAAATTATGTGTATCAAGCAGCACTGCAATTACAGTGTGCATAGCAGTGACTTTATCCTGCAGAATGCTGGTGATATCTGAGAGCTGTGTAATACTTGCGTTTCTTATTAAAGCAGGCACAGAAGGCATCCCTTTGAAGCATTCAGCACCTTTGGTCAGTGTAATCATGTTTTCCTTCATTGGTCCTTCTTGGAAAACATCCCTTAGCCTTGCTGAAAGTTTGGCAACAGCAAAAAAGCACTCCACCTCTCTTCACTGCTATTATGGCACAACTGTGGGACTCAACAGTCCCATAAAGATCGAAAGAACCTCACAACTGTCTGGCAATTTGTTTCAGACATCCTGCAAACAGCGGTGGCTTCAGTTCAAGGAAGCTCTGAAGCATGTGCTTAATTCCAAGCATATACCTAACACAGCCCTTAATGCTTTTCTGATTTGAGTGAGTGTTGACTCAGTAACCACTGATCATTAATAGAGAAGGAAATGTGCATTTAGAAAAAGTGCCTTTGGCCAGGCCCTGACCTCTGCTTTTGATGTCAGTTGAAATCAGTTGAAACTGAAATCAGTTGAAACTGAAGGTGCTCTCGGACCACAGGTAGATGCTCAGCCTGCCACAGGTAATGCTCAATGTTGCATAGATATCCTGTCTTCATTGCAATGCCATCTGGCAAGAAGAGCACCCCTTAAACTACTTTTATTGATACTTTTCAAGGCATTAAATATTATCTTCACAAAGATGCTGAGGTGTTGGAAGTAACTTTGCCTAAAATGATTGATATTGATAATGACAGAGATGGAGAGACGTCAGGACTTCTCAGTCCCAGACAAGTACTCTGCCCAGTGAAGTCTTCTGCCTTCAGGGACAGAAATGGACACAGCTCAGGCAAGATGATGTGAGAAGAACACCAAACAGCTCTGTGGCTCGTGCTTATCTGTAAATCAGATTCTTGGTGTCAATACTAATGAGTCAGTCTTGCTATGACTGCAAAGAGGGACAGCTAGGTCTGTGATGTTACAGATCAGTTCATCGCAAAGCCATCATTTGGTGGCAATTTATCATCATCACTCTAGAGGTGTGTCATTCATTTTACTGAATGACATTGTAAACTCTGCATAGAGTCCTACCACAAATACACTGTGGTTCTGTAGCAAGGAACCATGGGAAAAGAAGATTTGGAGAGTGATTCTTTTTTAATTGCTTTTTCAAAATCTCTTGATGTAAGATGTGACAAATAAGAAAAAATAGAGGCACATATTTTATCATTTATAGCTTTCATTAATTTTTCAGGAATGAGTCAAAGAAATTGCTGAAAAGAACCAGTAGCGGAGGCTATGTGATGAGCAGATCTAAGAGCCATTTTAATATTTGATGAGACCAAAAGCTTCTCATCACTAACCATCTTTTAATGGCACTTGCCCTTTGTCGAGGTCTGTGTGGCTGCATGTTTCTAAGGGACTAACTTTTCTGACTTTCTAATGAAATACCTCTCAAGATGGGGGTAAAAGTGGTGGTTTGGAGCTGCTTGGTTGCCGCATCAGTTTAGGTTATGATAAGATGGGAAACTGAAGCTTTGTTTGCATCTCGGCGTGTGTGTTTCTTACTTCAACTCTCCACATCGTTGAGTGACTTCTCAGTCAAAGATGATTAAAAATACTGATGCACAGAGCCTTACAGCCAGTCTGCCTGCCAGAGGGGTGAACTGTAACACAGAGATCAATGGGCCAAATGGAGCAGAGCACTTAAAAAAGTGTATCCATTCTCTGTCAATGGAGTGCTCACGTGTATGTTTTTAAGTTAGGCAGAAAGCCACAGGAATTGGGTCCCCTTTTGAATGGCTCCGAAACCTGCGCACAGCAATCTGCAATGAGTCAGAAGCAAATCCGCAATGTAGCCAGGCACTGAAGTCGGGAGCCCTGCCTTTCGTTCAGCATCCTGACAAAAAACACCCCTCCATCACTTGCATGACATCTCATGTAGGGGGAGGAGAAGAACAGCCTAGTAATAGACCAAGTCTGTGAAAGTTTTAGCATAACTTTCTGTTTTTATGGAGTCAGTAGTGAGTGTTGACTTGTGGCAATGGAGCTCAATGGAATGGAGTTGAGCTTTCACAGCCATAGCTGTGTTTTTGGTATGCTGCACTAACACTGAATTACTGACAAATAGCTGGAAATGGATGTTCTGCATGATTTAGAAATAATGTGAACCCTGAATGAACTTCTATTAGGTTTTCCTTCCATTTGCTGTTTCGACATGAGAACAAGGAGGGCATTATTTATAACAACAAATGTGAAGTCCCACAAGGAGAAATGGTATTTTGAGTTGATGGAATCTTGAAAGTGCAAATGTGGTTTCATAACTAAATACATTTTCAGACAGGAAAATGAGAGTTAATCAAAAGTTAGATGTCCTTGAAAAAGCTTTCCTGTTTTTTTTTTTAACTTCCTTGGAAATATTCACAGCTGTCTTGTTGCAAAAGTAATCAGTATATCTATATATCTATACCACAGAATCTCAGCAGTTACACTATTTTAAAAGTACTTGAGAGGATTTCTTTATTGATGTGATCCAGTCAGAATGGGACGATTAGGAACAATAAATTGTTTAGAAACTGGAAATAAGAGATTTTTTAAAATTTAAATTAAGGTTAGGAAACCTAATTTTAAGGAAGTATAGCATTCTGTGGAAAATGAAAAATATTCTAAGACACTTCTAGAAAGGCATTCGTTCCGTGAAAGATCCCATTCAACATGAGTTGACTTGGGATAGGAGTCCATGTCTTACAAATCATTTATTATCAAGGGAATATATCCAAAGGACTGAAATTTTTTTTAAAGCTGTGTAGGACTGGGTAGTTAATGTGGAACAAAATAATTTGATGCATTGACTTTGGAAATTATCAACAGAAAATAGCACTGCTTTAATTCACTCAAAATTAGGATATTAAACCATACAGATCCTGATTCTACCATGTTATGCAGTCAGACCACTGTGTCTTCATGGATTTCATTTGATATTGCTGAGTTTCTAGGAGAATCATCAGTGCAGATTTCATTTCATGAATCTTTTTTAGTTTCCTGAGTGTTAAAATGGAGAGTAAAACTGGCCTAATTTAAATGGGGTAGGTAAGCTAAATTAATTAATAATTTTATAGACCTTCCTGTTACTTGGGTAGGGTGTGCCAAGTAAATGTTAAAGATGCATTTGCACTTCTGAAACAATGTCTTTGGAGATTCTGTTGAGAAACCTATCATGGTAGTGATTGTTGTTGGGGGGAGAGGAGTTTGGACCATGAATCCCCTTCAAAGCTCCTTGAAGTGAATGGGATCATATGGGAAAAAAAGAAACCATGGATTCTCCTTATTTAACATCTTGATACTCTTCCTTGTGAGGGTCTGGAGGAATTATTTCTGACTCTTTCATTTGTTTTTCTCAGGTTGGGGGTCACACCATGCTGCCGATTCGTTGGATGCCTCCAGAGAGTATCATGTACAGGAAGTTCACCACAGAAAGCGATGTCTGGAGCCTGGGGGTTGTATTATGGGAAATCTTTACCTATGGCAAACAGCCATGGTATCAGCTCTCAAACAACGAGGTGTGTGTAATACATTCTCAAACTGCATTGGGAAGGCTGGCATGTTAACTGTTGGTGTAGCTTCTCTGGAGAAGGGACAGCAACAAATTTATTTAGTAAAGGCAAAGCCCCTGATATCAGGTATTTATGGTATTGTCATGAACTTTGTGGTTGAATTTCTTCCTTTTCACTCTTTCWCCCCAGGGCGGATGGAGGTTGTCCAAGCAGAACTACAGCAGTTGGAATTCAGCTTTTTCCTTTGTATAGAATAGAGTCTGTTCTGGGTATTGGGAAAGACCATGAGGCAATTAAAAGGAGCTTAGCTATCTCCTGAATGAGCTTTGGGTGATTTCAATTCCATATCATACATTTCATTGTTGCAGAGTGGTTGTCCAAAACAATTCTTGAATAGAGTGAAGTAGTCTGGAGATCTCTTCATTTCCAGGCAGTCACAAGTAACCCCTTTCCAGAGATTAGCCACAGTGATAGTTGTAAGTTTAAGGAGGGAGGGAGGGAGAGGCACTGATGCTCTATGTGAGCAGGGTGAAAACTTAGCCTCCTTCTGAGACGGGGTGAGGTTGATAGATGGGTAGAGAGAGGAGTTATGGGCTTACTTCCTGGCTATCATTCCCTCATGAGTGGAAGGGGCAATGTAGGTGAACTTAACATCAGTGAAGTTATTGGTCCTTGACAACTTACATTACAGTGATTTTTCCAGATCTCATCCCACTGCTCATGCATCTACCCAGAAACACAGCCCTTGGCAGAGTTGGCTGGGTGACTGCCACCAGTGAGGCTGCTGTGGCGATTAGCAGTTAACTCTTCCATGGATGACCTCCGTGTAGTTGGCACAGCTGTGCTGATCCTTTCCTTGTGATTTCTCGTAGGTGATTGAGTGCATCACTCAGGGCCGAGTCCTGCAGCGACCTCGCACATGCCCCAAGGAAGTGTATGACTTGATGCTGGGCTGTTGGCAACGGGAACCTCACATGAGGCTCAACATCAAAGAAATCCATTCCCTCCTCCAGAACTTGGCCAAGGCATCTCCAGTCTACTTGGATATTTTAGGCTAAAGTCTCCTAGCATTTCTTCTTATGGGCTGCGGGAATGAATGTGTTCAACTGCCGCTGAACTCCATTAAAATGTGTTCTTAACTTTGACAGTATTAATGACAAAGTTGCGGAGAAGCTTTCAAAGGGCAAGCAATGTGCACTTCTCCATCTGTAGACACAGTATTGACTTTTTAGACATTACTGAGGCGTATCTCCTCTCTCTCTCTCTCTCTCTTTCAGTTTCTATCATTTTTTTCTTCTCTCCTGTCTTTCTAATCAATTTGGCTTCTGCATTATTGTAACTCTGCATAGACAAAGGCCTTAAAAACCTGATCTGTTATATCAGCAGACTCTTCAGTTTGCCCACCACAACTAACAATGCCTTGTTGTATTCATGCCTTTGATGTGGATGAAAAAAAGGGAAAAATATATTTGACTCGAACTTTGTGATTTCTGCTGTACAGCTACTGGGAGTTTCTATGGATTCACCTCAATTTTTTTGCTTCGGCATGTGGGCGGAAAAAGAAGACTGGTGTTCTCTACATGAAGCATGTTCCTTGCGGAGATAAAGCCAGATGGAAAGAAGACAGTCTTGTGTGATACACTATCTGGAGGAACTAGGGGATCAGATGGCATTCAACCCCACAAAAAAACACTCAAATGATTTGATGGAAGGCAAGAAGGGGTTTAGCATTTTCCCTGAAGAGTCTTTCTGAGGACTAAAGGGGTTGTTCGAGGAGGTGCTTTGCCAGCACCTTTCATTGCCAGATACAAGTGAAAGGGAAAAAGATGCTGCCTGTACTGCACAAAATTACGTTACAACATGATAAACTAAACACATACCCTTATTTTGTCTTCTGGTAGGATATTGTCATGCCACTGGTATAAAAATGTTCTCCAGCTAGTCTTTATTAAAAAAGACTGAAGCTAGGCTTATTAATGTACAGTACTAATTTCAGGATCACATGTTGAAACTAAGGATTTTGATAAGATAGGACAAGCTATAGATGCTGGGGCAGGTGTATCTTATACTGTGCTTGTCCAGCAGCATATTCCTTCCTTCCTCAATCCTTTTTTTTTTTTTAAACCGTGCAAGCAAAACTGTGCATGGTCTTTGTCGATTAATGCCCTTTGTGCAGAAACTATCACTCATCTTGTAGTACACCCTAGTAGGCATAGCAAACTCATAATGATATAACTTATATTTCATTAGAAGGGGCTAATGGAGGACATTAGCCATGTTAAATTGCCTTTACAATGTTACAGATACAATAAGCTGATATAACATGAATAATCTAAAGCATGGGGATAACTGGTTATATATGAGCCATGGCAGGGGATAGAGATCTCTAGAGAAAACAAATTACTCTGAGGTTATGGCTTATTATTCAGAGTGCAGAGACCCTGAGCTCAGCACCATGTTTGTATTGGTAGTAGTGCTGTCATTACCAACGTCTACTCTTTCTTAAATAATTTATTTTTGGTTGGATTGGCATTGTATGTGTACAACATTTGCATGGCCACTGTGTTGATGACAGCTGCATGGGCATACCTGTTACTTTTCAAACTGGAAGTTGACTATTTCAAATTTAGAGTTAGGATTATTTTTAATATGAATTCTTACAAATGAAAACCTACCTTACCTGTTCCTCAAGACTTTTGCCTCCCTCTGTGAGGGGGCGTTACTGCAAAAAAGCGATCTTTCTTTCCGTTTTCTTTTTTTGTTACTTCTTATTGAAATGAGCCAGATGAAAATAGTCCTTCATCTTCGTGTTGGGGATATTTTATTTGATAAATTAAGCATTTTATTTTTGTAAGTGTTCCCATAGCACATTTAATATATAATTTGCTCGCATATATTATTTATTGAGGCACTTTAGGTTTTTCCTTCAGAAGCTTTTAGAGCTAGCTCATAAAGATTCTGAACAATTTCAAAAGAAAACAGTTCACTGGACACTGATGAAGTTTTACCCTTCTCAATGTCATTGAAAAGGCAGCATTACAAATAAACATGACAGTGTAACTATAAAGCCATACTCAGTATTTCTTTAATAAACTAGATGTTATTTCTTAACCACTACTGAACTGGAAACACACAAAAAGCCAGAGGAAGATTCCTACAAAATGGGCCTTAAGATTTTATCTAGACTGTCTTGGAGGTTCCCACAGAAAGCTAGATAAAGACTGAGCATCCAGTGAAACCCATTCTCTTGAGGATCTGAATGTTGTGTTTTAAAGGAATTTGAAATTGATTTTCAAAATAACAGTGGTGGAAAAGAAAGGTGTCAGAGTCCGCTCTTACTGTGCAGTGGGAGGAGGCTGCAGGTGGTGGAGGGGGGTGCTAAGTTTCTACCTGCTGTATTCTTAGTTTCTTATGAGCTGAAGAGAAAGGCATCTGAGATGCTTCTTCTATTGGAAAGCAGGCTCCAGCCTGAAAGCAAACAGGTGGGTTTTGCAAGCACTGAAAGAATGTATACCAAAAATAACCACAAAACCCTGAAAATGTACTTAGTGGCATCTTCTTTTTGATTTACTAGTGAGACTATTAGAGTCATTTCAGAGAATAAATAGTGTTACAATGCATTGTGCAATAACATAGCAGTATGTTAAACTTCTAAAGGACCAAATGTTCTTCAGAGCCACCGGTATGGATAACCTTGACCTATATCGTTAATGTTCTTGATAGTGCATAAGATGTATAATCGCAGTAGACAAGCTATAAACTGTAGCTATGCATAGTTTGCATTTGTTCATGAAAAGGTGGGTAAGCGTAGCAGAATAAGCAGAGAAGAGGAAGAAATATGTTCAAATCACAATGAAGGGTGAGTATATGTGCGTATTCATCATGCTTGCACTGTCAGCTAAATTGTGTACACTGAGTAAATATGACAATCAGGCTCATTTAAAAAGTCTTTCTGGACTGTGCTAAGAACTGATCATATATATAATATATATTATATATGTGTGTTTGCATATGGCATATATATATACACACATAGCATATAGATGTATGCCTATGTCTGTTGTATTTTATTTATATATGTGCAGACATGCATGCACATTACGTATGGGCTGTGTGTATATGTATAAATTTACATACACCTACGTTATTATAAATGATGATTAGAGTGCTATTAATAAATTGATAAAGTCTGCTGAGTAACCAAAATAATTTTTTTTCTTTGGATATTTCTTTTTCTATGTTTGTAAGATTCAACTTTTTAACTGGTGTGCAGCAGAGGCAGTGCTAGAATGCCAGAGATAAAACAAGCACTTTTCTTCCCCAGATGATTGCATAAAAACATTTCTTCCATTCCCATCTCACTTGTTGATTTCTCACAATGAAATGAACAGACAAGCTTCCAAGCTCAGAAAACGGAGTTTGTTTTACTGTCATTTCTGCATTTGTGCTATTGTTGTTTTCTTGTGCTAGAATAACAGTGCAGCTCCATTAGCATTTTATACTCGTCTACAGTAACGAAATAATTCCAAGAATGAGCTGGACTATTGAGACTGCAACACGACTTGTAGGACAATGAGAACGCCAAATTCAGCAGTAATAATAGCAGCATTCGCCACACTATGTCCTTCACTCTCAATAGATCTGCAGAACTCAGAACTGGCCATGGAGAATAGATACTTGTACAGCAACAGCACCCCATGTTGCATGATGGAGTGTACCCTTTTTAAAAGGAATTCATTCATTTTGATTTGTAAAATATATATTGTCTACAATTTAATAAGTAACTGCCTATTTTTTCTTTTTTTCTTTCTTTTTCGTCCTTTCTTGCTATTTCTTTATCGCTTTCTTTCCTTCTTTCTCTTTTTCTTTCTTTCCTTTTCTCCTTCTTTCCTTCTTTTTTTCTCTTCCTTTCTCTCTTTCTCTCTCTTTCTCTCCCTCTCTCTCTCCCCCTCCCCACCTTTCTGAGAGATTGTTTTTGTTGTGGTTGACGTAGACTTTTACAAAACACTTTAAAAGTAAGTTAAATAACCCAATAAAATGATTAGGTCACTGGATGACTAAGGTACAATGCATATGTGTTAGAACAAGTCTGTGTCTGGGTTGTTGCTGCCTGTAACTGAATTTCAAATACTGCTATGAAATGTGAGGGAGGGGAGTGAGGAGGGGCTGGGGAACAGGTAGGGGTTTCTAATCAACAGTGAAGGTTTTGATAGCACAGGAAGTTGTATTTTCTTGTTGTGAGGGCTGGGATGAACCACTGCTGCTTTGAATCAAGGTCCTTTAGAGCCTTAGTAAAAACACCTTTATTTGGGGGGGGGCGGAGGGGAGCTGTGTGCTACATTCATCACAAGTATGAAGCAAAAAAAAAAAAAAAAAGTCTACATGTTGCAGGGAAAACACTGTGAATTTCACAATAGCAACCAAGTGACTATTTTGCCATCTTTTAAACATACGTCTCAGGAGAAGAAATGGGAAATGATGGGTGTGTTATTTTTCCGTCTATGCATTCTAGACCAGGTCTGTGGGGGTTTTTTGTTTGCTTGTAGAAGGTTCTGAGTGATGACCGGCTGATATTTTATAAACACTGAATACTTTGGGCAAGGATAATAGAAGCTGCTAGTAGTGAGGCCGTTTGATTGGAATATGTGAGAAAACAGAGTTCAAATTAATCTTTCCAGAGGCCTATATCTTGCAGCTTATATGTATCTTTCTGTAACTTAAAGAAAAGCAGCTAAGAATGTTTTATATACAAGTAATTTAATTCAACATTGATGTTTGATTGAATCACTAATAGAGAGAGAATCAATTAATTACGAAATATTTGTCCCAGCCCTGCTCTCCACCTATATTTTATGTATATATATATTTCTAGATATCGCTCTCTTTGTCTCTTAAGGTAAAGAGGAAGATATCTACATATAAATATAAATCTCTAT
Organism: Oceanodroma leucorhoa; assembly: GCA_030449065.1. Lineage (NCBI taxonomy): Eukaryota > Metazoa > Chordata > Aves > Procellariiformes > Oceanodroma > Oceanodroma leucorhoa. Next base: position 167,062 of record JASVER010000237.1, on the reverse strand, counting down.
ATTGTCACCAAACTGTGACCTGGTGTGTAGAGCTATCTTTCTCCTTTCTTTTTTCTTTTCCTTTTATTTAATGTGATGTCTCTGTGGAAATACTTAGTGGTTCTTGTTTTGCAGTTTGTTATAACAAGTCATTGCTTTAAAACTTTCATTGCATCTTGGCTGATTTCAAAGTGATGCCTAGGTATCAGTGTTAAAAGTTTTGTTTGTGAATCATGTGACCAGCTTCTCTCGACATGACTTGGAAAGTCTCTTGTATTACAGTGTATTTAAAAAAAATGATGTCTTACAATAAACAATGTCATCCAAAAGAAAGATAAAATGATAACTTTAAAAAACCTAAAAATTTCATGCAGTGTTGTGTGCTATTTTCTTTTGTTTGAATGCCTTTGTTTACCCCCATTCTTTCTGAAAAGGATGAAATTAAGGAACAGTTTGGTATGCTTACAAACATGTCATATTTGCACTCTAAAACTCTGAATAAAAACAAATCGCTGAACTGTTAGTTGATGAAAGAGGAGACCCATAGTAATAGGGCAAAGGAATATCCAATCTGAATGTGATGACATGACAGACTTTTTTTATTCTTCGTTTTCCGAGTGAAGAACCTATTTGAGTGCTTCTTCATTCGGGGAGCTGGCTTAGCAACTACCTGTTTATCTTCTAGCAGAAACAGGCCTTCGGATATTTTCTGGCTTTTTGCTAAAAGTGTCTCTCAAACCACAGCCCCGTTAAAAACGTAGTTTGTTCTTTTTAACTCATGTCGGTCTAGAATGAATATATTATGAACAAATATAGCATTAAGTCCAAGTCCTTGAAGAACATACTTAAGATTCAGAATGCAGAGTGCTTAGACATCTGAAGGAGGGTTCAGCAACTTGATTAAAGATCCCTCCACAAGCTATTGATCTAAACTAAACCCTTCAAGGTTAGAGTAAAACAATATGAGAGCATCTGCTTCCCTCTGCCAAGAGACCTCTCTGAGATTAGACGAGCTGGCTACAAGCACTCAGAAGGTCAAAGGAAAATAATCCACTGAGAGGAAGCCTCAGGATAAATTTGTCCAAAGCTGTGAAAATATCCTTGAACCACACTAAAAAGATTTGTTGGCAGTTCGTGTTCATCCAGTGACTTAGAACTCCCTTACCTACTTTCATGGTAAAGTTCGGATGCCTACCAGACTCGGTAGGTTGTGTTGCCATCCCGAAATGAAATGCCTCGCTGGAGACAACGGATTGCAATGAAGTCCAGCAGCGAGAGCTGCAGAAACTCCGAGCGCCGAGCCTGCGTAAGCATCGCCCTGCAGTCCCAGCAGCACGGGCATGACAGCTTGCACACCCTCCCCACCATTCCCTTTCCCCAGGGATTTTTAAGGCCAGGGGCCCGTAGCAGCAGCAGGGACCGGACATTGCCACTCCTCATGGCCGCTGTGCGTCAGGCGATGCGGCGCCAGGTGAGGCAGCAGGGCCCATGGACAGCCTCCGCAGTACACTCAGTATTTTTGCAGCATTGCAACAGGGCAGGTTGGTTGTCCCTCTCCTGTGCAGCCCAGCCCCCTCAAGACTACAGTTTGAGCTTCCTCTGCCCAGCAACACTCCCACCTACCCACAGTGTCCCATAGCTCCTTCCCAGCTCATCCCAGCCTTCCCAGATGGGCCCTTGGGCAGGCAGGAGGTGTTGATACATTGATACCCTTGCTCGTCTCTGGTGGAGGGAGGAAGAGTTTTGTGTGTTTTCCCATCTTTGCTACCTGGGCGCATGTGGCCCCGCAGCCTGCACCATGTTGCAGAGGAGAGGCTCAAGTTAAAAGTAATGACTGGTGCCATTTTTATTGCCTTCTGTTCACTGCAACTGTAAAGGTAAAGGTATTAATCCAGGCTGCACAAGGGGCTTGCAGAAGACCCTTTAATGAGGCTGACGAGCTTCCTGATGCTCCAAAACATGTCAGACTTGGTAGCTTGTTTAAGGTCACTGGTTTCTGCCACAACCAGCCGAGCACCCTCCTGTTGCTGCTCAGCAACAGCCTTATGCAGCCTCGCAGCAGCCAAAGACCTGTCAGCTCGTCCTGCGCCTGCCTTCTGCATAAAATCCACAGAGAGTTGCAAAATACCTAACGGGCCAGGAGGGGATATGCAACACAAGTCCTGCGCCTGCTTCTGCTAAGGCTTAACAAACTTCCACAATTGATTTCACAATGAAGAAGTCTTTGTGCTAAATGCCTCGTATAACTGGACAATCAATCATCTTGATCACTGTATTATTTTAAAAGTGATTCACAGTGCCTATTGATTACTCCCATTAACATCTTTTAATGGCTATAATAATTTATTTTTAAATCAGTGGGAAAGTTTATGTTACAAAGAAGAATGATGGCCCCAGAAAGGACAAAAAAAAATCTTGGATGTCATCAGGATGGGGTCAGGCAGACTCTACTACACCAGCTCACAGGTTAGCTACCAAAGCAGCTTATTAAGATTTATCATAAACAATAGCTTCTGAACAGCAAGACTTCATGCAAGAAGGCAAAATACTTGTAATAATCACCTGAAGAATCACCCAACTCATTTCTATGCTAAGAGCCCTGTGCTTCAACTTCTTGAGGATGGTTTGTTCCGCACAACATGCACAGGGTTCCTTCAGCAACTCCTGCCTTTTGAGAGTTGAAGATTTTAGGGCTTGGGTCTACTTTTATCAGTGATGTAATGAAGAATACTAATAAAAAAGACCGTAAGCAGAACTAGAGAGGTGTGGAAAAACAATTGCTTTGCTTTCTTGAGCAGATAGTCACATCATGGAAAAACATGTACTATCACAAATTATCACAATTTGAGCAAAAACTCAGCCTAGCCCAGAGATTAATAAAGATGCTCAGAACAGAAGAGCTTGTGCTCTTTCTGGCTGGGTTCTGTATTAAATGGCATGCAAGGAAAGAAGAGATGGATTGGAGAAGATGAGAGAGTAAGTGAGCAAACCCTTGTTTAAAATGTGATGTAAATATTAGACATGTAATTTTGCTCTCCCACTGTCTGACCTTAAAGACAAATAAAACAGACACTTGACAAATTATTTACACATATTTTGAGCACTTCTGATACAGAAGAAGATGTTTCTAGGCCTAGCAGTGCTTTGTTATTATACAATGATTGCTAGTCTCATGGAAGGTCCAGGTTTGCCACTCTTATTATCCTGATTTTTGCATATTTTTTTTTCTGAAACAGTTCGTTTAAACACATAAAAACTGATACTGCTGTTCAGTGTGTCACAACATGGGCAGAGCTGGCTCCAGGGTTAATTACTCTGAGTTTGTCAGCTAGCCCAGTTATAAACTTATGGGAATGAGTAACTAATTTATTGGTGATTAGCAGAAAATGGGAATATTGACACAGGTAACTCCCAGGGCAGGCTCCTGCTCAGGGTAACCCAAGTTCTTTGCTGGAATGTTGGGGCTGCAACAGGAATGACAAGGTATTTAGCACCTTCTCATTCACAGTCTGAAACCAATTTACGACTGATTTGTGATAGCTGATCAAAGAGGAAAAAATCTCCTCTCTAGAGCACCTTTCTGCATGCTCTTGTAGCCAGTGCTACCAGCCCTGGTCCTGGGTAACATTTAAATTGAAAATTTTTTCTTTCCCAGCGTGCATTACCAGGGCAGAGCCTTCAAATTTGGCAGAGGCGATCAGCTTCACCCTCGAAGCAGACGGTTCCTTCCCAGTTGGTTTTTGCACCTGTAAGTGTCCTTTAATTTCTGTGCCCTGGTACTGCAGAGACAGCAGATGCTCTCAATATGTGTGAGGATAGGTGAACAGTAGTTATTGTCCATGCAATAGAGAGGAGAAAAAACATCTAAGTGGGAGCCAGCCCAGCCCGCAAAGCTGACAGAAACTGAACTTGTGGTCTCCAGCCCCTAAGCAGTGCCGAGAGGCCCATGGTATCCATCGAGGAGTGACGTGGGAAGGTCTGTTCTTCTCAGCGTGCTCATGTCTTACCCCCCCAATACAAATGTTTCCCTCTCCCCTCATACCCTGCAGTACAGGAGGGATAGACCAGCCGCAGCACAGGTGTCCCCACAGGGGAGAGCACAGCCTTGGCCCTCAAGCTCATGTGGCTTTTGGGGAGAACCCTGGCAACCAAGAAGTCCCTGTCCCCAAGTGCCTGCACTGATTGGGTTTCTGCGTGTCCATATCCTCATAGAGGTGATGGGCATGATTCCCCTTTGCTGGCAAACGCTGGGTCCAATGCTGACAACAAGCCTCCTGTCCATCCGCGGTGAGTCGGCGCAGTCCCACGGCATGCTTGTGGAGGTGGCATGGTGTATCTCTAACGCAAGCAGGGTGTGTGTGGCTGTGGACAGCCTGCAGCCTGTGACCCTCCTTGCCTCTTTCCCGTGGCCTCTGGAGCATCCCAGGGCTGACACTGGCAATAAGGAGGGAGGGAGCACACTTTGACCGAGGCAGGGAAAGGGCTGAGCATGCAATGGTCTTGGTATAAGGCCGGTGGGAAAAGGTGTTAATCACTGCAATGGGAATCGCCTGTCATCTTGTTCATCACAAGCACACCACACACAGCTGCCCACACTCCCATCCTCACGTGCTGCTGTGGCACCAGAGCACCCAGCCAGCAAGTGGGGTGGCTACGAGGGCTGCAGAGCTGCCTGTCTTGGCACAAGCTGGTGCTCATGACCATGGTACATCTGCTCAGGAGTACTCCCTCTGTTTTGGGTGGATCTGCTGGCTGGGGGATGCCACTCATTGCCACTCAAGCAGCTCCTTGCTGTTTGCCATGCAGAGGGCTGGTGACTGGGCTTGGCCCTGTATCTTGGTCTTGGCCATTTTTTGGGTGCCTTGTGCAGCTGCCTGCCTTGCCCCTAGCCGTCTGTCTGGTAGCAGAGAACTAGCTGGGTCCCAGCTCTGTGCTAGGAGGGAACCACTTCCCTGGCCCCAGGTATGCACCTTCTCTCCGTGAGGCACTGTCCAGCTTCTCCCTGGCACAGCAGCTGATAAATCACCCAGCGGCATAGCTTTGTAGCTTTGATGATCTTGAGATTGAAACACCGAAATACCTGTCCTGGTTTTATTGCACTGATTAAATCTGCTCGTAAAGGGAGAACCAATATACCTTGTCCCAGAGCCTATTTAAACAGACCTTGGAGGCACACGCAGTCACATCACCTTTGACTCATTTGTCTCATCCAGGTGACCCCCTGGATGGAATCAGCAGTATTTGCACCTTTGTGCCTCMCCACTGCCGGCTCTGGGCACACCCTCCTCTGCCCCACGTGTTCCCATCGCTCTTGCTGAGGTTGGTTTTGGGAGGCAGTACACAGGCGCATGGACGAACCCACTGCCGCACACCCCGGCCAGCGCAGCACAGGGAGGGCAGAGGTGCAGTCCTGCGCTCCTCACGCGAGCCACTGGTGCATTTTGCTTCTGCTGCAGCTGATCACTGTTTCTAAAACTGGCGTTTTATTCATCAGGCCATTTTTTTTGAGCACTTAAGTTAGTCTATTAAGAGCACTGCTGACATCCCCAACTCCTATAATTAACATTTCAAGAAAAATCACGGCCGGGAACGGCAAGTCTTTAGGAGACAAAATAAGACAAACATATGGATCTCATATCCCCTGCTCCCCTCTCCCTCCTTGTCCCCGAACACGGGGGTTTTGGCACAGAGCCTGTTTGTCTTCCAGTTCCTCCGAACTGTTACACAAGGAAGAAAGGCTCTGCAAACAATCCATTGTAAACTTGGGTCATCTCTTTCCGTTTATGTTTTTTTTGCACTGCTTTGTGATTTGGGGAATTATGTTGACAAATGTCATTAGCACCAGTCATTTTTAGCAACCCAGAATCTAAAGAGGCTTGGATGAAGGAAAGCAGATGGAGAGTAAACATGGTGCCTCTGATACCATGGAGGCCACTAAATAAATATACATTTTGCTTGGTTAAAATAACACCTATTGGCAGTAAATTATGTTGGTTTTTTTACCAGTGGGGGACTAATCACTCTGGCAAGAGCTAGGTGCTCTGCAAGCTGTTCCACTGCTCTTTTGGCTCGCCTCGTATTGTACAACCTCACTGACTTCTATGCTAGGCTACCGGGTAGGGACTGGTGAAGTTCGCAGTATCAGACTGATATTGCAGGTCACACTGTTTTCCCAAGGCGTGCAAAATCCTATCGCACCGTCATACCTGTTGCTTAGGGGTTATTTTCAGACTAGATGTGCTGCTAAACACCTACTTGTGAATGTGACTCAGGGCAGGGTTCAAAGAGGGCTTTCCCAAGCCAGAATGGTATGTGAGGCAAATTTGGCTGCCAGCTCTTTTTGGACAAAGTCCATGGTTTTTTTAGAAAGCCAGAAATACAACCAATGGACACAAAAATTCTTGATTTCAAGTCTGCGGCACAAACATGCCCAACCTAGGTCTCACCGCGATTAGCAGCATACAGCTGCAGAGCTGGTGGCAGCGGGGGCCGTAAAACCCAAACCAGCAGAGAGCGTGGGCTGCGGCGTGAGCAACGAGGATGTCTCCTGGGACCCTGCTGTTGTTTTGCCTTTCAGAGGTCAAAACCTGGGGTGCTCAGGGGAGCAGGTGTGATGAGAAAGGACTTGGGAGGGAGTAGATAATCTCATGCCAGACTAAGAAATCAAGCCAGGGCCAGCCCAAAAAACTCTAAAATTGGCAGTCTGTAGCAGTACCTTGAAATGGTAGCAAAGCTGTTACATGCAATGTGAGAACAACAGTAGTAGTGAAAGGCAGCAAAGTGCGCCTGGCATTGCATTCATCCTTCCGGCTGTTTGGTTACCTGCTGTATTACCAATGGCACTGAATAACACTGTCAGATCAAGGTAACCCTTCCATGCTGTTATTTGCTTTTTAAAACATGCCAGTGATTAAATCTATGTGGGCAGCCAGCATCTCGGAAACTAATGCAGCACAGATTTGTTGCCTTTTACCTTAAAAAGACACTGCCGGCTACTGCCTTGCCTCCGTTCTCACCTCGCAGTCGGCGATTCCGCAGTGAGCGGGACACTCGACGGACACACCAGCTTGTTTTCTAGTGATGCTTTGTGAGATTAATGCTGGCAGCCTTCATCTCACTGGCTACCCGAAGTTCGGTTTCTGCGTCTTCCACTTCTGCTCTGACATAAAGCCTTTGTCAAGAGAGACGAGTTACCATGGCAGTGCCTCTAAAATAGAACGAATCCAACACACATCAATACCTGTACAATGAATACAATAAAGTACTACTTATAATGCATTATTCTGCATTCACTGGGTAGTAATTTGTGCAGAGGGCTGCAACTAACTCTTTTTCATTTAATTATGGGAAAGCAATTCTTCAAATCGGAAATGCTCTGTGCTTGGGAAGGAACAGAGCAGAACTGCCGAGTGATTAAAAAGACAGAGCTCCAGTTGCTAAATTAGAGCCACTAACGAGGTTGCTCTTCATGGAGAGGCTGATCTATCTCCTCCTGACCATACTGGGTGCTGGATCAGGCCCATACTCTCAGAGAAGTGCAGGCTTTTAAGGGGCTTTAATAAGGCTGTGTTTTATTTTGCAGATCGTGGTTGGTATTCCCGGTCGCTGCAGGCTGGAGCAAAGATCTCGGCAGGTCAGGACACACAGCTGTAAGCCAGGCAGAGGGAGCTCAGCCAGGTTCCCTTCCCTGAGATGGGAGGCATTCAAAGGCAACTAGAAAACCAGCTATACTTACGCAGGTGTGAGACCAAGACTATGACGTGATGCATTTTCCACCAAAGCATGGGTCGTCTTGGTTTGGGCTGCACACGTCGCAGCCATGCCAGGTTGCCAGGAAAAGCTCACAGAAAATGTCCATCTTCTGATATTTGCTAGAGCAAGATAATAACTGTTCTGCACAGGTGCCTCAGACTGGAGTACATGACCCAGTGCGGGGTCTTCAAGCCTTGTTACTCCATGATGGGAGGCCCTTGCTTCCCACTCGATTGCCTCCAACACCCCAAGGCTTTCACATTAAAAGTGTTCTTCCCAAGCCAGTCCAGACCAAGGTGTTATATTGCTTTGCTTAGTTGAGCGTTATAATTTTTAATTTATTTTTTTTTTTAAAGAAGGCTTCATGTATCATGCTTTGGGACTTTTAGAAATCCTGATAAACTGGTTTTCTGGTTCAGCAGTTTGCTGCTCTAGTTGCCTGTGACAAGTGGAGGGTCTGTAATGCATTTCTATGGGGAAACCTTTTCCCTCCCTCCAGAAATAAGTGGTAAAACTTCCTTAGATGCAATGGGTGAGACTTGCAAGAGGTGAATTTATGTTCAGACTCTCCGATGCCAGCCTGACTGGTTTGGTTGAACAAGGGTGGGGGTGTTGTTCAACAAATTTTCCATTCATTTCCTCATTCCTCATTTAAGTATCTTGTACTGATGCTAACACACCCGTATAAACTTGTCATCCTGAAGGCAGGGCAATTTTCCTGGCAGTACTTTTGAACCCAATTCTTTCTGTTATATTCACAGTGAATAGCATTTATTGTTGCATATGGTGCCACTAAATGAGGTCTGTGAGCCAGTGCCATAAGGATCTCTGCCTCTTGCATCTTCACTGATACCTGCCACAGCAGTATGCTCGGGAAAAGATTGTCTTCTCGTCTGCTTACTCCTCCCATTGTTATAACAGTTCATGCAGTTAGGACTGGAGTTTGGTAGTTACATTTTTGAACTGGTACAACATAGTCATGATATTCAGTAAAAACCCAATGAATTATAAAGAGGATTTTAAATAAATTAATATGTGAAAAAAGTATCAGTGATGCTGTTAAATTGCATCTCAACATCAAGACAATACCGCCTTTTACTTGCTGGTGTTAAAAAATGTATTATTTCAAGGAAAAATTAAGTCACTTCCATGCAGTTGTATAACACAGCAAAAAAATGGCAGTTATATGAAATATAGCAAAATACAGGCATACCCTAGGAACAACCAAAACAAGGTTCAACAAAACACAAGTGAATTGTTTCAACTGTATGCACAAAATAGCGGAGATAGAAGAATCCATGTTGCCTTTATAACATTTCATAACATGATTTGAACTTACTAGTGACAGACTCTTTCTTGTTCTTTATTACAGACTGTCCAGCTCTTAAGGACATTTTCATTTTGTTTTTTAACAACTAAAATATGTTTCTGGGAAAAGTCCTCATAGAAGAAACCCGTCATAGTCCTGAAGAAAAGCTGGCTAGCTGTTCATTAACATTTCTCTGTTGAGAAATAGACTTTCTTCAGAACGAATATTGCTAAAAACATATGTATTTATCTACAAGAAATCTCATTTAAAAACGTAACTGTTACTTTAATTTCTCTCTCTTTCTGTATATATGGATATATACACATGCATACATAATTTTTTTTTTTTATCACCTCTTTTTTTTAGCTTCTGTTCTATTCTTTTTCAAATCTTCCTGAATTCTGGAAAAGCTCTGATAGTGGAGGTAGGAAGGGCATGGGAGAAAGCTCCAAGTAGCAGACACTTCTGGGGACTTGGGATGAGTGCGCACTGTGAGGAGTACAGACGAATCTGCAATGGGTGCCATTCAGTAGTTCTATAGAAAAGAAAAACAAGAAAGGCCAGGGAAGTAGGGGAGAGAGAAGAAAGGAGGTGGAAAGATGAAATACATGGAAAAGTATAACTGTGTGAAATCTTTACACTTTCAGAATTTAAAAAAAAAGAAAAACAAAAGTGGTTTGAGGTATCTTGGTCACAAAAGAAGAAAGATAACATGGACATGATTGGCTTTTCCCCTCTATTTTGGCAATTGACTTGATGAAGACAGTAGAGGATGAGAGAGAATTTCGTATTCAAGATGAAAAACTGCCTGCATAGCTGCCTAGTTGTGGAACAGATGTTTTTATTCTAACAGTGAAAGTTTATAGTGTGTGCTTAATCTTCAAGAAAAGTGAACCATCCACTGGTGTTTTCTTATGGTTAAGTGGTGGTCAGGCAGTGCTTTAAGGCCTGGCAGAGCTTTAATTTAAGTCCGTGGAAATCTTCCTGCTGATTTCAGAGGGCTCTTAATCTGACTGCTGTGAATATAATGCTTTCACACACCCTACACCTGCAAAAAACTCGCAATAGATACAAGGCTTCAACCAAAGAGAAATACTGAGACACTCTGGACATAAAAGTACGTCTATCTCTAAATCTGAGATGATGACCATTTTGTTGCTCAGTCCATCAGCTATGCTAGCACCAATGTAGGTAGGAATTAATATGAAAAGAATAGAGAAGAAAATATAATTGTGTCCCTGAGTAAATCTTCTTAAATGCTGCATGCATCTCAAATAGTACTGTAGAACTGGAGACAATTCAAAGAAGGGCCACAAAGAAAATCTAGGTTATGGCAGCACCTATCATGCAAGAAATGCCTCAGTAACATCCTAAATACAGTCCTAAGTCTTCAGAGTTGAGGAGATTACAGTGAAGAATTTTCAAATCCCGAGTGGCATGGTGAAGGTGAGTATGGCATGATTATTCATCTTTTTTTCAGATACAAGTGCTGAGAGCCATCAAAAAGAAATAAGAAGGTGTTCTGGAGGCAACAAGAGAAGATATTCTTCCACATCTGCAGTTTAGCGGCATAGCATGGCCAAAGCTTCTTGTGGGCACCAGGAATGAATGTGCGTTCAAAGATTGCTGGACATAATAATTGGAAGAAAAATCTACCAAAAAACTTTAAAAAGTAAGACATCACCTCTGACTGGGGAGGTCCCACAGCAGTTGGTTTACAGCCCACATGAGGCTGGGAAAAGATTCTGGTTGTGTGGTGGTGCATCCCCCCTCACCTCCCTGGGCCGCTCCACAATCTCAGAAACTCCCGTTAAACCTTGGCCTTGGTGAAATGAGTCAGGCGGTGAAGTGTCCCATTACCGTATCAGGAACTCTTGCGTAGCTGAGGTTGGGGAGTGTACTGATCGTACCAGAAACTTCTGCTGCCTGGCCCAAGTGGAGGATGGGAGCGGGGATAATTGTCATCCCCCGATACCCTTATCTGAGTCGTAGCTCAAGTGGAACAATACTATTGTTACTGAAACCTTGAGAGTTTTGACGGATGACTAAATTCAATCATCTTGCAACCCTATAAACAGCGGTCCCAAGTGAGACCCTTTGAGCTCTCCTGGACAGCAGAGGGCTGCGCCCAGCATCTCCCTCTGAGTGGAACGCTCCTCAGAGTTTGCAAACTCTCAAGTTTGCAATATTCGGAGGACTGTCACCGGCTGGCATGGGACCTGGGCTGCAACACTCCTCGGGGCTCAAACCTTCGCCTGTTGAGAAATGCCAAGACATTTTACGTGAGTATTTCACTGAACTCAAAAGGGGGATTTTTAACAGGTATATCTTTGTATATATCTATTTTTGTATCTGTGTATGTGAATTGATGGAAATACCCGCTAGCAAATATAGTCTGCTTAAATTTTATGATCTATCTTAAAATCAGAAATGAACCTTAGACTACTGCTAAGCACGTATAATCCCTTAGACATATACCATTGACCAAGTCTGGGACTAGGGGTAGATCCAGCTGGGTCTGCTCTGAACTCCGTTGACTCAATGGGAGGGTACCCCTTAACCTTTTCATCCTCGACCTCTCTATAAATCATTTCAACTCAATTCTAACACGATACCCTGGATTTGTCTGGGATAGAGTAAATTTTCTTGCTAGTAGCTGGTATAGTGCTGTGTTTTGGATTTAATATGAGAATAATGTTGATAACACGCTGGTGTTTTACTTGTTGCTAAGTAGTGTTTACACTGGTCAAGGACTTTTCAGCTTCCCATGCTCTTTTCCTTTGTATGCTTCATCCATGTAGTAAGTGATAGAGTGAACCTTGCCATCAAACTCTGTTAAGTCACACTTTCATAAATTTCTGTTAAAATCACTTTCTGCTAATACCTTCAACAGTGATTCTTTGAGCAGCCTCCAAACCACTCAGTCATGACATTGGTATCTGATGATTTTGTTTCTGAAGTGGAATCAGATTTTTTTTTTCTTTTAAACGTGTATTTTTGGTGATGAACCAAGGAGAACCAACAATGAAATTTCAGGCTGAATAATTAGAAAACAATGCCTCTGTATTCAAGCAAAATCAATCTTAAATGAAATGTCCTCAGACACAGTAAGTACGCAACCCCATTAAAATGGAGTCCATGTTTTTACTTCTTTCTCTTGCTCAAGAGCATTCTTTACATTTTTAATTATTTTTATAGAACTGTTTTCCTTTTTTCTGCTTTTTTTCCTGATGTGAAAGGTGCTTAGAAGTAACTGGAATCTGTAGTGAAAGTGACTGTAGCAATATGCAAATTACCAACAAGTGTACACAAAGGAAACAAAGTGATGGAAGAGAAAAATTTGTGCTCATACACTTTTCAGTTATCATCTAGTTGTCTTCCCTGAGATTACCCAGGCGCTCAGCTCTTATTCCCTAAGTGACTTAAGAAAAATCTCAGCCAGGTGTTTGTTGTTGACAGGTTCAAGTCCTCAGATGGAAGTGACATTAAGTGAATAGTTCCCCTATTAAAAGTCAGTTGAAAAAAAAGCTGCGCATTGTACGATCTCTGTTCAGATCCCTGTGCTGCTTGGCTGCAGTCCCCCGGACCTCCCAGGCTGCAGGGAGCGGGAAACGGTCTCTGCCTCAGGTGGTACCGTCAGTACCACCCCAGACTTCTTATACAGTGAGCTGATCATGTCTGAAAGCTTTCAAAACTGTAGATCATGTGTGGGGAGCTGGTTGCTAATATACTGTATATGCCTTTATAAATACCCGTCTCCATAGTATGTAAAATGGGAAGGGTGACATTCCTCTGAAGCGATGAACAGGACAGCTCACCGTTATCTTCACTTTTGACATTTTAACTAAAACTAAGGATTCTTTTAAACTCTTACATGTTTGTTCATGTGTTTTGTATGCCACTGTGTGTTCAACTCTAAACCAAAATAAACAAAACGGTGTCTTTTCCGGAAAGCTGGTAAGTCTGGGATAGAAAGAAATATTTAAGACCTTAATTCCAAAGTAAAATTATCTTCCAAATTATTAAATAATTAATGATTTAGAGAAATAAGAAAGGAGAGGAGCAAAACCTAAAAAAACCACAAAACCTGCTGCTGTCTCTTGGCTGGGTATTTCTGCCATGCGGTACAAACCACAATGAGTAAACAGAATTATCTGTTCGCTTGTGTTGAGCTCTGAGGTTGGGGAGGTAAATAAACAAAAAAACATATGTAGGAGCGCATGAATATTTAGAAGAACCAGAGGATGTAGATGCAGAGGATTGCAGCTGGGGTAGTCCATTTTAGGAGCACATACAGGGTGAATCAGGCAGAAAGGGTGAGAAACCTTAGCAGCCTGAGAAAGAAGCCACCAGTAGTGTCAGAAATCAGGTTTCTGTGAAGAGGCACTTGATTGTCTTAAGTGACTGGGAAGTTGCAGGCTGTTTCACACTGTGCAGGGCACTTGTGTCCAAGGCAGCAAGGGATCAAGAGTATTTGTAGATAGCACTAACAGAGGCAATCTGACACAGGCATAAGACAACCAGCTTATATGTTCCCTATTTTAAAAAGCCACCATTCACCCTGTTAAGCTATTTGTACAGTGGTAATACTCTGAATAGGGAGATAATTGTGCTAAGAGTTTCCTTATGCTGTGAACTACATATACATTACATGCCACCTACATCGTATGCGGCAGACGACTAATTAATTCCCACCTGAGCTTGGGAAGCTATAATTCCAAGCATGAAAGCATTGACTCCTCTTCCATGCAGAAATGCTGCAGGATGAGATGTTGGCCGTAACAAGTAACCAGCCCATAATCTTCAGAGACCATCCCTAGAAACTTTGATACGGGCACTGCGCTTTTTCAGTACAGTGAGATGGTACTGCACTGCCATTACAAATTGAAGCATATCCAGATTCCTTTGTCATTCATACTGAGTAATAGCCCTGTTTACTGGATAGCAAGGGTGCTAGAGCAAAATTACTTAATAATTGGAATTAACAGCTTTTCTAAATGCCTGTATCCACAGTACCTGAAATGGTACTGTGAAAATGGTGACATGCCTCTGAAGCTATGAGCAGGACAGCTCACCATTACTTTCACATTTGACACACTAATTTAAACTAATGCTTCCTTTAAACCCTTATATAGTTATTCCTGTGTTTTGTATGCTATCATTTGTTCTGCTGTATGTGTTAATTTGTCTCTCCTAACTATCACTGCAAAATAAGGACAGATTGATGTAGCAGCAGAATGACACCAGTAGGAGCAGGGAAACAGGGATATCATGTGCAGCTGCACACCTATTCTTAGAAAACAATACAATGCAAACATCTGAAACCAGCTAGCACATTGACTCCCAAATCATACTGCATCTTTTGGAGCATCTTTTGTCAAAGTAATCACAAAGGTGTCTACAACCTTTCCTGCCAATTTTGTCTTTTGCTCAGCCTAGTAGGGGCCTAGGGTTTCAAACACTGCTTTGCCCAAGTAAATTGGGAGAAGGGAGGTGAAAAGTACATGAAAAAAAGAAGCGCATTCTAAAATGTTATAGTGCTAACTAATTTTTCTTAGATGTTGTTCAGCTGTCATCAAAATAATAGTTTAGAACATTACTGGAAACACTGTAGAAGAAAATGAAATGAAAATTCAACTGAGGAGAAAACATTGGTTGTAGCTGCAGTGAGTGAAAATTTCCTACCGCAAAATTTGGTACGCTGACAAAACCATGCATTTTCCAAAGTAATAACTACTATTTCAATCTTTGTCTGTTAGCTCCCTCTAATTAACACCAAGGCTGTAACAGTTTGTGAAATCACCTTTGAGAGGACAGTGTCCCTCATTAAAATCTCAATGCTTTGTTCTCAGAATCTGAAAAAAATCTCACCAAAAAGATAAAGGTTAATACTAGATTAGCAGAAGCAGCAAGGTTTGATTGGTAATCTTGAGAGGTCTTCACTAGACATGTTACATAAATTCTTGCCAAGAGCTTCATTTTTTTTTAAGACAGTTTGAAATCTTTTTTTTCTCTGTTTTGGCCTTTTGTTTTTGTTTGCTCCTAGGGATGTAGGAACAGCCTGCTGAGTTCATCTGCTTTATGTCAGTCAGAAATGTCTCTGTACAGAGCAGAGGGAAAGGAACATTGCTAATGGAAAATACTGATTTAAGAAAAACAGCAAAATTATTCTGAGCATATAATAAATCCTTCTCAATATTTGCAAATTATTAAAACCACTGAAAAGAAACTATTTAAAAGAGTAATTAAATCCATAAACCAGACGAGATTTAATTTCCTGTTGCTTTTGTATCATTCACTTAAAAATGGCCTAATAACAAATTTTGCAGAGATGTATAATTTTTCCAGAAGCATAATTCACAACCAAACAAATTTCTTCCTTGCTTAAATTTTCCCAAAATATTTCAGCTTGATTGAAAGAAGAAGAACTAGTAATGGTAATCCAATTAATTTCACCCACTTTTGCTCAAGACCAAGACTCCATACATGTGGATCTAAACACAGGACTATGATTTTCAAAAGGATTTGAACATGAGTTCGAATCACCCACAGCTTCTGAAATGTGGTGCATTTCCCTGATTAGATTTTTAAAAATTGTCCTTTGTTGATGGTAAAGGATGCGTCTAAGGAAGATTCTCTTTCTTCTACTGAAAAGCTCGATGACATTTTAGGGTGCAATTCAATTGCTACTGCACACCATTCAAAGTGCCCCAAAAAACTTGGAGACAACTAACACAGTTTTACTTTCCTTCCTACATGCTTTTGTACTGTAGAGGGAAGAAAGCAGAACAAAACTAGACTTAAGTCTGTTGTCTCACTCTGGTGTGGTGCAGAGTGTGTGCCAAAGCCCAAGACCTTTCTTTCTTATATTGTAGTGTCTTGATTTGTCCAAAGGCCCAGGAAGTCCATAGGAGTATTTGCAATTAGCTGACTGGCCTGAAGACAAGGCTCAAATCAAATGAGACATTAGTAATCAAAAAGGTATTTAAGGATGGTTTTGTTGTTACATTTTATACATATAAGTATTTTGGAATTGTGGTGTGTCATGCAAATTTAGAACGAAATATTTTTCCATTTATGAAAGAAAATAACCATTATTTTACTTTTGATTCATTTTAATATTATAAATTTTTAGTTGCAGTAAGTTTTGACAATTTTACAAAAAAAATGTGCATTTTATACACGGAAAACCACACTATGTAAATCCATAAGTACTATTTAAATTTTTCTGCTCCTTGTTGCATTCAGCATGTATTTAATGTAATGGCACATGAAGGATAAACTACCCAGTTAATTTTTTTTTTAACTGAAAGATAATTTATCAACTATATTAAAAGAGCACATATGTTTGCATGTAGGTATTTCTACACAACAGACTAGCAGTGACTTTTGTGGTCAGCAAACTGCATCAGACTGTGATTTTGAACACATCTAAGTCACCTACTTACATGGAGAGCAAGAAGGGATAATTGTGTTAAATAATTAATTAACAGGATGAAAGTGTAACAAAGCTATCTGAACAATAGGGCAGAATTTCAAGGTCTCATCTGGAAATAAACTCTACTAGTGCTTTTGCTGATTACATTTAGATATAATTTCCAATACATTAGTAAATTTACTATGTCTTTCAAGAGCTGGGAAAGCATCAATTCAAGGCATTTGGTTTTGAAAGTATTTTAAATATTACCAAGGAGACAATTTTCTTCCTGTCTGATGATGTCCTTTTGGCTCCAGTATCAAAATCATTATATGTTTTTTGTGACCATAAAGCCATATCAGAATGCCTCATCCTTCACAAATGCAAGTTAAACTTCACTTGTGATTAAATTTGAATGAAAGGAGATCGCTAATTTCTAACAAACTTGATGGACGTCTGTCTTTGTTGTGTTGCCTACAGAAATTGAATCTCTTAACAAGTCAATCAACTCTACACAGAAATGCTAATATATGGGAGAGCTTGACAGGATGAAGAAGAAAAGCATATTCTCCATTGCACAAAGCCCCTGAAGAAAGGAGTAGCCGCCTGATGAACGAAACAATGAGATTGTTTTTAAAATAAGACAAAGAGCCTTCAGGCAGAGCATCCTTCTCCATAAAATAATTATTTTTAGAGTATTGTTCCATAGGGGTTCAACAGGGACTTGCGGTCCATTCAGCATGGAGCTAGAGCAATGCCACACTCAGGTGCAGGTGCGGCCCCACAGATGTGGGTATCAGCTCATGGGCTTTCCTAACAATGAGTTTGGAAAATAAGATTCTTTGACAGATGCATTTTTTAGGGGATAAACTACCCAGTACACTGAAATCTCAAAAGACCGGCTCCAGAAAAAAAACAAACAAACAAACAAAAAGCTTGAAATCCAAGCCCTATGCTTGCGACACAAGCCCTATGTTTGCAACAGCAAGCACAAGCTGCATTGTGCTGCTCCTGACATGTGTGGGATGCCAGGTATGAACCTCTTCCCCGCCACCTGCGCTGCTCCTGGCCCTGAAATTTTCCTGGACGCTGCCATCGCAGTGACACTGGAGTGGGAAACTCAGAGCCAATTCTGGTCCAAACAGGGACCTAGCTCATTAGGGCAGCTTGTGAGAAAAAATTTATGAAGTTTAAGGCCAGAAGGGACCATTAGATCATCTAGTTTGACCTTCTGTACAACACAGGCCATTACATTTCATCTAGTTATGGCTGTATTGTGCTCCATTAACTTTGTTTTATTTATGTGTGCTTTCCTGTAAGACAGCTAGACTTAAAGTCAGGACAGGGAGAGGTGCATACTCGTCACTTCCCTTGGAAGTGTGTCTAACGGCTGGTCCCTCTTGGATCAAGTAAGGAAAGGTGTGTCCTCAGTTTTCATCTAAATATATCGGACCTTTTTCCACATGCTGGCTTTGTAGTGCCTTTCTGCACTAAATTAAAGATCTTATGAGTATTGTCTATTTTCCTTCCATCATCAGATTATTTCTTGTTTATTTGCTTCAGTTGTTTTCTGATAAGATAAGCTGAACTCATTATGTTTCTGTCTGGAAAATGCTCTACTTGTTTCAACTCTAGTATCAGTTTTGTGTTTCTTCATTTTTTTCAGCGTCATTTTACAATTGTGCAGGATTTTCCTAGTAGTCAGCTTTGTACTGTACAGAGAGGTAAAATTACCTTAATCTCCTCTCCTATTCACTCCTTCCTTGTTCATACACTCAATGCTCCTATTAACTTTGTTATCACATCAGTGGAATTTCTCATGCTGAATTGCTTTTTGCATTGTGTCCCCTAATGCCCATTCAGGGCCACTGAGCCCAAGGATATGTTTCCACGTACTCTCAGGACTGCCTGCCTTCCTTGCTCCTAAGCATACAATCTAGCACTTACCATACATTCTGTTTAATAGCTCTAGGGCCCTGCTGTATGGATTTTTTTTTTTTCTGTCACTTCACTCCTTTCCATGGTGAGCAAACTATCAAACTCTATAGGACCCTTCCAATAAATGTAATTTTTCAGCCTCATGCCACCTGATCATCACATCAGAAATGAAAGTGCTAACGCACAGCAAAGTAACTCTGAGCTCTCTGAACTCAAGGCCTATTTGTGTGCTTGGTCTTGGCGACCTCAAGCATTTGCAGCTCAACAGCTTAAGACTGGACACAAAAATTATGATCTGTGTGTTATTACCATTCTTAGTTTTGAATCTTCCACGTCTGTGAGATCACATTTTCCACGCTATTTCCATTAAGACTGAAAACATGTGAAGAAGAAAAAGAAGACAATTGCTTATTGAAATTAGAATGTAAGATCTTAAAAATGAAACTACTACCCTGTTGAATTGGAGACCCTGATGGATATGCGGAAGTCAGCAGAACTGCAAAAAGTTACTGAAATGCTTTCTCTTAAAAGATACTATTTTCTCAAGTAAATTTAGCAAGGCCAACATGGTAAACAAACAGTTAACTGGATATAGGCACTGTGGGATTTCTTTGTTCATGTCAGTTTGTTCATCCTGACATGAACACAAGGTCAATGCATGATCCTTCTTTTCTAAGACTACAGCACTCTCCTGTGAAAAAAAAGAGATGTTGTGGTTTGCATTTATATTGGTCACAAGGTGGAATTAGCAAACTCAGTCAACATCATGTCCCATTGCTATAAAGCTTATTTTATTTAAATGCATTTGTGTATCTCCCTTTGTTTCACGGAGGTGTACTTCAGCTTTTGAATGCGTTGTTGGAAAACAAAAGACCATGTGCACTGAAGCTGGAAAAATCCCATGCTTCATAAATCAAGGGGACAATCTGGCCTTCATTACGGAAAACTCATGGTGAAATCCTGGCTCCGTTGGAGTCAGTGGAAAAACTCCCATTGACTTCACAGAGGTCATGGTTTTGCTTTGCTTTCTAATGTGAGTGTTGGAGAGATTAGTCTGTGCCTCGCATGTTTTCCCAGGTTGTAGGCTCACCAGCCTGCGATCTGCAAAGCAACAAATTAATTGAGATGCATCCAAATAATTGTCATCTTCTTGCAATCTTCAGTGTCTCTCTTAGGGCTAGTTACAAGCTGCGTTCCCATACTTGGTAATAAATCCTGATGTTTAGCTAACAGACCGCAGGGCAGCATTTCCTGAACTCTTTCACTTCTCCTTCTCAAGAGAAATATGTTTTCCCCACTCCCACCATGTTTCTCTTCACCTCTCTAGGTGATGGGCCTGGGATGGAGAGTGCAGGTTCAGGGCAGTCTGCTTTCTGCTCTGGCGTGCAAGGCCTTGGTGAAGCAGCAGCAGCAGAATAGCTTTACTCTGTGATGGATGGATGCTTTCCTCAGTGTATTGCTCCCCGGACACATCATCAGAGAAACTCATGATGTCAGACGATGGGATGGAGTAAGAGTGATTGATGCATGTGCTGTCAATTGAGTAGATGTACCCACATACTTCGGGTTAAAAAACACTACTACCAATACTCGTTACTCTGAATACGCCATGGTTATCCACACCTACTGCAGACAGGCTGTTCTCTCAAGGTGTTGTCACCCAAAAAAGCTGAAAAAATCTTTACGTGTGCAAGAAGGAAACCTCTGCTACCCACCCATAACAAAGGTATGTTTGGTGAACAGCTTAAGAAAAGTGCTGTGGCAGGGAACCACATCTGGACAGTGCGCATGAGGGCTGATACCATCTGACTTCCTGCCACAGAGAAGTACTGGGAAGGGTGGGGGAGCAGGGTGCAAGGGAGCAATGCTGCCCCCAGACCTGCTCCTGGTTCCCTGCAGCCTTTCACCGAGTTTGTTGCTTGGCAGCTCGTTCTTATGCCTCCTGGTGCCTCCCTATAGGTGCCTGTTTAAATGAAATGCTACCTGAATAATTAATTATCCTTTGGGATTGTCTTACTTGTTCTCTTTGATTTATCAAAAAAAAACCCCAAATACAAAACATAAAAGGGCAGGCAAGTCCTGTCAACTGGCACAGAATGACATTTCTCTTGTGATTTCAGCTGCCACTCACAAAGATGGTGAGGAGAAAGCACCGGTGCTCTCCTCCTGCTGAGCTGGGAATTAAATAGCATGCTTCGACGCAGGAGACCTGGCCTGAAGTCCCACCTCAACAACATTCAGAGCTTGGATTAGAGACAAGTGCAGAGCCTATAAAATTCTCACTGCATGCAGACCCTGTGTGTTCTGTGATTTTTAAGTCCAAACCCAAAACAATGCGTTTTTGTGCTTCCAGAAACTTTTCTTTATTTTCTTTTTCCTCAGCCAGCACCACTCAACAAAATAGACCTAACTTCACAAGTCACTTTGTCTGATCCAAAAGTTAATCTGTGCAGTGCTACATGAAGCAGTCCAGTGGCCAAATCTCCAGTTGGTATCAATCACTGACCCTCTATTTAAGTCAACAGCCAATGGGGGTAAACATCAGTTTTATGGTCCAGCTCCTGCTATTTCCCTGGTCCTATTTGCCCATGCCAGATGGGTACCATGAGGCGAGGCAAAGCAAACACAGCCCCAGATTTACTTTTCTGTGGGTAGTAGCTCTGTGCAGGAAAATCTAGAGGCAAGCCAGGCACAGACTTTCACTTCTGTCATCCAAAAGTGGAGTGTGAGCTTTTTTTCCTGGCTATATTTAAATGTTAAGAAAGGACAGAGACTAATCTTAAATTGATCCAAGCTGCACATATCTTACTGCAGCTGTCAGGGTCTCCTGGGATTCTCCAGCAGTCCTAATCTACACAAGTCTGGGGCCATTGCTGTCTACAGGACAGTTTCACTTACACTTACAAAAAGTTGCCCAAAATTCAGCCCCTTACAAATATTTGGGTAAGGGATACACATGAAGGTGCTGCTTATAACAACTGGGATTAGTTAACTCTGTGTTGTTATAAGTGCTGGCTGCCCATGGAGGTCCCTCCTCTGACACCATCAGTGTGATCAGGCCTGGCTTTGTACAAGGCTGAAGAACATTAAAGGCAAAGAGACGAACAGGCTGGGAGAAGGACCTGGAGCGGCCGTGACTTGTGCACGCGTGTGTGCGTGTGCACGCAGGCAGAGGGACAGAGGCAGTTCAGGGCAGGGGACCTCCTCCCCAGCTTCCCCTCTCCCCTCTCCAGCATCTCCAGATTGCACAAGTGGGTATGAGAAAATCTGGCCCTGAGCCTTTGAGGATCCTTGGTTATAATCAGGAGCCCATTAGCAATAAAACTATTAATCTTCTCATAGACATTTAGAGAATAAGCCACAAACCTCGCAGTAACAGCCAGTAGGGAGGGAAGAAGCATCAGAAGAGGGTCTGTCTGTCAGGGCCCAGTGCTGCAGGGCTGCAGAGCTCAACTGAAGAGCAGTGAGCTGTGATCCCTGCAGCCACCTGGCTCCCCAGCAGGCCCAAGGCTAGAAAGTGAAATGGGACCTGCAGGGAAGACCTGATCTTGCAAATACCCCCAGCCTGTTTGGCTGCAGGGGGACTCAAGGAGCCAGTCTGACCAGGCTTGGGCAAGGGACCTTCAGAAAGATTCAGTGGTGGGTACATGGTTGGGTCAGCCTTCATCAAGCTGTTGATGGTCTGCTCCTGATGCATATGATGTAAATTGATTAGCTTTAGTCTTTGATATGAAATTCACCATGGAAGAAGAATTTTTCCAGGGTATTGCTCTTATTGAGGAACACACAAACACCTGTTCAGCAAATGTGCCATTAAGTGGTGCACTCATCTAACACCGACACCTGATTTTTCGCGCGGGTTTATTTTAAATATTCACTGATGCTTTTGAAGCATCATGTGGTCATTTGGCAGCTATCTGGGAAAGCAGGAATGAGCATGTTACATCACTAAGATGCTGGTGTCCTCATCCTATCTGAGCAAAGTCTCTGTCCTTGGATGGCTTGACTTCCCCTTCCCACTACATTGTCTCCAGCAGAGCAAAAACAACTGCCTCTAGTCCTAGCCCTAAGGCAGTTAAGGAGGAACTGTGAAGAATGTAAAGTAGGCAAAATCTCACAATCTAGCAAGTTGAAAATATTGGTGACTTCCTCTAGTTTCAGCAGAACTGACAAAAGCTGAGTTTTTGTCTGTCTTTGTGTTGCAGGTCATCTTCTCTTCTCATAGCTGTGCCTTTGACAGTGGGAGACGTCACACAGATTGACCCCCCGCAAGTATTACTGAGGAGGATGGATATTTTCATAGGGTCAAGAGGAAATCAGAAGTCAGTGATTTTTGCTTACCTCACTGTCTCTGAATATTTGCCCTCTGGTGGTGTTTATTTCAGCTCCATGTAAAGTAGGATGGGCTCCTGCTTGTTGAATCTATGTGTCTTCATAAAGCAATGGTTGGGTCTTCAGGATCATGGTACATGGGACATGCACACCGTAGTCAAGATGTAACTGCACCTTGAAATGCACCAGAAGAGAGTTACATGGGACAGGTAAGCTAGGGGTGAACTGATTAACAGGGACAGCAAAATCTGTCCTAAAACCAAGGCAAACACTCAGACCCTGGCCTGTATTCATCTGCATCTTACTCCTGCCACAAAGATTTCTGGACAACCCAAGCAACAGAAATGAGTTTTCTGTAGAACCACATGTAAGAATGTAAGTACTGTTCAAAAGAAATAAAAACTGACTCTAAAAGAAAACTGAGGGCATCACTGATTTGAAGATAACAACCATCTCCTGTTTGCTTAAACTGTGGTGTGTACACATGACCACATGTACACCACAGCTGATTAGACTCCTATCTTTCTGGCTGAACATGAAGAGACTGCACATGCATGGAGGGTAACAAACTAATTATCCAGACCACTGGTATCCAAGATACAGTCTATGAAGATTAATGTTTGCATTTTCCCTTAGAGTAAGATATAGTGGCCTTAAATAAATTGCACTGAATTGCAGTAATCGACAGTGAGAATAAATCAGTTTCCTATTTCATTTCCAGCCCTATTATATAATCTCCAGCTATCTGAGGTGATTTCCACAGATGGCAGAATATGATCATTACCCCTGGCTATCTATTGAAGTTGGTAATCTCTTCAACACAGCAGTAAAGACTACTGCAACACCAGTGGCTTCTGCTCTCTGAACCCTTGCCCTCCTTTTCCCCAGCAAACCTCTTGCCACCGTCCAGAAGGAGGGGACCTAAGAGACCTCGGGGAATGGAAACRGGTCCCTGTGCGGCATGGCAGGCAAATCCCTTCCCGGCCTCCCTCACCTTCCCGGTTGCCCTTACA
>JASVER010000237.1:123424-139977 GCA_030449065.1 Oceanodroma leucorhoa | reverse complement strand
AATTTTTTCACTGAAAGGGTAGTCAGGCATTGGAACAGGCTGCCCAGGGAAGTGGTGGAGTCACCATCCCTGGAGGTGTTCAAAAAACGTGTGGATGAGGTGCTTCAGGACATGGTTTAGTGGGCATTTGTACTGGGTTGATGGTTGGACTCGATGATCTTAGAGGTCTTTTCCAACCTTAATGATTCTATGATTCTATGATTCTATGAAACCCAGCACCAGCAGCCAGGGGAGCTGAAGCAGCAGTACTTGAGAAGGTCCATCTGCCTTCCTCATGCCTGTTTTTGACCCCTGGAGACAATGTGGTTGCTCTGACAGTGGGTGATGGGAGCTGCAAGAGGGGCAATGGGACGGAGGGAAGGTTCCCTCGGGAACCTGGCCCACATGCAGGCTGCCTCATCCCGACTAATTCCCACCTGCTCTCAGCAGATTGGGTCAGACTCGCAGAGTTTGACATCAGCATGAGGCAGCAAAACCACTATGTCCCTGCGGGCAAATCAGCAAGAACAAAATTCCTCAGGGTTTGCCCCTCATTAGTGATGGTCACTGCTTGATAGCAGTCTTTCCAGTGTACGAAGTTGCTATGCAGGCAAATGCTGAAGAAGGGAGTAAGGCCTAAAACTGGCAGACAAGTAAGTCAAAATAAAATAAATAAAAAAAAAAGAAAATGAAGGCTGGCCTTGCTGTGACAAATAGTCACAAGAATAGCTAGGATCTGTATTTAAAAAAGTCTCTATAAACAAAGACCCCCACACTCAATCATTTTTATGTTTTGGGTTTTGTTTTTGCTCTTGTGCATACAAATAAGACATAACTGTACCCAAACTGCCCTAATGTTAAGAATTTCCCAGCTGCTGAAAAGCTGGTAAATGTAGCTGTTAACGTACAGGCTCCTCGCCAGCCGGGCAGGACGGTGACCCTGGGCTGAGCAGCACAGACCTTCCCCGTCATCCCTAGCTGGAGAAGATCTGGGGACAGCATGAATTACACACGCGGGCAACCTGATCTTGGGGCAGGAAATGCAAAGACGTGAGCCATGTCATGCACAATTCAGCTGAAGGCTAAGTCAAAGGTACTGGGACGCCCTATTGTAACACCGAAATCAGGTGCTGAAGCATGCATAAGGCAATGTCTGCATATAATTGCATATACAGAGTGCAGCCTGAAATGAAATGCTTTGAAACCCAGGACCTTTTTGGAAAAGTGCTCCAACAGTTTGCTTTCAAATTGGAAATTGCATCTAGCACATTACCTATAGTTATTGGCCATCTTAGTGTTGCCCCAGAGGCTGCCTGAATGAGTAGGACTGTGAGAGTTGATGTTAACAATAATTTATAGATATATTTTTGCCAGTCTGGAGAGAAAAAAGGAGTATGACTGGCACACTGCAGGTGAAACTGGGGCCATGCTGCAGTTATCTTTTAGTTTAAATAGTTTCGGAAATGGTTTCTCTGGGGTTTTTTCTTGGTGCTGGGTTGTTGGGGGTTTTTTAGGGTTTGGTTTTTTTGGTTTTCGTTTGGTTTAATCTTATAAACTGAAAGGTGTTTATTTATGGCTCTTTGTTGATTCTTGACTTGAGTGGTTTATGTGCTGTTGCCTTCTTAAGGAAAATTACAAACAAGTGAAGTGAGCCCCACCATACTGATCCTTAACAGAGCCTGAAACGTGGTGTTTCAGGGTGTTGCAGAGATGATCAGAGCTTCAGGGCAAACAGCRTATTGCAGCCTTGAGTCAGAAACCTACTCTTCTGAACACACACTGAAAAAAATACCTATAACATTGAAGCAGAACTTCACTACCTTTCTATGCTTGCATCTTATTTTATGTGGCCACTATACATTTAATTCTTTGGTTTGGGGCTTTTCAAGGGTGTGTGGGAGTACAAATGTGTGTGTATGTATGTATACACACACTCTCACATATAGAGAGCTGTTGGAGCTATTTTGCAGGCACACATTGTCTGGCTTATTGGCTGTCACAGGCCCTTGTTGATTTTATTAGCAGAACCAGCCAAATTAAAAAACTCCAAACAATCTGATGTCTTCTGTACAGATCCATCACTCCATCATATGACAGAGAAGACTTTTGTGTTGGAATATTTATTGACCTTGGACCTCTGAGATCCCTGCACGCTGTGTAGAAAGCATGAAAAAGGATGAACAGTACATGTTTCGTCAGGTAGTTGCATACATTGATTGGCACCTTTTATTGCTTGTCTTCAAGGCTAATTTAATGGCACTAGTATGTGAGACAGTAAGGAACATTTTCATTTTGCCAGACAAATTTATGATTGTTTGCAAGCTGTGAAAAGAATCAAGATAACAAA
The DNA here is from genome assembly GCA_030449065.1 of Oceanodroma leucorhoa. NCBI lineage: Eukaryota > Metazoa > Chordata > Aves > Procellariiformes > Oceanodroma > Oceanodroma leucorhoa. The sequence goes on along the minus strand of JASVER010000237.1, from coordinate 137,651 downwards.
CGTTCATTCAGTCAGTATTGATTTTAGGTTCTTTACAGAAGGCACTTTTGGCCATAATGTCAAGATAACCAAGGAATTAGCCATTCTGAGTACTAAAAACCTTTCTGACAACTCCACTGGGTGCCAGGTCACTTCCATGGACACTGAGGTACATTTTACAAAACTGTCCATGTGTCTTCTCTTGTGTTTGTACAATATCTACCCCTAAGGACAGAAAAGGTAATCTTAACATCAAATTATTAAAATACCACATTGCACAGCCATTACTGAAGTGGTTATTAATCGCTTCATTCAAGGCAAGTATTCTTACTTACCTTGAAAACTCCAAAATACTTCTAATATAGGCAGAAGTATATGAAATTGAGTTAGACTGTATTTCTCTAAGAATATATCAGCAAAATTTTTGTACAGCAGTATCCTTACAGACTTCTGATTTAGGTAGCATCAGGTAAGCTTTAAGCTTGTATTATTCTCTCCTTGTTTTCTTTTTTTTTCATTGTTATGAAGAGATAAGGAAATAATATTCAGGATAAATAAAATAAAATCATTACTGCTTGTCTTTCTTTCACTCCTACCAAATATCTAGGCTTTTAACCATGAATTAACTTGCAAGCTCCTACTGCAAAAGCTGCGTGTGCCTCAAGTCAACCACTTCCCTAGAAAGTTGTATGAACGTCTCATGGATTCATAGGACAGAACGGCTTTTTTTGGTGCATTGTCTAGTCTACGTGAGCGAACAAGGTTTCTAATGTTAGGTAGAGCATGCTCAGTGGCCCATGATCAACCTGTTAGAAACGTTGTAAAAAGCGTCTTAAAAACTCTAGGTATGGGAAAATCCAATGGTTACCATTTCACTGGTAACCACCCTCGGTGTTAAACACATGACTGATTTTTGGTTTGTGTTTTTTTCCTTCAAGTTCCACAACTGGATTTTGATCTGCTTCTTTCTTACCAATAGAGTCATGAGGATTGTCTTACATTGGTGTGTAAGATACAGTGGTGTGCTTGAACAAAAGAAGTGGAAAGCACCAGTACTGATGCATGTTTCTTGTGCAGGTTAATATGTCTCCCAGTCTATCCTCAATATGAGGTAAACACATAACTTTATACAATTTATTCATCCTCATCTTCCCCTCAATTTCCAAAAATAGGTGTTCCCTCCCCAGCTGAAATCGTAGTTCCTCTTATTAAAAGCAAGCAGCTTGCTTTGATCTTCCACTGCTTAAGCATAATTGAGTCTAGACAACCTTCCAACTAGCTTGTCCAATTTATAAATGGACAAAGAAGGTACATACTAAATGTTTTTAAGGATAAATAGACCAATATTTAAAAAGCACTAAGAGCCCTTTCACTCAATACGTTCCCAGAACACTGTACTATTTCCAATTATCCTGCTTTTCTTCAAACCTAGAAACAACAAATGAATAACAGATGTCAACTTCTATTGAAGGCTACTTACTGAATGCTAGCTGCTCTTGCTTATTGGAAACCCTTTTAGACTGATTTCCCTTTCTTTCTGTTACCATGACAGTATTTGGCCCAATCCCATGGCTTTTTTTCACATCTAAGAACACTGTGTAGGCAAGTGGAATTATCATTAAAATGAATCCTGTTCACAACTTATAATGAATGTCTTAACTGTGCCCTTGTTTGTAAGTGTTACGTTCTTAATATGATTCCTTCAGGAAAGATAGCATGGAAAATACAAACCTTTAACTTCCTTTGATTATAAATAGTTGATCCTTCCCTGGCTGTAGTAGCCTATGCATCGCGTTGCTATGAAAATACTCTCTTGTTATATTGAGAATGTTCTGCTGTCCTACAATGGGACAAAGTTACCCTGCCACACTTACCTTCTTTGTGACTGTGTAAAGATCAGCCTCCAAATTTATGTAGATATCAAAAAATCTATCCAACCTATCTTGTGCTCAAAAAAAAAAAATATTGAATTCTAGATTTGATTTCTTTTTAAAACACCTCTAATAGTGATAGTACATTAATTTGTAAATATAAATGCTAGCACATAGATCTCTAGCTCTTCTACCCCTAAGCCCCCTCCACTCCCCATCCCCAAATCCCTGAGGGCTAAATTGTAGTCCATTAAAAAATATGCTTCTTAAAACCTTACGCAATAGAGCAACTAATGTGGGGAAGAGGTACATGCACTGAGTGGAATGATATCTGTAGGAAATATATTTTTCTCAGTTTTCCTTTTGTATGCTAGCAAAAAATCAATTACATTATCCAGGGTCACTTCCACATGTGGAAATCATTGGTGTGGGTATCCAGACGAGTAGGGGTCTGTAGTACAATCAACATAAGCTTATTTAAAAAAATACATGTAAAGCTAGCTTGATATCTTTTCTGGTGGCGTTACAGGTTTGGCTGTTAAAGCTAATCGTGTTAATGTAATGTATTTAGACTTCTGTAAAACACTCGGTCTGATGCCACATGACATTTTGATTAAGAAATTAGAACAATACAAAATCAACATGGCCCACATTAAGTAAATTAAAAGCTGTCTATACTATTTATTAATGACTTGGAAGAAAAATTAAAATCTTTACCAACAGAGACAGCAGATGACACAAATACTGGGGAGCGCTAAATAGTGCAGAAGACAAATCACTGAGAGAGGGAGTGGCCTCGATCCCTTGGTAAACTTGTCCACCTAAGCAAGTGCATTTTAACAGAGCCAAAGTCATAGTCATAGAGCCAAAATTCAGCCCATGCCTACAGATGGGGGCAGATCAGGGGAAGACTGTGGATCTGGAAAGGTTTCGGCAGCCGCAGTAGACAAATGGTTAAGCCTTTGTGTTTGACTCCCATAAAGTCACTTCTGGAATACTATGTCCAGCTCTGGAAAGGATCAAAGATGAGCTAATGGTGTGATCAAAGACAGGAGAAACATGCTTTGCAAAAATACCTCCAGGACTGTCATCTATTTACTGGATTGAAAAGAAGGTTAAGGATTGACGTGCTTCGCTGCCTATGCGAAGAATGTACATATGATGTGTCTGGTCTTTTGGAGAAAAGTATATGTCTCAACGTCTGGAAGCTAGAACTGGCCAAGCCAACGTTAAAAATTAAAAGGAAGATTAGAGCACTGAGCGTTATTGACAGCATTGAAAGAATCTGTGAAAGGCTGCAGTAGAATCTTGATTGCTGCTAAATTAAAGCAGCATTGAGATGAATTTCTAGAAGTTATATAGTAGTCCAGGCGAGATCTGATATAGGGTAGTCCTCTGATATACATAACTCAGGGAACAATAATAAGAAATCACAGTTTTGGCCACTTATAACATGTAAAAGCAAATCTATGAAATTTGGCCCTACTACCAGCAATAAAACAAACAAACAAAAATTTCTCTTAATGGTAGCGGAGGTCATGAACTGGAGTGGTGCCTATGCATGTAGGGCAAAATCCAAATAAAGAACTTGGATCTTGTGCCATCTGGGAGAATGGCAGACTCCAGCTCTTCCCTGTACTCCAAACATTGTGTATCAGTGTATAAGGTATAACAGATCTCCTTCCTTCTGGGGTGGGAGCTGGAGGCCTGATGAGATTCCCACAGGTATCTCAGATGGCATTCAGCACATATTATTAGGCACCTGAATGGGTCCCCAGATGTCTAAATCTCTTAAAAGACTGAGCTTCAGGCCTTCCTCCCAAATGTAGGGCTTTTGAGCAGAGGACACAGAGTGGTAGAGTTTGTTGTCAGACTTTGCATCTACTGCCTCCTCTTTTTGCACGTGACACTTGGTGAGCTGTTGAGAGACTCCTTGCTAAGTGCTTTTCATTTTCTGTGAAAAAGTAACAAACAGGATACATTCAGATCACTCACGTTTTTCAAATACAATGATTCCCACTTCTGTTAATAAATCAGATATGTTGTACTGATTTGATAGTTTGCTGGTTTCAAAGAATCTTTCAAATGGCACATTAATACTCAGTTAATTATTTTAGCTTAAAGAGGTGTGTTCCAGGGAACTGCCAGATTTACCTCTCTCTCTCTCTCTGTGTTATAAAGATGTTTTTTTGTGTAATGTAGGATGTACTTTCCATTTCAAGTGCTTCCTCATGCTATTTGTTTGCCTGAGACAAATATTGTAACTTACCAGCAAAGAAAGGGCCATTTCCAGATCATTTTGGTGAGTGACATGCTGGCACTTCCATACCTAGTTTTTGTGCTAATTCACAATCTCTGGCTAGTTCATGAACTTTTTCTATATGTCTAATACCAAAGTTATAAGCCCCAGGGGAACGCTTTATCGTAACATATGCATGCATGTGTCTGTATGCAACCGTATCCGAAAATGTTAAAACATGTTCCAGAAACATTGTCTTTGGGGGAATAGGGAGAGGCAGGTGTCTTTGGAAGGTGAAATCCCCATTGATAAGCTCCCCTAAGTCCTTCTTCTTGTTAGCAAATGAGCAAAAGCCCTCGGTCCTCAACCACTGGGGTCCAGAGAGCCTCCTGCGGTCCCTTCTAGCAGCTTCATTCCATGGGTCTGTGAGCCTAAAAGCTCATTTGGAGAGAGACTGTCTCATGGTAATTTCATGCAAGCCGACACTTCTTGACAGCTGTTTAACTTGGAGCACTTGGCACCTCTTGGTGACTCCAGCTTCTTTTTATCAAGAGAGAAGGAGGTCACCCTCAGACTGTGATGCCACCCATTTGTCCCAATTTGTTGTGTTTCTGACAAGTATGGAAATTAAACTTGGTCATCTTGTGTATAAGTTTCTCAGATGAACCTCTGAAAAGCCTGGTAGTTCTCTTTGGAACTAACGAGTGGGTTGGGATGCATAGATACCCAACAAATCCTAAGTGCCAACTGTAGTGAAGCACTTACAGTACAGCACCTCCTATACAACATCTGCCAGTAGACATTCTCATTATTTATTTTACGTATATATATCTATACTCACATATATATGTATGTATGTACATATATATGTGAACATTTTAATGTTATGTATTTTATGTGCATATTTATAGACACATATACGTACATGCACACACATACGCAATCCACTAAAAAGAGCACCTGTATGTCATCCTAATGAGTTTCTGACAATCCTTAAACCAGTGCAAATCCATTCCTTTTTTTTTTTTTCACATTGATTAGCAATTTAAAAACAGATTTTCTACCAGAAATTTCCCATTCCAGGAAAACAAATGAGTTTCAAGTTATAACCTGAATATAATAGTGAATGCTAATGTTCTTAGGGTACCCTGATATTGCCATTACACAGCTGATCACAGTGTCGAAGAGCATAGCATTCTAGCATCCGTCTCATTCTATCACTGTAGTACTAAAGCAACGTTATATAATAAACATGGGAGGAAGACCGCCTCTCTAAAAATATGAACAAGTACTCAGTAAATAATGTTCCTAAATAAAACAAGGACATTGTGGCAAAAGACCTTCCTTCCCACTTCTTTACTTTTGTCAAAAAGCATTCCATATAATTTCAGGAAGGAGTGCATTTTGTCTTCAAAAAATGTGTCTTTCAACTACGCTTAAACCCATATCTGGGATATATTAAGTAAATGGACCAAAGTGGAAGGAGAGAATTCAACTTAATTTCAGTCTTGATCCTATCTGCTCTAGCCAACTGTATTTCTAGGACTAGAGGCATATAGTATTTTGAAGCAGGAAAGAAACCCATCTGTGTTTTGTTCCAGAATACAGTTATTAACTGGAGCTTGAAAATAAATTTTGAAAAAATTACTTGAGTATTACAGGTCTTTCCTGAAACTGCCAGCTTTCCTGCCCTGACATAAAGGCTAGATTTCAGAGGTGGTTAGCACAGATCTATCTTAGAGTGGTACATCATTGCTGTATTCAGTTGCCTCACACAAAATACGCTTGCAGCGGCCCAAGGCATTACACTGAGTTACGTGCCTACCTGTGGTATGTGACCAGTCCTGCTGATTTCAGTGAGGCTACTCATGTTCAAAGTCTAAGGAGTGATTAGCTACGTTTGCTGCATTGGGACCCATTGTGGCTTCAGACTGTGCTCTGAAGCTAAGGAAAATGGGATTTTCATGTTTTGTAGTAACAGGAGGAGGAAAATGTGCCAGGATCAGAGAAAATACCTATCATAAATAACAGTCTGGGTGACTATTTTTTGGTTGGTCTTGAGCTACAGAAGAAGTGGCTAATGTCTGAAAATTCATGTACTAAGAAACAGCAAAACGCTTATAAGCCATTTCACTTTTACTTTACATGATATAGAGTATTCAGGGCTCTCCTGTATACAGGAATTATTGTTATACTGTGTACATAATGGGGGGGTGGGGGGGGAAGCAAAGGAAGTGACAGGAATGGGGGTTAGGGGAAGAGGAAAGGACAGAGAGTCATAGGAAAATGCATTTTTCACAATTATGTGGATTAGTGGCTTCTGTTCTAATCAAAGCCACAACTTCCATATAAGCATTGGTCATAACAAAGATTACCATGACGGCAAATACTGACATATCACTACAATAAAAGCAACAAGCTGATGAAGCAGATCAGCTAGCCCACCCAGCATAAAAACTCATTGCTTATAAACAAAGCAGCTGGCTTCATGGAGGTTAATTAATATTTTTGCTATCCCCAGTTGTAGGCTAGACAGCTACCACCTTCAGAGAAAATCTAACTGTGTTTAACTGTGTTTGGCATGCTAAGAAGCTGCAGTGGTTTTAGCCGACTGCTGCAAAGGCGTGTCAGATTCCTAATTATTTTGAAGGGGATACAGCAATGCACTTCAGAAGATGACCATTATTATTGCAATGGCCCGTAATCTCTTCTCAGGAATTAGCTTTTAAGCCTGTGATCACAGAAATATTTGTAGAGTCAAGTAGATATTTTCCAACAGTACTGTTGAGTATGATTTCAAACATGTAAAAGTACGGGTGTGTGTGGTGTGAACTTATATATGTGCATGTAACTGCATTGACTATATGCTTGTAATTAAGTATCTTCAATGGTTTCCACAAAAGACTTTGAAGAAAAGTTGCTGCTCTTTCCAGAGAATTACCTGTAACATATTGGGTGAAACTATGTCCCCTTTGTGTGAATTTCAAAAGTCCCAGCCTCACTAGTGCCAACTCTGTACTTTCTTTGTGTCCTGAAAGGAAAATAATGGCTTTTCTCACATCATGAATAATAAGTATAAGATGATGTCAAATTTCTGTTCCAAAAGACAAAGATATAGAAGGAGTTTTTTCACTCTCTGTGAAGCATGAAGACTAAGTGCAATCTGTGCCTCCTGGCTGCAATGCATATATCTGGAATAGCATTAGTGAGGTATTTTTCTTTTCCTATTTGATATTATTCATTAAATGGATTGTAACTTTACACTTAAATCATGTCAGCTATGAGTAAGCAACAACTAAGGCATGGAGGTAGCTCCCGACTGATAGAAAAAACCTAAACCACCTTGTAAACTGATCCAAGAATAAAATTCCCAAGAAATAGGTTTAATAGCTTCTGTGGCATTAGGGATCCTGAAAACTAAAACCAGTGCAATGTTTTACATTTATTAAATCAATTTTTAGTGTCAGAAGGAAGCAAAGCACATATGCAAGGGTCACTGTAAACATCATCCTTGTTCAGATTTGTCTGCATGTTCCAGTGGGGTTGTAATAATTTCCACATCTGCCAGACTCACACAAGGCATAGGAGTAGGTGTAGCTGCTGAAGCAAGTTGCAGCTGGTAGGAATCTGCCAGACCTGCATAGCCACCCATCTTAGGCTTTTGTGTAATTCTCTCTATTTTAGTGTTGGAGCATTTTACAAATTTTTATCTATCCACCTTCAAAAAACCCTGTAAATTGAGACTACTATTGCTGTAATTTCATTCAAAGACACAGCTACCAGAAAAAAGACACAGGCCAATACTGTCATGGTCTGGGCTGTAATAACTTCTCTCCGCCCAAAGGGAAAGTCCACAAAGGAGCAGAAAGTTGAAACTGGGTCTTTCTGAATCTCAGTTAAGACCTGAGGTACTGGACTGTGTTTTATTTCTGCATGCTTTCATCCTCCAAAGAATTGCCTGAGTTTACTTCTATGCCCTTCAGTTTCAATGGGCTTGATGAACGGCAAAATCAAGCACACATATAAGCCTTCACCTCTGAGAGTTTAGAAGRGGAACAATTTCTAAAGAAATACATGAGTTATAGAAAGCAATATTTTGAGATCAGTCTTCTGCAAGCCTAAAACATGTGAGTGACAGGAACTCATGCCTGGAAGTATCAAAACTTTGGTATTTCATGGATGATTTTAGCAAATTAATTATTGAAATAGTCATTAAGAATACATGTCCTTAGGGTCCTTCTTATGGCTTCCAAAAAGTTAATTACTGGCGAATTGGCATTTTCTCCTGGAAGGATTCAAGCAGATGCATTAGACTTCGTGGGATCTACGCTGTATCTTCTGACTGCCTTGCACATGCAGGGACGTGATTAGTTCGTGCTGCTGAAGGCATCCTGAGGAAACTGCCAATGCTGTGAACAAATGTGAAAAGTTCCTGCTGCCCATACCAGCACTGGAGCTGCCAGTTAGCTGCTCCATCCAAAGACACTGTGAGGGAATCGGCTGTTTGGGACTGTTTCATGGGGGGTTTTGTTCCTCTTCAGAGAAACACAAGTGTGCTTGGTGAGGCAAAACAAAAGATTTAGTCTGAGAACTTTTACTTCCAGCAGTTTCCCCTGAGCCATATTTAGAACAAGAAAGCTCTTCCTTCATAGTGTTGACAATAGCTATTTAATATAATTGTTGAAGTCATGAAGCAATTTCCATCCCAAGTACATTAATTGACATTCAAATTACATTACCTTACATTCTTTCACTTGTCCAATGAGAAAAAAAATTAGAAAAAAGATAATTTAAATATGTGCTGGCATCAGAAAAGTTGGCCCCAAAATGAGAGGGGCACTCAGGGGACCTCACAGCGTGTAAACTCGAATGTTGCTGTGCTTATACTGCTGTCTCTGGTTATGTGAAATATTAGGGTTGGAATTAGGTCTGCCAAAAAATGAAGGTTTGGAATGTCCAAAATAATTCTTGAATTTGTGTCTAGTTTGTCAAGTAGCTGAAGCTGAAAGAAAAGAGTTCTTTTCTGGAATACAGTGTTTTGACATTTTCAAAATGAGATGTTTCAATTTTTCATTCTAGAACAACATTTTGTTTCAAAACTTATCTAGCAATGATACTTGAAAAGCATTCAAATACCCAGAATTGAGCTAAACATTTTGTTTCAGGTCAAGGAAAACTCCTTGTCCAATTCATGATCCTTTTTCCTTAAAATACCAGTTATTCCCATGATGTTAACTCCTGTAGGCAATGGGTAGCTAGCTGGTCCCCTGACAATCACAGAGGTATGCAGGTGGGGAAGTTTTCATTGCCTTAAGGAAAAGCTGAAGGGAAACCTGGACAGTTTTTGTAAAAGTAACATAGAAGTGTGTGTGGGGAGAGAGAACTGCAGGAAGTTTTATGCCAAATCCTTGACATTACTGTTTTACATTGGGATGATCCAATGCCTCTCCATAAAAGCGGTGTTAAGGCTTTTAAAAGTGCTGGGAAGACCTTTTGCAAATCTGGCCTAAGAAACAGGAATATCTGCAGACATGATTTTTCATCCTCGTTTCTTCTGTGAGCACCTTTGTTCCCACAAGGAAAGAATAATCCAACTTTTGCTTTTTAGCTGCCATTTATTGCTAGTGTTATGTCACAATAGATTGAATTACTTAATGTGGCATCATACATGAATGAGCTGCAGTGAAACAAAAAAAATTAGCAAATGAAGCTTGAACTCTTGCATATTTAGGGTGAAATGAAACTTTCAGATCAACTGTCTGTTCTTGCCTTGATCTTTATTTAAAACAGGCTGGTTTCTGAAGCCTATGTTCTTATATTTCACATGATGGTTACCAAAACACAAGAGCACATTATAAGACAATAAGAGTGCAAAATGCCTCCTGTTTGATAAGATCAAGGACTTTAGAATAACAAATTACGTGACATATCCTGTAACTTACCTTTAAGGGAAATCTGGGACACGTTTTTTTAGACCGAAAATTTAATACCCTGTTGTTAAAAGGCCCACTTACTGTGTGACTGTAGTATGTAATTTGTGGCAAATTCGTCCTTGTGAGTATTTATATTCTTTGTAGAGAAAACAAGTTTTTAAGAGTGGTTAGTTTCTATTAACAAATGTCACTGCTTTGCTATTTAGCCACATTTGAAGAAAATGTACTTACACTGTTGATCTGAATAGCTGTTAAGTGCTATATGGCTTTTTCTTTTCTCTTATGAAACACTATTGGTTTAAAACTTAGGTGCAGCTCTGCTGCTTGAATGGGTTAGGGGCTGACAAAGCTAGCTAGAATGAGACCAGATGCTGGGCAATTTTTACTGCCCAATTTCTCTGAATCTTTCAGTTTTTGTCAATCTTCTTTCCCTTGGGCTTTCATGATTAGAGACTATAGCTCATTCCAAGAGATGTTTTTCGGATGTGACTGCTCCTTTAATGAGACTAAGCTAACCCCCCAGACTTGTTTCACTTAGAAACCCTGGCTGTATTTATCGCAGTTGGCCTCAAAGGATTTAGTCTGCTTACTCCCATGCATCATCATCTTCTAGGAGGTAGCACTAACTATACTGGCACTTGAACCATGCTGTGTATGGGAAATAGAAATACTGGAATTGTATGTGAAGCAAATTAAATCTCTCTAGTGCTGGAAGGTCAATGAGCCAAATGATCTTTCAAAGCAAGTAACAGAAGAACCCCAGTGGCTTCTCTGAGTGCACTTTCTTGCCAACCCTGGTCTCATTCCCGCATGAGGTACAGCGGGACCCTGAACCCAGAAGGTGTAGGGCAAATCCAGAGAGCATTCTGCAGTCTGGAAAGGGCCTCTGCCTTCACTGGAGATCAGATATGGGCATGAAAAAATGGTGTAGTAAAATTAGACATGAATAACAGAGCTTGCCCTCATCTGTCATTGCAGACTAGTTAACCCAATGCTAAATTCCAATGAGCATTTCCCTCCACACCCCCTTTGTATTTACAGCCACCCCGAAGGATGGGAGCTTGCTGTGCCAAGCACTTTGCAAAGCTGTGAAAAATAAATGCTGTAACAAGGAGGAGGGAAGGTTGCAATCCACTGTGTACAGACTGTTTCTGATTATAGGTATGTGTGCAAAATTTTCAGTATTGCAAAGTGCCAGCAATCTTCTTCCCTCATAGGTAGGTCTGTCCACTGATGTAGGCAGGGGTTGAGGAAAGCCATGAAGGAGGTGAGCTCAGGGACCCCCTTGGTGATGAAGCAGTGCTGGATGGGGGGCCTGCGGCAGACAGGGCTCAGGGACCTTCAGGTGACAAAGCATGTATGTCAGCTCTGGGATGGGAAAGGATTTGGGCAGGGACAACACTTCACAGGTGGAAAGGGCAGAGTCATGGAGGGCTTTGGAGAGGAGGAGGAGGAAACTTGCTGTGAGGGATGCCCAGTTTGGTTTAATTTCCAAATGCTTTATCAGTAAAGGGTATATACTGCCTCAACAACACTTTTAATCCTCCTTAAGCTAAATTGAAGACCTGCTTTTCTGATTGTAAGGTTCATATTTGCAGTACTTGTTGCTGTCTCAGGTAATACGAAAAGCATCTACAGACTCAAAAAGAAGGTTTAATTTTTTTCCCTAAGGCAGAGATCTGACATGGGATAATCCACACTTTATATATGATACGAGGAGATCTGTGAGAGATTGAAGAAGTTCACCAGGAAGGTGGAAATGAGAGCGATATAAGAATGGGGCCAGTGGATTTGTGCTTTTTTCTGTGCTAAACCTAGTATATTAAAAAAAAAAACCACCTTGTAAGTCACACATTTCAGATAGACAGTAAAAGTATATGCACTCTTGTTTCAGTGGTATTGAAATCTTACTGTACAGTAAAGCAAAAGCGTCCAGCTGCTTCAGATAACGTCAGTGCTTGCTACATACAAAAAAATATATAAAGTCCTGAGCCAGATCTGTAAGGAAAAAGCCACATTTCCAGATGGAATTTTCACATAACAAGAGTTTACTCACATCCCTTATCCCTAGCCCCAGGAGGTAATCATCTGGTTTGACAAAAATGCCTGGCTGTCCCTGAAGTGGCTGACTGGTACAAGTCTGAGGCGAAGCAGTCCCATTGAGTGTTTGAAAGCGTTTCATTGATAATCCATAGCATCTCTTTCTCTGCATAGCTGGCACATAGCAGCTGTTAATGGTGCATTATAGCACATAATGCACTTAACCATGATATCTCATTGTTTTAGGCACTATTCCACCGTCAGAGATATCTTATTAAAGCTTATCATTACATGCTTGACATTATTTTAATAGCTTTGGTAACTACATATATAAATAAATCTGAGACATACAGCAAGGTCTGAGCTGCTTTTCATGTCACTTCCTGACTTAATTCAAGACTAACTTTCCCAAAAGTTATCAAAATGTTTACACAATATATAAGAACCAGCCCCTCTTCCCATTTATTTTCACTGTCTGTCTACCCAGATGGAGATCTCTCTTTCAAACTGGAGTCTGAATTACACAGCTAGTCCAAGACCCTGAATCAGCAGAAGCTGAAGACCTTTTATTTTTGTAAAGGATGGTGTTACCAAAACAGGAAGAATTTGGCTGAAAGAACACTGTGTCTTTTATATTCCTTAGCCTCCCAGTTCCCATTGAACTGATAAAATGTTCCAGGAACTCCATCTCTCTGGGTGGGTATGAAAATATACTGGGAAGATTTCTTTAAAGAATACTACCAGGTGGCTTGAGATCAACAATTTGATTATGTTTTAGAAAGAGCTGAGTGTGAGAAAAACTGCTATGAATGGGAATTCTCCCTCCCTCCCTCTCGCTCTTCTTTCAACAGACCATAGATAAAGTGTTGGTTCTAAAGAACAGAATATTGTTGTGTTCATTTATATGAGCTATAGTATTCTAAGAAAATGAGACTTTCTCTGAATCGGGGGAAAAAATAACCCCATATACACTGTCTACTCGTTAATTACGACAAATAACTTGGATGGGGATGGTGGAGCTTGGTTTCATTCAGCTGGAACTGCGGAGCAGATTACCCAGCACACAGCATGCAAGAGCCTTCCCTGATTCATTTAAAATGAGCAACAATCATTTAACTTTTTCAGCAGCATTAGGTGGACTCCACTCCTGTAGAAGAGCTTGTCATTCATTGGTAAGAAAACATGTCAATGTCACTCTTGTAAACACTCTGTGATATCTATCATAAATGACAGACAGTAAATACATTCCCTTCTCACTTATTTGAACTTTAAAAAAAATAAACTATTACCTGTTAGTCTAACCTCAGTTCCTGGTAAAAATATGGAGAATATTATTTAAAGAATAATGCAATCATCAGACATCGTCAACATGGGTTCACAAAGGGAAAGTCCTGTTTAACTAATTTGATATCCTTCTATGATAAGGTCACCCACCAAGTGGATTAAGGGAAAACAGTGGATGTAGTTTTTCTGGATTTTAGTAAGGCTTTTGATACTGTCCCTCATGGCATCCTTCTGGACAAGTTGTCCAACTGTGGGATGAGCGGGTTCATGGTGCGCTGCATGAAGAACTGGCTGAATGGCGGGGCCTAAGGGATTGTAGTGAATGGGGCTACATCTGGCTGGCAACTGGTCACCAGCGGTGTTCCTCAGGGCTCAATTCTAGGGCCAGTTCTGTTCAATATATTTATCAATGATCTGGATGCGGGAGTTGAATGCACCATTGGGGGGCAGAGTAAACCCCCCATAATCGAAGAGGAAGAGGTTAATGACCTGCTACGCCAGCTGGACGCTCMCAAGTCTATGGGGCCGGATGGGATCCACCCGAGAGTACTGAGGGAGCTGGCAGAGGAGCTTGCCAAGCCGCTCTCCATCTTTTATCACCGGTCCTGGTTAACGGGGGAGGTCCCAGAAACTGGAGGCTTGCCAACATGACGCCCATCTACAAGAAGGACCGGAAGGAGGATCCGGGGAACTACAGGCCTGTCAGCCTGACCTCGGTGCTGGGGAAGATCATGGAGCGGTTCATCTTGAGGGCGCTCACGAGGCAGGTGCGGGACAACCGGGGGATCGGACCCAGCCAGCATGGGTTCATGAAGGGCAGGTCCTGCTTGACCAACCTGATCTCCTTCTACGACCAGGTGACCCGCCTAGTGGATGAGGGG
>JASVER010000237.1:3120-118599 GCA_030449065.1 Oceanodroma leucorhoa | reverse complement strand
TCATAGCTGTCCTGCCGCACAATGGCTTCCAGCTCCTCCTGCTTGCTGGAGGAGGACCAACCTCAGTTGGTCCCTTCCAACTGAAATATTCTGTTCTGTTCTATACTAAAAATGAGGAGCTGAGATTCTAAGAAGCATTTGTCTAACACACTAATTCTCATCCTCATACTTTGACAACTCCTGAATTTCAGCCCAAGGTCCCTAGGCTGATTTGGAAAATTACTCTATTTCAACTGTACCATATGGTTGATTGAAACCGATTTTCCCTGGTCTAGTTGTCTTTCATTCAGAGCCAGTCAAAAGATCAAAGTGACATTTTTGTTTCTGGCATGAAAAAGAAAATTCCAATTAAAATTGGAGTTGAAAACAATTATTTCTAAATATTCTAAATCAAATAGTGCTCATTTTGTCTATATTATGACTTTTAAAATATAAGCTAATTTGTATTATAAAAGCAATAATGACTTCACGGATTTTTTCATTAACGAAACCTATAAACCAAATACTTAATAACCACCAAAACCTGCTCCAAAGTGAGAAGCAGGTTAAAAAATCTGAACCATTTTTAGAAAAAAATTTAAGTAGTTCAGTAACTCCTAATTATTCTGGTGCAGATCAAAATAAATTGTACTGAATCACTAATCTATAATCACTAATATATAATGTGCATAAATATAATATATGGGATGATCTAAAATATGTCAAAGGCTTCTACTGTATTTTTCTAAAAAGAATAATCCCTCAATAGTGATTGAGGGAAAGACTCAGTAGTCTCAAGTAGCATGAGCTACTTGAGAAACAACTCAAGTTGTTTCAGACATCCATGCTGGAAGAAGCAAAGGATTATTCACCTTATTATTTCGCTCCTCTGTTCTCAGGCACCTATTTAATTGCACTGTGGTCACCAGGCAATCTACATGCTAATATTAACAAAATTGTTTTCTAGAGAGAGTCTGGTTAACTCTTGTTTTAACGTACATTGTGCGGGCGCAAGTCGTTGCTTACCTCCTTACCTTCTCCCAAAGCACTGCATCGAGAGCACCATCGAATTGCTGTCTCATCCAAAATCCACAGTCCAGATCATAAATGCCTTTTTCACACCTAAGAGAAATATGTGATTCCAGTTCACATAAAAGACTATATTCACCTTGCCCAAAAGAGGGTCTTCATCTCAACCTTCCCAAGGAACTGAGTTGTTCCCGTAGGTCACTTGCCCTCATTCTCACTCTTCCTTTTCTAAACAGCAAAAGTTTTCCTCCCTCCTTCCCAAGGCACATTTGACTCTTCCCACATCTCCTCCTGAGGCTGGTTCTCTGCCTAGAAATCAGACAACCAGTGAAGAAGAGAACCCAGGAAATGTTGGAAGAGCTGGAAGAGCACCAGCATTGCATGGTATTGAATAAAAGGCTTATTTAAGGTGTTAATGGAACAAATTCCTGTGTGCAAAGGAAACTGTGGGGGTAGCTAAATTATAACATCCTGCTTTCAGGATTCTGAATTGATAAAAATCTTTAAGTTCCATGCCAAAATCACTGCAACCTTTATCTTCTGCTAAAGGGCCTTTTTTTCTCACTTGTAACCACTGTTGTATGTCCGTGAGGTGTGGACCTGATGTTGGAGAGGCTGTTACAAGGGATCCTTGTAGTGAAGGATCTCAAGCTGTAAAAACCAGATCTGTTTCTCCTCCAAATGATACCAGCAGGAAGAGGAGAAAAGACCTTTTCTGTGACTATGAAATATGCATGAAATAACAACCAGTGAAGTATGACAGCGTTTTGCCTCGTATTGTCTCAGAGTGCATCCAGATAAGCTGTGGTAGATCGAGCCAAGGCAATTTAAGATGTTGCGCTCCGCGGGCTGGCAGTTACCCTCACTGTGGCTAACCAGGCAAAGACGGTAGTAACCACAGGTTCCTTAGCACTGAAGTTCACAGCCTGATGTATTAAATTCAGGTGCCCTTTGCTTTGTTTTCCATATGTGATACCAGATGGATGCACTGCAAGAGAGGCCAATCCATGTGCTTTCAGGAAGGCTAACGAAACCCAGTGAAAACCAGATAGGAAACAGCAGAGACCGTCTCATCCTAGTCCTATTAGTTACTGAGTGGTTTGCATCTCTGAAATACTTAAGATTTTCTGACACCTTTTTTTCCCCTTTTGCATTACTATTATATAGCTTATTATACAAAGAACGCATTCTCTTTTCTTTTTGAACTTAAACTTTGAACTACATTCTTGGCCAGCAGGGCAGTCAGTGGTAATGGCTTCCACAGTCTAATTATGTTTTGTATGGGATAATATTTCCTTTTATCAGGTCTGAATTTGCCACCTTTTGATTTCTTTGAATGCTTCATTGTCACGCGTGTTATGAGACAGGAAGGATAGAGGTTTCTGCTCTGCTTTCTCTGTAACATTCATTATTTTGTGTGCTCTTATCATGTCTCCTCTTACTCACAGCCTTTCACAAATAAACAATGCCAGTCTTTTTAATCTATCTTCCTAAACAGTTTTCTCACGTGCTTAATAATTTTCAATGCCATGCTCTGACCCCTGTCTAATTCTGCAATACCCTTTGTGGGAGGGGGTGCTGGGTGCAGTAGTTGAATACCAGATGAGGTCCTGCCATCTATGTGTATTCCTTACCGTAACACAAAAAGCAGAAGTCAGTTCAAGCTGTTATGTTATGGAAATTTCATAAAAGGCCTGACTTTTCCTAATAACCTAGGCAAGAATAATATTGGGCTTATATTCTATTTATGAAAGAAATCTCCAATATGACTTTATTTTGTGCAGCACTCTTGATGCCAGCTGTATCTGGAAATGCTTTATAGAATAAATATCAGAACAAAAGGATTCTGTAGTAAATAATGGCAGTAAGAAATACCAGCTAAGGATAGATCTGGAAGAGTATTTAGACCCCAAACTCCCATATAGTCCAAGAGAAAACTTCGGTTGCTATAGATTGCTAAATGAGTTTATATTCTCATAATATTTCAGCTGGGGTGTGTGCTTTGAAGTGAGTTTCCTGTTGCCCCTATTTACCACAGTTTTGTTCTCATGGCAAGGCACCCTCATCAAGCAAACAGAGAAAGAAGAACATGAGTCTCAGACGCTAATGGGTGTCCAGCCCTCAGCCCCAGACTGCAGCTAATACGAAATAAAGCCCCTGTAATGTATGTATCATGGACTTCACCCTCTGCGTCCGATGGATTGCTCTGCAGATGCAGTCTTGTTGTGCTCTACTCCTTGCCACTGCCAGCTGGCCAGAACATTCAAGTAGCTGAGCCAAAGGTCCAAAACATCCCATAACTTACAATTACGATCAACTTTACTCACATGAGTAAGTCTCCCAACACCGTCTCTACTAACAGGTGAGGAAATGTGTTGTCATTGAGATCGTCCATATCAGGAGGCCTTTCAGTGCTTAGCCCCCATGTGCTGAAGGAGAAAAGATACCTGGAATATGGAAGTAAGGGTTTAATCTGAGCTTGCTTAGGAGCAAACTCTGGATTTCTGCTGACAAGACATCGGTACAGAGCCATGCTGGGCATGGTTTTGGGGAGCACAAGGTGGGACAGGGACACTTTTGGGGTATAAGGAGCACTGGACCGCCAAACAGTGCCTGCAGTGAGCAGAGAGTCACATCTTGAATGCAGGTGCATTCCAAAGGACTCATACTTGTGTTCACCTCCAAAAAACTGTGGCAGGCCCTCCCACACTCCATCAGCCACAGATCCACCTGTGTGAAGATCACGCAGGAGTTAATCCCATACGGCACCTGTGGCTTATCTCAAGGTCTTGCCCAGAGCTTTCCTGCAGCAGCMTGCATTGGTAGGAGTGCTGAAAATGTGGGGAGAAAACCAGCAATGTGGGGTCATACCTTTTGTGCACCTTTGCAAGTTCTTGTTACTTCATCAGACTGAAGTTGAAAGGAAAAACCAGAGGGAAAGAAGATTAGAGGAGGAAAGAGGAGGGAAAGAACAAATGCCAAGGGAAAATACCTGGGAACAGTAGTAATGGGGACAAGGTATGAAAAGGATCAGCCTGGTTGCCTACAAACCCYATTGATTAGCAACACAGAAGAACTCCTTAGTGCTGTATCTTTTTCTCCAGACATAGAGGGCAATGGAAATACAATCTTCTGTTTACAGGGCAAAAACATCAGAGGATAAAGACAGGGCACATATGGGAACATCTGCTCTTCCTGAAAGATAAGCATGCAATAGGATGGGAGCTATGACAGAATCACAGGCATCGGTTTACCAGTCGTGAATCAGGGAGGAACTAGAATTAAAGGCAGCAAAATGAACGGAAAGAGACTGAAGTTAAAAATAGCTATGAAATTGAGGGTGCAGCTTGTTCTAATAATCCAGAAGAAATGTCCCTGCTTCTTCCTTACTTGTTGTATCAAATATTACAACCAAATATTCTGCCAGTTCCAGTAATCTTTACTACCAGTGGCCAAAACTGGGAGCAATATTAAATGTTTACAAAGTGAGCAGATATAACCGGATGAGAAGAAAGAAAAATCTTCTATGTGAAGATTGGAATCTAAATGGAAAGAAAAATCTTGTACGTAAAGATTGTAAAGGTTGTCCATCAGTGGACATGGGAAGAGCTACAGACGTCTATCTGGATCTCTGTAAGGCCTTTGACACGACCCCCCACAACATCCTTCTCTCTAAACTGGAAGAGGTATGGATTTGATGGGTGGACTGTCTGGTAGGTGAGGGATTGGTTGGGTGGTCACATTCAGAGGGTAGTGGTCAATGGCTCAATGTCCAGATGGAGACCAGTGACAAGTGGTGTCCCACAGGGGTCCATATTGGGACCGGTACTGTTTAATATCTTGATCAGTGACATAGATAGTGGGATCAAGTGCACCCTCAGAAAGTTTGCAGATGACACCAAGCTGAGCGGTGTGGTTGACCCGTCTGAGGGACCGGATGCCATCCAGAAGGACCTCAACAAGCTCGAGAATTGGGCCCGTGTGAAGCTCATTAGTTTCAACAAGGCCAAGTGCAAGGTACCTGCACTGGTATTGATACCAGTTGGGGCAAACCCTAGTATCAATACAGGCTGGGGGATGAAGGGATTGAGAGCAGCCCTGCCGAGAAGGACTTGGGGGTACTGGTGGACGAAAAGCTGGACATGAGCCGACAATGTGTGCTCACAGCCCAGAAGGCCAACCGTATCCTGGGCTGCATCAGAAGAAGCGTGGCCAGCAGGTTGAAGGATGTGATTCTGCCCCTCCACTCTGCTCTGGTGACACCCCACCTGGAGTACTGCGTCCAGCTCTGGAGTCTTCAGCACAAGAAGGACATGGACCTGTCCAGAGGATGGCCATGAAAGTGATCAGAGGGCTGGAATGCCTCTCCYATGAAGAAAGGCTGAGATAGTTGGGCTTATTCAGCAGGGAGAAGAGAAGGCTTCTGGGAGACCTTATTGCAGCCTTTCAGTAGTTAAAGGGGGCTTATAAGGGAGATGGACATAAAGTTTTTAGCAGGGCCTGTTGCAACAGGACAGGGGGGGTATTGTTTTAAACTAAAAGAGGGTAGTTTTAGACTAGATTGTCCTGGGTTTGGCTGGGATAGAATTAATTTTCTTTCTAGTAATTGGTATAGTGCTATGTTTTGGATTTAGTATAAGAAGAATGTTGATAACACACCAATGTTTTTAGTTGTTGCTAGGTAGTCTACTTCTCAAGGACTTCAAGCGCAGAAGAAGCTGGGGGGGAGCATAGCCGGGACAGCTAGGCCAGCTGGCCAATGGGGTATTCCATACCGTATGACGTCATGCTCAGCATATAAGGCTGGAGGAAGAAGAAGGAAAGGGGGGACGTTCGGACTAATGGCCCTTGTCTTCCCAAGTAACCGTTACGCATGATGGAGCCCTGCTTTCCTGGAGATGGCTCAACACCTGCCTGCCCATAGGAAGTAGTGAAGGAATTCCTTGTTTTGCTTTGCTTGTGTGCGCGGCTTTTGCTTTCCCTATTAAACTGTCTTTATCTCAACCCACAAGTTTTCTCACTTTTACCCTTCCGATTCTCTTCCCCGTCCCACCTGGAGGAGAGTGAGCGAGCGGCTGTGTGGCGCTTAGCTGCCTGCTGGGCTTAAACCACAACATAGATATAAGGAAGAAATGTTTTACAATGAGGGTGCTGAAACACTGCAACAGGATGCCCAGAGAGGTGGTAGATGCCCCATCCCCGGAAACATTCAAGGCCAGGTTGGAGCAGGCTCTGAGCAACCTGATCTAGTTGAAGATGTCCCTGCCCACGGCAGGGGCGTTGGACTAGATGACCTTTAAAGATCCCTTCCAATCCCAACTGTTCTATGATTCTATGATAAATATATACCTATTTAGGATAAAGGTAAAATAGAAATAAATATAAACATGTAGAATAAATGCATATTGGATAAACAGAAATATTTACAGTATATAAACGTATAGTTATAGTGTATCATAGACATGAATGATATAGCTACAAGCACATTGGTATTTCTCCTTCCAACCAGTGAGAGTCTCGTGCCTCTACTCAGAAAAGGAGGGTGCCCTGATTAGGTAGGTGTGCCAGGCAGTCTGATAAGGGATAAAATGTCCATTTAAAGGGTTTGGGTTTTTCCTGCAAATCTTCTGTAACTCCATTGCTTGGAGTGTGTACCCCAAGTCATACTCTGTGCAGAATAAGGGTTGAATATATGAGAGGAAAAACTGGAAAATAAAGTGAGATGGTAACAACAGGCAAACTACTAGCACATCAAAGTATAAACCTAGTTAGCATGGGGGCAGTGGATAATTAAATCACAGGAAAATCCCCAAGATTTGTGACAGGAAAAAACTCGTCTGTGTTCAAGTTTTCTGCCTTAGCAAATGGAGGTCTATTCTAAAATGAAGTGTGCTGTTTAAGACAATTATTAATATTCTCTAATTTTCTGTATGCATACAACAAGTTCTTGAGGTACTCTTCCTCTCTTTTGAGTCTCCTTGATATGTCATAACTATGTACATAAGGCCCCAGGCAAAACAGCCACTGGTTTATTATATTTGAAAAATGATTTTGATCCTCTGAATAAAGAGGCATAGACTTGTGCAAAGCAATATTATTAGTGTCAGAGGCCTTTTGGTTGAAATTTATGCTATTTTTTTGTTTTAGGTAAGAACTGTGCAACCACATTCACTTTCTAAATTTGATAGCACTGGACACACACCTTCCAGTTTAGGTCTGATGGACTCATGCAAAAGTAAGCACAAATGAACACACATACTCTACACGTATATGCAGCAATTTGCAGGACTGGAGCCAAAAACTGAAGTATACTGTTAAATGTTAATGCAAAGAGCAGCTGGAGGATGCTGTTTGCTGTGCACAGCTGCTGTATGCATTGGTCTTACAAAACCCCAAAATGATGCCAACTTTTATCAAGTGCCATCTATTGGTACCTTCCTTATTTGCATATATATAAGTATGGCATATGCTTGTAATGGTTCACTTGCAGGAATGAGAGATAAAAGACATTGATAAAGGGCTTTCAAAATGTTTTTGCTAATTCTTTTCATATATTATTACCATTTTGAGAGGATTGTACACCAAATGGCAACTGTGGCTTCAAAATGAACTAAGTTTGGTTATATTAAAGTGACATTCACATCCTTATTTAACGAGTTATAATATTTTTGCAATTTAAAATTTTCCTTTTGATCGGGAAAATAGTCTCAAAATTGCTCCCTTGATGATAATGTAACTGTGAGAAATCTATACTGACGACATTAGAGCACAGTTATCAGCCTCTTGTTCATACTGTTCCAAAGAGTAATGGGTTCTTTTGCAGTGATTTATCCTGAAATATTCTTTCATGGTCAAAGATGCCAATCTCTGTACGGAATATAATGAGAAGACTTCTCATACGCAATTATCACTTAAGGACTTCACACAACCAAGTGAGGTGAAATTAAACTTACATAATTGCATTATCTAGGCTGGAGAGATCTCTCAATCATGGACTTGCTTAAGAGTAATCACTTCCCTGAGTTCTGCTTGCAGACAAGACGTGGTTTGACTGCTTGCATTGTCTTCTCCCTCAACAGAGCTGGTCAAAGACAGTTTGTGGGAACCAGGAATATTTTTTCCTAAAAATCACGTGTCTGAAAAGAAAAAGATGCTAAAACCAATATATTTGCTCACTCACATGCACTCAGGCAGAATATATTATCTGCTGCTTGGGGCTGATGGACTAACTTGAGAAGTCCGTCCGAGCAATGAGAAGTATCAGCTTTTATGGTGCTAATTTCCAAGATTCATTTGTATAGTTTGGTTCTGATTTAACTTTGAAGGGACAGAAAAGGGTATAAAGAGTTCAGCATTTAAGCTGTCATTGTCATGTCCTCATGGCTTTCATAACAATTCACAAACAGCATCTGAAATTGTTGAGAAATAGACTATCGTTACTCTTGCATAGTTGGTAACTTTTCTCCAGTGTTATTACATTATACAGATATTAATGTGGT
Organism: Oceanodroma leucorhoa; assembly: GCA_030449065.1. Taxonomy (NCBI): domain Eukaryota; kingdom Metazoa; phylum Chordata; class Aves; order Procellariiformes; genus Oceanodroma; species Oceanodroma leucorhoa. The sequence goes on along the minus strand of JASVER010000237.1, from coordinate 110,092 downwards.
TAAACCAGAGGTATTGTGGTTGAACTTTCAAACACATAAGCTATTTTGCTTTATGGATCACAAAAAGCAAAACTTTCTAGTAAGCCATGTGACAGTGTTAAAGGTAGATTATGTTCTGCCCAGGACACTAAAAGCATTAAAAAGCATTGGAGCACTTATCTCTACTCCTTCCAGCTACCAGAAGGGCAGCTAACAGTATCATTTACAGAGAAAACAGCTCATTTTCTGTCTCTTGTCCCTTGCTTCACAAATTTCATTGCAACTGTAAGTTAAAGCAGTGCTACAAAAGCCTGAAAAATATGAAATTTAATTATTGTACCTGGGCAACCGCACTAATGAGCAGTGTAAGAGTTTAATTGAGAATAGACTAATGAACAGGATGCCTGTAATCCATTGAAGGATTAACCAGGACTGCACAAGACTTGTGATACTGCAGGAGAGTGCATAGACTAAGGTGTCAGCAAGAACTGGATACCTGATGCTTATAATAGCTGACATTTTAATGTGAGCTAGGATAGGGGTAAAGTAACTAATCAGTTAAAAAGTTCATGAAAGATGCCTAATGTGAGATTATAAGCAACAGGAGAATGTGCAATATTATGGTCTGAGGAACCAGTTAACTACATTTTAAAGGAGAGTGCAGTTTGGACTCTCTGCCTTCAGGCTTTTGTGGGAGTGGATGACACTGTCACTGGTACATGCCTGAAACTATGCTGGCACCATGGATAAAGAAACCTGTGTGGCGAACCTGTGCTGCATCTTTTTGGATGCCTGAGCCCAGCTGAGAGTGTCCAGTCCTCGAGCAGTGGGCTTAGAAGCAGAGTCTGGAGCTGTCAGCTGTGACCAAGAGGGCAGCACTTTGGCCTGGGGGACAGTAGTCCCAGCAGCCACAGTGATGCTTTTGGAGTAGGCGTGTTGGTGAGGACAGACTCAAGGAGGAGCAGCCAAGAGCAGCATTTTCGGTTTTAATAGAGAATAAGGAAATCCAGGTCAGGGAAAATTATTTTGCAGCTATCCCCATATGGCTTCTACTCCTTACATGGATATTGTTAAGAAAATGTTTGGGATACACGCATGCAAAACAGCTAAATTGTGTTGAATTTTGTTAGGACCCACCAGGATAAACCCTCAGGAACCATGGAAAAACACACTGATGGCTTTCTTTTGAGAGACGGTGATCTGCCAAAGGTAATTCATATACAGGCATGATTCAAAGAACTGTATTCAGCCTATGAATAAATGTGTGACTATTGCTGACTGTGATATACCTCCTAGAGAGAGAAACTCTGAAACTATAGGCTCCAAACCTAAATCATATTCTTTCCCATGTATTCTGAGAATATAATCCAGAGGTCTTGGTTTGATTACAGAGGTTTCTAAGATCCTTCTTCAAGGTTTAGGACCTTTCCAAAGCACATGGATGTACTTCAGTCTGTGGTTTGCATTTGAAGCGTGATTAGCTTTTCTTCGTAAATGCCTTTATGAAATGTTTACATGTGAAGCACACAAAAAAACGTATATGTTTGATGATGTTTTCAGCATTAATGCTTTAGTATAGTGAGAGAGAATGTATCTGATTGACTGACTTGAGATGAAAGGGAATGGGAAAAAATCTCCAAAACCCTTAGGAAGAACAAACTTGTGACAAGCAATGATAACAAAAGCTAAAATGATTCCTCAGGCTTATATTTACTTCTCTACAACCGCATCCACGTTTCACCCTGGTAGGGCATACAGAGAATAGGCAACAAGGCTCATGCTTTACAATCTGGATCCAATTCTGAATTTCAAATTTTCAAGGATGAGGATAAAAAAAATATATCTTTAGTCTCCTATCATCCTGGCCTATCTGAACTGGTAGCAAGCTTCAAGTCGAGCTTTGCAAGGTGTCCCCAGCTGTGCTTATGGCGCTGCCTGGAAGGTATGGAGTGACCTCCACAGTCAGCGGCACAGCATCTTAAGCAGGGAGCATGGTCAGAAGGATGGGCAGTCAGTGACATTATTCTGACAGATACTATTGGAAGACTGAAAACCCATAGAGGCATTTTCTTGCCTTGTTGTAATCTTTCACGTCTGACTAAGGCTCTGACTCTTCTAAAGCCAAATCACTCTGATTATCCCACCATTATTTCTGTCCCTTCTGGCTCAGTAGGAGATAGTGTAATCCACTTTTAGTCACAACACAACAGAGGGAGAGAGGAGTCTGCATTGACCTCTGAGGCATTTAATCTAAGTTGCCTCATAACACTTTAATGAACATAATCTATGTGCTCACCTAAAAGTCAAAAACAGATTCCCTCTTCACTGAAATGTCCTGCAGTCTAAGCCACATAGTAATTTGGTTTCAAGACTGTCCAGTGCATGAGCTGCAGCCCCCATAGAGCTGTCTGAGAAGCCAGACCTCCCAGGAGGAGTCTGGGGGTCTGACAATGCAAGGTGGGTTACTCCGATGAGCCAACAGTAAAACGAGAGAGGAAAGTAGGTTTTCTTGCATTCCCTTATCTCTGTACTGATCCATAGCATGCTAGTCTAAAATCCAGTTTTACCTCTGAAGTTTCAAAGGAATAAAGAGGGCACACATATGTGCTGTACAATAGATTGAGCCTGTCCTTCTCAGTGCATCGGAACATCTGGATTTACGTAAAACTTGGAGAGAAAGCAATGAGGATTTAGCTAACGTTCCACATGGGATGAATTTCACTTCACTCACATAAATCCCAAATAACAGGCTTTTACGGGATGGAGTGTAGGTGTCAAAGTGTGAGGCTGTAGTGCTCTCCTTTCTAGTGCAGATGCTTCCAGCCCAGTGCGCAACAGGCAAGAGCAAGCGACGGAGTCTGCATTCACAAGCTCCCGGGTCTTTCCCCAGGACCGCTGCTGAGGGCTTCCCCACCACTTCAGTTGGAATGAGTGGTAAGGGTCCCATCTGGTCTGGAAGATGCATTGAAGACCCTTTGTCTTGCTTTGTTCTAAGAGCTGACAGGCTGAATGCAAAAGGGTTTGCTTTTTCTTTTTATGTAGAAGTAGTTGATATCAAACTTCAGATGCTTGCATCTTTGTTTAAGGGCTGAGGACAGTCTGCAGACACCTGTGCTGTACAGTGGATTATCACATGAGGGTCACTGGCTGGTGTTCTGGCTTTTTCTACCCAGAAGAGCACATCTAGCCATTTTCTGACCTGGAAAAATACTAATGTAAAACCAGAGCTCCTGAGCTTTTGGGAGTATGGCTGGCTGTAGCACTGTTGGTTTTGGTCCCTGCCATGTTGCTGGGCTGAAGGTCTGAGCCAAATTGAACATAAATCTGAGTTCTGGCATAGCTGCAAGGAGGGCAGAGCACTGTGCATATTTTCTCATCCATGCACTTGGTTTCTGAAAGCAGCAGAGGTGATTTTTACACGATTTTTATTTACTAACACAAGCTTTACACTTGCTCGCTCCCATTCCGTCTTTCTCTGTTGCTACCATGAACACATAGGAATGAAAGAACAAGCTCCTGTTATGCATTCATTAAAAGCCTGTAATTTAGCTGCAATTGCATTTAGTGGGGGCACACAAAAAAAATCAATGCTGGGAGACAACTGCTCCAGGGCTAAGTAATGAAAGGTCTTAGGGAGGTAAGACAGTCAGAGTTTGCCCAGAGCAGTCCCAAGAGCACCCTTTGGATGGCAGCATTAATTTCTATAGTTACCAAACATTGACAATTAAGAAAGGGAATGGAAATCAAGGCCCTGCCTTTGTGAATGTAGGGCCCATCACGTATGTGGCCTTCTGTTAGCAATTACCTTGCCTGTGTATACAGGCTGTAGTGGATGGATGGCATGAGGGCTCGCAGGAAATACAATCTCTTTCTAAAACACAGACCAGAGTGAAAGAGACGTGTCCCCAGAGGGGACTGAGGGATGGTTAATGAATCAAGCAAAGGAAATCTGGAAAAAAGGGATCTTTTCAAGAGTTCTAGGTGCTTTAGAATGTCCTTGGTGTGGGGGGTGGTCGAGTGTGTAAGTAAAGGCAGAGCCACTATGGATTTGGAGGGGAGCTCTGCTGCATACCACCGTGGAGAGCAAGCTGATGACCTACTTTCTGAATATCACACTCTCCCTTTGTAGTCTTGACATATGTTCGCCCTGTGACTCAAGAGTACCTTTGCAGCACTGATAGACAAGCACAGGTCTGAGCAATTGCTCATTTCCACTGGCCTGGGCTTTGCACAACACCCTGTGGGCTGAGAAGATCTACCAGGGACCCTGGATCTAAATTTTGGTTTTGCCTTAACTATCAGGACATGTCCTCGAGTGTCCTAATCTCATGGTTGAATTTGGTTGGTGCCCTCATAAGAAAAGTAGAAAAATGCTGGAAAACAGGCAAACAAGGAAGAAGAAGCTGCTGAGAAGGTTTAGCTGGAGACGGGGCATCAGCAGGAGCCAGATGAGGAGGTTAGAGTCTACAGGACTTCCTGATGAAATTTACTGAGGTATGGTTTCAGATGATAGGGATTTGCCTCTGCATGAGAGCGGTTTCATTTAGCCTGAAGCATTGTATAGCTCAGCACAGTCTGTGGACCTTAATAGCTCCCCTCTGCTCACACATGGGAGATTTCTTGCTGTGGTTTGGGATGCAGCTTGGGCACCCCCTGTGCGATAAGGATCTCACCAAAGCCTGAAGGAGCCAGGCAGCAAGCAAATCTGAATGGAGCACTGAGATGCCTTACTGACACCTTCATGGTTTTGGTGCAGTGGGTCCAGTGCAAAGCACATGATTTTGCGTGCAGTAGAAACATTGATTCAGAAACTATTGACAAGAGCAATGAGCTATGAAACATAATGAACACTGACATCAACTTGTGCTAGTGGAAGCATATGTATCTCCTAAATGACTATAAACATTTCCAACCTAGTGTTAGCAAGAACAGTATTAATAGCAACAATGACATAATGGATGGGCAGCCCAGAAAGCGAACCATATCCTGGGCTGCATCAAAAGAAGTGTGACCAGCAGGTCAGAAGAGGTGATTCTCTCCCTCTACTCCGCTCTCGTGAGACCCCACCTGGAATACTGCGTTCAGCTCTGGGGCCCCCAAAATAAGAAGGACATGGACCTGTTGGAGCAAGTCCAGAGGGGGGCCACGAAGATGATCAGAGGGCTGGAGAACCTATCCTATGAAGACAGGCTGAGAGAGTTGGGTTTGTTTAGCCTCGAGAAGAGAAGGCTCCAGGGAGACCTTACTGCAGCCTTCCACTACCTGAAGGGGGCTTACAGGAAAACTGGAGAGGGGTTTTTTACAAGGGCATGTAGTAATAGGATAAGGGCTTTAAACTGAAAGAGAGTAGATTTAGATTAGATATTTGGAAGAAATTCTTCACTATGAGGGTGGTGAGGCACTGGAACAGGTTGCCCAGAGAAGTTGTGGATGCCCAGTCCCTGGAAGTGTTCAAGACCAGGTTGGATGGGGCTTTGGGAAACCTAGTCTAGTGGAAGGTGTCCCTGGCCATGGCAGGGGGGTTGGAACTAGATGATCTTTAAGGTCCCTTCCAACCAAACCATTCTATGATTCTATGATGATCCAAAACTCATCCTTCATTAGGAAACTATGGTGGTATATGGAGATATGTTCTTATATCTTAAGCCAGAAAACATAAATACCTTTGATTTGTTTGTGGTTTTACCTGATAGACTAGACTGTCAAAAGCTCTTCTCACAGAAATGAAGGCAATGGTGTCTGTAAAGTCTCGCTAAGGATATCGCTCACATCTTGCCTTCAACCATGAATCACATCAAACAAACATCTTTTACATAGCACTGCCTTGGTCTCACTGAGCCCACTTGAGTAGATAATCTGAAAAAATAATTAATTTTAATTAAGTTACGCAGTTTTAACAAAAATACAGCAAAGACAGAGCATTGTTTAAGTAACATAAGGTGGTCTGGACTGACCCCCCCAGAAAGCAGAGGCTTCAAAAGCCACACATAAATGGTGAGGTGTTACGCAAATGAAAGCCTGCCTTGTCATACCTTAGTCCACTACAGCCATTATCCTTACATGTCCTTATGTGACATGAGCCCTGGCTTCATCAATAGCTCATTCACTTTCAGTATGTTCGTTTCAGAGGGAAAAGGACCCTGAAAAGGTACCAGTCTTTTCCAATGGAAAAGGATGGGGCAGGATGCACAGTGAAGGGAAAATGGAGCTTTACTATGTGGCTCCGCAATTTGAGTGCTGTCCTTTTCCTTTCGGTGGCATTGCTACCTTAGAGAGGGTAGCAGAAACACAAAGAAGCTGGTTCATCCCTCTGCTATGGTCACTTCATGACACACTGCCCCGAACAATCCTCTGACCTGAAGACAAACAAACCATAGATGTGGCAGGCTCTAGAAAGAAGCAGCTCTGGAGCATTTCTTCACCCTTGCTCCTCACTACCTTCAGCAAGGCTTGGCAAGTTCATGTGCCTAAAGGGAATATTAGAGTGACTGTGGGATAGACATGAAAAGAGCTTACTGAGAGGAAGCAAGAAAAATGGCAGGTGAGGGAGAGGAGTAACCAAAGTGATATGGTACATATCTACCTACTAGCTCTTAATAAAATAGGGAACCACATCTCAGTGAATCATGGGACAGAGGGTTATATGCAATGCACACATCCTTGCTAGTCTTCTTAGCTTGCCTTGGTAAATCGATATCTGTATTAAAGCTTTTCTTTTATACCAGTCTACACAGAATTAACATCAAGCACTGTATCACAAAACACTCCTCTGTTTATAAAAGTCCTAACAGTAAAGTTTTTCTGTTTGTCTGTTAGTCCTTTATTTTCTAAGATCAATGATTTTTAGTCTAGCAAGTCTAAAAAGAACAGTTATCAGAAGCTTAACCTGTACTCTTGCTATAATGCCGCAAATTCATATGCTGGTAACTTGAAAACATTCTCTTTCACAGAAGAGTAAAGGTTTTCTATGACCTACATTGTATTTTTGCCCTATTCTAATCTGACAAATTCTAGTGAGGGTACAAAAATAATGTTTTTTCTTGCCTAACAGTAATTCAAATCACCAAAACAAAGAGGTTGGGATGCAAAAGGAATCCAAAAGAGCCGTACACCCACCTCCAAGTGCAAAGAAGATAAGCAGGTAGCTCCTCTCTGTTTCCATGAGATCACAGCTACACACTCCAAACTGTGAAGTGCATAAGTCTGTGGATGTTAGAAAATAGACCTGAAGAAGCTCTCAAGAGGTCATCTTGCCCATGCACTTGACCCAAAGCAGGATCAGCACTCTTTGCTCATTCTTAACAGGTGTTTATCTGCTCTATTCTTAAAAACCACCACTGGGCAGAGACAACACAACGTTTTCAGAGTTGATTCCACTGTGTTATTGTCCTCAGACAGAGAAAAACAATTTGCTTATGCTTTGTGGGAGCATTTAGTATCTTTTAAGTCTTGCCATGGCCCTGCATTCACCCTATCTCTTTTGAAGCTAAAAATCTCAATTTCTTCCAAGTTCTTGCATATCACATTTTTTAAAAGCTCTGAACATTTTTGTTGTTCACTTCTTGCCTCACTCTAATTAGCCCATAGCTTTCTGGAAGTGCCATGTAGAAATGAGACACAGTACCCCAAATAAGTCTGTGCTGAGCGGAAGGATTATTTCACATGTTTTGCCGTAAGTCTACTAAAACTCCTTTCTATGGTGTCTGCCTCACAACATACTGATTCACATTTGGCTTTCCCATCCATCATAACTCCTATACCATTTCTGCTATACTACCTAGCTGTTCCATCTCCCTCATGTATTTGTGAAGTTGTCTTGTGCTCTTCTACACTCCATCCTCTCTTTTTCTCAGAAGTAATTTCTTCAGTTTCTCCAGTTTGTTTTTTATTCTTATTCTGTCCCCCCAGCTGGTGGCAGTGCCTCCCAGTTTGCTTGCATGTTGTGTGTTTGCAGACACGCTTTCTATTTCAGCATGTTGGTCATTAATTGCAAATCCATCATCTAGGGCAAATCCTCTGTGGTACCTCACTCAATACAACCTTACAGAATGATGATAAATCACTGGTAACATCTGTTTGTCTCTCAACACACAGCTTGTACTCATCCTAGAGAAATTTTATTGTTCACTTATATGAATGGCACTCTGCTAAGTTTTGGATTTAAAAACAAAAGAAATGGGGAAATAATTTGTGACCATCATTTAGATATTAGCTAAGATTTAAATAAATCAAAATACGAGACTGTTTTCTTTGACTTGTCAGTACTTGCAATAATTTTACCATGGCTTCAAGTCCTCTTGGTATTCATGTCCTCCAAGTAGACAAGTTTTCTTAAACTATATGTAACCTATCCACACTTAAATTTTTTTGGATAACGACAGTGAAAATTCAAACTCAGAATTTCTACAGCTTTTGAAGGGGTTGCTTATTCTGTAATGCAGATGCAAATGTTAATATTCAGCATCTGCTATTGGTAAATACCACTTTAAAACAGCTGCCTAAGGACACAAAACCCCTCTGATCTGCCTCGAGTCTTTGCCTAGACTTAGCAACAGGTGCAATATTCAGTGTGTTACATGCTTTGGGCTTGCAGGATTGTGCAGGGACACTGCAAGTCAGAACGCCTGGTTTTCTCAGGCAGAAAACCAGCTCTGCTCCCACATAGGGAGAGCAGAAGGGGAATGCGGAGTCCCGTTTCATTCTACTCCTACAGCTCCGGGGCTTGTGGTGGCCAGGCGTCGTTCCTAGGTGGGCTCCTCAGTCATATTTCTTTCAGTTTTGTTCTCATCACTACTGATACTGGCATTAATTAGGTATATTTGTTCAATGGAGGTCTAAGTGGCAGTTTTGGCCTCATAAAGGTTGCTGTCTAAGCTTAAAAGATATAACTTAAGATGAGGATAGAAGCAACTGCATATTCTTGCTCTGATTCAGTCAGGATGATGAATCAGAGTTTGTTATTTTGACTTTCATTGTATTTAAGCCTTTTGCAAGAACTTTAGTACATAAGTGCATGGAGTAAACACACACAGCTGACATAAGAGTACGGATGCCGGCTCATGCTACACTCATCTTTTCTGTCAATTCTTCGTAGGGGCTGAACATCGTACAAATTACAGTCTCAGCAATTTTCCATTGCGAGGGAGTCAGCGATGTCAGATTCAGATTCACAGATTGACAGCACAGACCAGTTTCAATGGATCCTTTCAGCAAGCTTGCTCTCAGGCTGCGGCTGTCAGTTATTAGGGAGACATCTTCATGTTTGCCAGGAACTCCTTTTCCCCCTTCAGACCATCTCCTCCACATCCACTTTCAAACTGTGTCCCTGGTGAACATCCTTCAGGGAAGGTGCAGGCGCAGAGTGAGACAAAGGAAACAGCAGGCCACTTCATTTCCTTGCTCACATTTTTCTACTGTGAAGAAAGAAAGAGTTGTGTCAAAAACCAYGTTGAACTGCCGTCATTTTTCCCAGGTTAAGGTTACTTGGAGTGTTGATTCCTCTGTCTTGTTTTCATTCCGTTTCAGATTGATTGCAACCACCTCAGCTTTTTGTTTTGGTTTGTTTTTTTTGGTTAGGGCTTTCACTCCCAAGAAGTATTCAGCGTACTTCAGAAAAGAGATACCATCATTACGCCACGGATGATTGAGAGTTGTATATAGAGAACAGCTACAACCTAAGGAAAGAGGGTACAGAGAGATTATTTTTTTGCCTTATCTTCTCCACACAAAACAGACCCAATGACCTGAGACCACAGTCCAGAATGACATGAAGAATTCATACTGGAATTACAGAAACTTTTAGCAGTGCTGGAGTGCCATTAGAGCTTCATCTCCTCTGCCCGTGAGGAGCACGAAGAATTTAAAAACAAGATTTTGATACTGTCAGACAGTTTTCTCTTTTTAGAGCTGTGCATTTCTAATGGCTCCTTTTGTTACTCATGGCAGTTTCCCAAAATACATCTTGTTGTTTGTCAGTCAACACATAAGGCTTTTTCTTGTGGACTGCAAAATTAAGTATTTCAAGAAGAAACTGAGTAGGGGTTAGAATAAATATTTGTCTTGAAGGAGATTTGTGCATAGTGTTACATAATATGTAAAATGATGCTATGATACGCTGGAGAAATCTATGTGCTTTCTGGGGGACAGCATCATTCTCTTCCAGAGATAACCACTAAATAAACCATTTCTGATATACTGACATCAAATTAAAATTGACAAAAGGCTCTGCTATGGAAATATTTATTACTGTTCCCTCAAAACAAGAATACAGAGTTCTCTTTTGATGGTCAGTTATGTAATATTCTTCCAAAATATCTGAAGTGGAAGAGATCATTCTCATTTTTAAGTTTGGATACTCTCTGAAGAGCACACAGGAAACACAGTACTACAAAAAATCGGTACATTGCTAATAAAACTTTTCAGAAAGTACACTTTGGAGGCTCACACTGTGCCATGCCAGCCTGGGAGAAAATTAGAAAGAAATCTGCAACCACTCCAAACTAGCCAATGTTTCAAGATCAATTTCATCAGGTTAGCCCCCTGTGACTGCTTGGCTTTAACCATTTTGGCCCTTAATTTAGGCTGGCACCAGAAAGGTCTAGCCTGCTGTGGTCAACAGGCTAGAAAGAGCTGGGTAAATTGGTAATCTTAACCCATAGTCATTTCCACTGCATTGACTTTTGTCAAAATGTTTTTGAGGTCACTCATCAGGTATTTTGTCTGCAATTTGTCTGTAACTCAGACTCTAAAATACTCGTGCAACCAGAGGGCACTGGAATTAATGGGCAAAAAGGTGACTCGAGCTGCAACAGTCGCCATTAGTCACAGATCCACAGGAAGTTTATTCTAACCTGCAAACACATCAGTGTGATGTTAATCACACACTTACTTATCCTAGTGTCACTTTTTTATCTAAGCACTTGTAGTGAGGTGGTCTGCACAGTGTGCCACATCACTGGCTATTTCAGTGTATACTCAGATCCTTTGGTGTAGACAGAATTGCAGTATGCAACGTGCGCAGTATGTAATCCCATACTGTGTTATGATGCTGTAGGAAATGGGAGATGCTGCATATTCTGTTTAAGCTGTGCTCCATTTTGTGCCCAACTTGGAAATTTGAAAATATAAATGTGAAAGGACGGTGACATGTTTCTGGGCAACATGTTTCTGTGTGTTAGAACAAAACCCGAGTAATGAAATTTGGCTTGAAGGCTCTTCAAAGCTCCCCTCTAAGGCATTTTGAGGTACATAAGATGGCTGTATGCTCTTCAGTCCTTCAGATCTCCAGCAGCCACAGTAGTGTGGCTTCAAGGAGCCACGCCAACAGAAAAGATTGATGCGTACTGGCTGCTCCCCGTATCCTCTAGAAATGTCCCTTGTGTGAAAAGCTGAAGCACAAGGGAACACAAATCTGTTATGCTTTCTCTCTACTAGCAGGAAAGGTGATTGCACAAGCTACTTTTGTAGGAAAGGTTTGTGCATCACTGTTGCTGTGTAGTGCAGAATTACAGAAGGGCAGCCAAGGACGTGCCCTTGCTTTTAAGAAAAGAGCCAACTATTTTAAAAAAAAAGAAAAAAAGCCTCTGTCACATATTATATTTCAGTCCCATTCTACTGAATTGGATAGTTGCAAGACTATTTGTATTGAAGACTTGATCACTAGTGATGACACTGTCAATCTGGCATGGCATTGCCACCTATAGACAGCAAAGAAAAGACAGTCAGACTGTGCAGCTTCACAGAGCTTTCTAATTATTTTGAGGGGCATATCAGAAATCTCACAGAGGCAAGAGATGTAAAGGATCTGGCATCTCCTCCCAGACTAGAAGTCTGGTTTTTGTCCCTTAGATATATAGGACTGGGTCTTACTAAGGAATATTTGTTGAAACATAATTTTAAAAAATCAGAACAGTGTTCTTTCCACATCGCCCTCTATAGCACATCAGCCACTGGTGAACAGATTGCATGCCAGTTTGGAAATGTTTTAGCTGTTCACATGTTACAAAAATAGCAGCAATAATTTGCAGCCAAACTAGTATTTGAAAGCTGTGGCTAGAGAAATGCAGGGAGGAAGTTTGGACAGTCCTAATTTAACTTTATCAGCAATTCTCCAATTCCCATCTCTTTCAGACGGACAGAGTACAAAAAGTTGGAGATATTTAGAACTCCAGCTTCTAGAGGAGGGCTATTTCCATCCAGTCTTTTTGATCAGTCGTGGTGTCAAACATCTCTCTCCCTGCACTTCACTTCAGGATTACTTGTATGAAAAGATACCTAACCTGGACCTATCACTTAAGTGAGGCATGGCCAACCCTTTCTGAAACAGTGCCTCTGGCTGTATATACGGTTTGGAAAGGTAGTGTATTATCAAGAGCATCTCAAGAAAAAGCAAAACCAAGAGGCCACGGCTGAGGTACAGGGCTGTGGTTCTTTTATGCGCTGTTCCTCAGAGGGCAGAAGTCACTGTACTCTATTTTACCCTGTTCAAAAAAGGTCATGTTTTCAGATGTGGCTGCTGATTTTTAAGCATCCATATCTATATTTAAGCACCTCCATGAAAACAATCTAATAACATTTAAGCTAGCAAGTATCCCAGATTTGAAGTTGCAGGTCTTTAGCATGGCTAATAAAATGGCTGACAATTAAGAACCTTCTTGGTTGACATAGATATCCGTAGTCAATTGTATACCTTTTATCCCTCATGTAGACATTTGGGTTTAACTTTTCCATATAGTATAATTCTTGTATGTTAGCCTAAGTCCCGCTAAAAGATCTGTAAGACATGGCAGGTTCTTAGGGACATTTTCAAAATAGGGAAAGATGCTCTGTTTTTGACAGCATGACATAATTCACACTCTAATTTTATTTAGGTTTGAGAATCTCTAAAATAACCAGGGTAAAGTCTGTGAAACCAAGTTTGAAAGCAATATAACTAATTTTGTTTTCTCATGTTTCTGCCAATAAAAATTAATAAAACAAATCCCTAGAAAAGTTTCACAATTCTGTAATGTTCACCATCCAGATAGAAGTTGTTTCTTTAATGTGTTTTTAATACAGACTCCCCATAATCAGGGAGCACTCTGTCACACAGAGAAAGATGGCTTTGCCCTTCATGTATTTAATGTATAGCATGCTCCTCAAGCCCTCTCATTTCAGTCTCTACATGAAAATACATTATCATGAGCGTAAACCACTTAGGCAAATTGCCTAAGCAATTCAAGTACTGCCAGACAGAAAACTGTCTGGGTCTGCCCTTTGCTCATTGAAGTCAGGGTCCTTCAATGAGGAGAGGAAAGAGGGAGAGATCAGACAGAACAAGAAGATTTGATCTTTACAGTCTTGTCTGGAAGACTTTATGAGGTGCAGGTAATCTACAGAGCTTCAGAAATACTGAGCTGAACATTTTCGCAGGTCTTGCAAAAACAAATTCTTGCTGACTGTGTAAACTTGTTTAGCTTTTCATTTTGTAGCACTTCACTTAGTACAATGATGCGAATGTAAGAAAAAACCCCAACAAATTACATTTAATGACATCCACAATAAAGAGGTAACAAAACCAACATAAGATACATTACTTGGGGGCATTATAACTGAGACACAAAATGTTAAATACTGCACAGACTTTAGAAGGACTTGTCTCTTTACGTACAATGCACTGGCTTCTTTGGTAAACCTGTGTACACATTGGGGAACCAGAGTTATAAAGCCCAGGATGGAAAAGGAGGGTCTGGCCAACCTGCATGCGTTGCCCAGACATTCAAGGACAGAGTGTTTGTTAAAAAGCAAACAAACAAACAAAATACCCCCACGTGATTTGTTGGGATCTTTTGCATAGGATGATGCTCTTGTGAGGAAATAAAGCTCCTGAACAGGATGGTCAGTCAGTGTCTGGATGGTGATGGGACTCTCTGTTGCAAAGGTCCTGGACTGGGCTGTGAATTCTCATACTTCAACTGAGCACCGGTTCCACCTGAGCATGTGGTTCCTTGTTGTTGATTATCTTAAACTACGTAAAAAGCATATCCTAATGCTCTTAACTATGCCCAAAAGACTGTTCTACATGACTGTTCTTGCACCTGCAGGACCAGGTTCTACTGACTACTTAGAATCATGTATGGTTTGGTGAGTCTTGCAGCGGGAAATGCCTCAGGCATGGCTGGATGGCCGGGCTATCCACCCAGGATGTTAACTAACACACGTGTACACGCAGGGGGTGGCTACCCACTGGCCTTCACACAACAGGACTCTCTGAAATCCCTGCCTGGAGACTCCTGCACCGATGCACAGGACTGCTTGTGATGAAGCTGTGCAGCCCATCACCTCACCTGCATAGACAGAGGCGGGCTGGGGAGTTTCAGAAGGAGGAAAAGTTCACTATGAATCTGCATTTAATTGAATGCATTCAGTTAAGTTATGCTCCCCTAGCAGATTGCAATCATGGAAATTCCAGTGGAAAATAAATCCGTAYTTGTCAACCTTCAGCTCAGGATACAAATGTCAAGGTCAAGGACTTTTTAACTGACTCGTTAACAGCCAACTGTACATTTTAGCACAACCTGTGTGTTTCCCAGGCATATGTCTCCCACAAGGGCTGTTCCTTAACTGCTAAGTGCACAGTGTGTATACCAAGCTGCTGCAGTATCTGTCTCCAAAATTAAAATAAGATCACCACTGGCAAGTGTGGATTTTCCGTTATAGCTTCTTATACAAAGAACGAAAGACAGCCTTGAGTGGGATGACTTCAGTTACAGATTGAAGGGGAAAAAAACTGAGCTAGAAGGAAGAAACAAAGTAGAGGACCCCAGCCAACCAAATGAACATAAAAATGAGGGAGCTCCAGAGTCCTCTAAATATCATGAGATTTGTTTAAAATCTGTGAGATTTTAAAAATAAACTTTGGCTCTTTCTGTACACCTTGTCTGGTCTCAAAACAATTTGCAAAGCGGAGACCCTGCTTTATCATAATTTCTCAGACCTCTAAGCACTAAGAAGTAAATTGTTCTTTGATTCACAGTAAAACCAGAACTGGCAGAACAAAAAAATTGCCCATGAGCAAAATTTTGGAGTGCGTGTCCCTCCGTGCGAGTAACTACATCCATCCTCAGCTACCATCCCAACCCTCACAGGGACAGATGACCAGATTTGGAAATATGCATGTGCAGGATCCTGGTAGCTGGTACACAGCCACCGTTAAAAATCACATTTCCTCCCCAGCCCTGAGAAAATTGCAAGGGCTGCTGCAGCTATCCAGATTAGTACCAGATATTTGGCTTTTAGGTTGTATTCTTAGCTATGAAAACAGAAACAAATGTTACTTCCCCTTGCATTGGTGATCATATATCAGATTGTTTATGTCTTTCTACCACAAGGACAAACTATCCTTGAAACGCCGGGCGGTTCATGAAGTAAACAAATGATAGAGACTGTGCAGTAATATATTATAGACAAATACAATCTGATAATCAACACATTTGGAGGGTCTCATATTTGACAAGCATGTTTCAAAAGCACCTGTATTTATAATCTCGTTCGCTGTGGCAGCAGATAAATTTCTAGGCAATCCATTGTTCTGGTTTTTACTTGATGATCATTCCCACTCTTTACAGTGAAGTTTATATGAGTAGTGGGTGGGACTTCCATGGCAAAATTGTATCTCTTGATGGTAAAGTCAGATTTCATTCAGCATGGAGGAAAGCAGGGAAAGGAAGCAAGCTTTACATGGCTCCTGTCAGGAGCAAAAACATTTTAATTTACACTTGTGATGCAGTCTCTGTTTAACATACTGATCCAAACCAACCGGGAGGATCCTCCGCAGAGGGTCAGCAGTTTCGGAGTGGGGGTGGCCCCCGAAGCCATGATTGGCAAAACTGCAGGGGGGAAAAGCTCGGTGGACACGGGAATGTGTCCTTTCAGCCAGCCCCACGGACAGGCTTGGGTGACAACTGAGTGCCAGTGCCAAAAGAGCAAGGAAGAAAATAAGACGTGAGTGAATGAGAAAGAAGGAAAGGCAATGGATACAGAGAGAACAATTTATTTCTCTGCAGATCCATTTCTAAACCTTTTTTGGCTGAAAAGCCTTACCCAGAACTCTTCACTTATTTATGGCACCTATTTAAATAATCTTAACAGAAGGTCAAGAGCTGATCAGATTGCCGTGGGCCTTTTGTTTCCAGTCTGGCGCCTTGTTTCCCTCAAAGATCACTCACCTAAAGCCTACACAGTAGCAGAGCTGAAAGGCTAGGAGGAGGAGGTGGAAGGAGAAACAGGAAGGTTGGTAAAGAATCAGGATTTTTGTCATCCCACAAAAATTCACGCACTGTTCTGCAGAGATCTCCACTGGTTTTTAAAGTCAGCAGAAGCAGCAACTCTTTTACAAACCACACCCTGTTGCATTTACTCTGCAATTTGCCCTTTTTTCACAACTCTTCTCTAGTGCCTGGCTGACCGTTAATGAATTAGAGTTGAACCCTGACATTAGTCCCAGACTCTACCCACTCTTTCCTCTTACCCTCCCAGGACAGGACTCACTATTTTCTGTGTGAGATGTCTATTGGCAAGTTTAGTTCAAGGGTTCACTACCTTGCAAGCCAAAAAACGATAAAATAATATTTTGAGCTGTTTCCTCTATATTTATGAAAACTGTTGCTTTCTGCATACTCATGCCAACAAAAGCCATTCCAGCTGACCTCTGCTTTGAATAAATAGAAGTTATTTTCTAATAGTACAAATGATGTAAGAGGAATAACAAAATAACTTAAAATATAGTCAGGAGAAGTTTATTTATAAATGGCTTCCAACTGTCCTGGGACTTGCTCCTTAAATGATTACATATCTCCAATATAATTCTTCAGCAGCTGAAGGCTTTCGGACTCCAGCAATGTACTTAAGACTACCTACTTTTAAGCCCATATTGTAGTCCCTTTGACTTCAGTGGGATTGCTGTGTTTAGGGTAAAAGACGTGCTAAACTGCTGCATTAAATCAGGCCCTTGAATGGAGGTTACTTCACTGTGCATTTGCTAAAGGAGAAGGCCTTTCACAACCTAAATGATTTCTTAGCCAGTGCCTGTTTTTAGGAAAAGCTTTCTAGCATGGGCAAAATCTTCTTATAAAAATATTGCACTTTTATTTACAACAATGTCCCCCAAGGATTTTGTAACAAACCAAGTCTACTTTCAGATGGCTTACTGTAGCCTTGTGACACTTACTTTCAACTACAATTATTCAAATTTAATACCTAAAGGTGTGTATATAGCCACCTACATTAGATTTGCAGCTTTACTGAGAAACAGGAGCTTCTCCAACAGAAAGCACAGACACACACACACAAGTCTGAAAATGATGTTGCTATTTAAGTTTTCAGATACAGATTTTATTTGACATTTGATTTGGACACTTATACTCTGAAATCTCAATTAGCTGAATTTCAGTTGTCTAAGATGCCCCATTATCTGAACAAGAGTGTTTCTCCAAATGCCAATAAATTCTTCTAAAAATTGTTTTGATTACCACAGCTTCTCAAGTATCAGTTCAGTGGAACAATTTAAACATGCTATTACGCAATGAAGGTTCCATGCTGCACAGTGTTTTATTAGTATTATAAGTCAATAAAACTTTAGGTGTTTGAGTAATCATAGAATTATAATATATGATAATAATTAGAACTATTTGCATTTTTCATGTTGCTGCTATAACATGCAATTGAGTGACACCGATCTCTTTCTATGTTGCCTTAGACATATTTGCATAAAAATCCTTCTTTTAGTTCTAGTACATCTTACTGTTTCTATTCTGAGGCATGAAAGGAGAATTCCAGGTTTTCAGGTTTTTGAAAGGTCTTGTTGTAATTCCATAGCTTTCTCCACCTTCCTTGTCTGATACAGAATTTCATCTGAGGCTTTTACAAAAAGTGCAATATTTTGCTCCATTGCAGCAATTTAGCCAGAGATTCTACCACAAAGATACCCAGAAAAAATTACTTTACAATAGGCTGTAAAAGGTGGTCACACTGTGGACTGAAAATGCCCTGTGTTGATCCATTTTAGGTCAATCTGTTATTTGTTTGTGGTTTGTAAAGGTATAAGCAATATTGAAAACAGATGTCTTTTTTATTTCAGGATAGGAACCTGGGCCTGGAAGACACCAGGTCTGCAAATACAATTCACCCCACAAACATGGGATACTTTGCTGTTTTCTGTAGCTACAGCTAGGGTCATCCCCGTAAAGTCCAAATGACAAGGCCATAAAACACTTCCCTGTAAAAAAGCTGAAAGATTAAAAGCTACCAAACCTACAGGACGTCCTAAAAAGACTGCAGGAGATACCATAGATTTTTCATTATTATGCACCAATATAGCAACGGCTGTGAGTTCAGTCAGGATGTGTATATATAAGACTAAACCACTACAAATCCTTGTGTGTACATGCATTTCAGCTCAAAGGAAGTTCATTTAATTTCAACACAGATCTTTTCCTGATGAAGTAAAGTTAAATGGAAATAAATCGCCTTTAAGAAGGGAACAATACTATGTGTGCACATTCTTTACCATAGTTTAACAGCTAAATATGCTGAAACTCATGTCTGAAATGTTGAGTGTACACGGACTGCCAAAGAAACTTGGGAAAAAAAGATGGAATGGTAGAATTGTAGAATAATTTAGTTTGAATGGGACTTCCGGAGGTCATCCAGTCCAACCTTCCGCCTTGAAATAGGTCCAGTTAGAGCGGGTTGCTCACGGCCACGTCCAGCTGAGTTCTGACTCTCTTGCCTCCAAGGATAGAGACTCCACAGCCTCTCTGGGCACCTGGTCCTGTGTTTGGCTAGCTGTATAGTGAAAAAGATTTTCCTTGTATCAGATCAGAATATCCCATTTTCCACCTTGAGTCTTTTGCCTCTTGCCATCTCATCATGCATCCTTGAGAAGTCTGGCTCCATTTTTCATTGTAACTGCCCATTATCTGTAGAAAGCAATGTTGGGCAGACCAGAGAAGAGTTGCTTCTGAAAGAAGAAAATTGACTGATATTTTTTGTTGGCATGGGTTAACTTTCCGTGGTCATAACAGAAGTAATGCAGTAGGAACTCAGATGTGGGTAATGGGATAAAGGGGTGTGTAATTAACACCAATGTGGCAGAGGGCCAGGAAAAGCAAGAAATAGTCCTAACTGGGCCATCACAGTCCTTGTAATTTAATAGTCGTGCTCTGACAATTTGCATGTGTTTTGCTGATTGAGTGAACAGGATAACTCATGCAATAGGGCAGAATAAAGGTCATTGCAGCAGCTCTCCCACATACTGGTTAGGAGAGTGATTACAATGGCAGGTTGACTAGTACAGAAGGCCCTGCACTGGAACATGCAACTTTACCTAAACTCTTCTCTGCAGCGATATAACGAGAAAAATATGACTGGTGAGGACACTGGCCCTAGTCACCAGCGTGAGGATGATGAGCTAAGCTGAAGGCACCATGACCCAGAGAACATGGTTCAGTGGCTAAACATTTCCGTCGGGTCCCAAACTGGCCTTTGCAAACTGCCTCCCACATAGTTTGCTTTTTGCTTCTGCTGCTGAGCAAGGGCTGTGGTTTGGTAGGGGTGTCCCTCTGCCTACCCTTATCCTGTGCAGGGTCAGGGCCAGCAACCCTGTGTGGGGGAAGAAGTGTGGTCCCAGGGGTGTGTTCATCCCCTGGCCTTGCCCCAGCTGCTCCCTCTACTCCCTGCACTCAGTCCCTCTGCTGTTTCTTTGACAGAACATTTCTGCCTGGGGACTGAAAGTTTAATTTAGAAAAGCAATAGTCAGAGGCGAAAACCAAGCAGATGGGCCTGGACACCTGATTTGGGGTCTAATTTGCATTTTCTAGGACAAGAGTTTAGAGACAAGGGGAACACATCTGCCTCCTGCATAAGCAGAGAGCCAAGATTAGCAGTGCCTGAGGATCCTGGCTGAAATGCAAGCTCCCACACAGATTTTGTTAATTTGATCATGTTCGTTTAAGGAAAAAAGTAGGAAAAAAGAAAGGGTTTATGCAAAACACAATTCAGGGGCTTACATAAATGACACCTGCTCCAAAGCCAGGTTGTAGTCCTGCCCTGGTCTGCTCTGGCTGGGAATAAGGACTTGTAGACAACAGCTGTATTTTCTGTTCTGTCCTACCTTTCCCAAGACTGACGCTAACACAAATCACTTCACTGGCACTAAAACACAGCTACATCTCCCAGAAAGTTTTTAACAGGGACTACCAGAAAATATCACATTATTACAAGTGTGAGAGCATCACATCTGCCTAAAGTCTTAGTGGGAGTGAAATATGTAGGTTTACTTCAGATGGATAGAGCTGCTGTGGCTTTAGGTCAACACCTCCCTAAAAGCAGCACAGGACTTATTGACAAATATGAGGGCTGACATTTTGCCTGGAAAACGGTGTGGCCAAAACAGCAGCTTGCCACAACATAGTCGGTTGTTGGACTTAGAAGTTGGAATGGGTAACAGCACAGCTTTTCTGAAATGATGGGTGACTTTTTCAAGCAGTGAGGCAAGGCTGATTCAGGGAGCTGATCTGTTGAGCCTTTCAGGGGCTGTTTGTTTTCTGATTAAATTCATGTATTTTCTAAATGGCAGCATGTGGAATGTGTCCCTTTCTGCTGAGGTTTCCCGCTGCATAGGCAATCCATCAAACTTATTTGACAGACATCTTTTTTTTTAGAGCAATGGCTTTTATTTCAAAACAACCAGGTAGCTATAGCTTCCTCAAAAACAAATGACTATCGTGTTCCCTTCGTGACGTTCCTCAAGAGGACGTTAGTCTAAAGAATTGGCCTTCCCAGAGGGAGATGGGGAACTGGTATTTTCTTTTTATTCAGTATTACTTATATGGGATGACATCTGAGCAATTCAGCTGAGATCACAGAATACCTTACAGTTTGGCAGACAGGCAGAGAGAGGGGAGCAACTGGCCTTGCAGCAATATTTAATTGGGTTACTGTGAAAATAATGTATGGGCTTTTCATCTGAATTTCAAACATCTGCTATTTTTCCTCAGTGTGGATGCTGCCTGTCTGCATCTATAGTTATTTTACATATAAGTTATTTTACCTCTACTTCCCTTAACTTCATGTATATGTGTGCCCATGTACACATACATACATACATAGGTACGATTATAGACAAAACCTGTATATATAGAGGTCCTATGTCCTGTGCTGGCTCGCTACTTCAGAAAAATTCCTCTACTGGCTCCAGTTGGCATCCATTTCTTCTTGTCTGCCATCTTCCAGCTAGCCCTTTGTGCCTTGCAAATTATCTTTGAGCCTTTAAGCAACTGAGAATGGAAGAACAAGAAAACATAAGTTCTTCAGTATTGAATCTGTTTTTCACTGTGAACCTGTCCTCTTGCATACACTTGGAAGACTTACGCATCCCTAAAGGATTTGTTGAGATGGCCTGCAAGGAGCTGGTTGAAACGATTAAATACCATGTTCTTCAAATAAATGTCCAAGCTGAAATATGTCTTGCTTGAGAAACAAAGAGAAAGAAAAATAATTTTGTGCTATTATTAAAAATTCACCCACAATCTGTCATTGTGCTATCAAAGATGAGCTGAATAAACATGACTCAAGTATATTTGAAGATGAATAATACAAATAAAGGTAATGGAAGCAAATAAATTTACTGTATTTTCTGAAAAGGAAGTGAAGTTACGGGAAAGTTGTTGGTCAAATGCCGTATAATGACACCTACAATATGTTACTTATATATATATTAAATCTTCCAGAAGAAAATGGCTCTTCATTATTTGACAGGCATTACCTACGATATTAAAATTTATTTAGAACACTGTAGAACTCTGGTAAATCTCAAAGCATTTTTGTCCTTGCTTTTAATAAAAAACTTAGGCCTAATGGAATGCATAAATGAAAAAACTCACTGGCTAAAATACTATTTTTGTTGGAGTCAGTAGGAAAACTTCCATCCAATTTCAGACATTTAGTAAATTATTCTACACAGCTACACAGAAGTAACTTAAGTAACTTACGTATCTTTTACATAGTATTGTGGTTTACACAGAAGTGTACACAGAAATGTCCATGCACAGTTACTATATCTTGAGGCAAGATTATCTTCAGGTACAAGAAGACATGTCCATTTTCAGTATCCCAATAAATGACATTTCTACTAAACTAGATAGGAAATTAAAATATTGCCTTCCAAAAAATTCAGAATTTAATTTTTTTTCTTTCAGACTTAATGAATCTGGCCCACTGGTTATTTTGGGGGGAAAATGTTAGGGGTTCATTTCCAATTTTTAAAAATTTAAGTTCTATTTAGAAAATATGTGTGTGGGCATTTATACCTACACATGTAAACAGATAGATTGTGCTCATACACAAATTTTCACACCAAAAAAATTAACACTCCATAATGACTTTCAAGTTGCCTTCCCTCTACTTCCTTTCTGTTTGACTGCTTTCCCTCCCTTCCAGTCTGCTCTTTGCACACAAGCTGGTGCACCATATATAGCTCTAAAATTAAGTGTTGTCTTTAAAAACACATCTCCTGTCAAATTTTGCTGGAAGCAGCTCCACATGGAGGGCTTGCTGCCATCAGGGGCTTACAGGGACTGCAAGAGCAGGCAGGGAGCAGAGACTGTGGCTCAAGTGAACAAGGGGAAAGGAGTTGCTGCCATGGACTTTCCTTGGAATTTCCACAGCTGCACAGACAGCTTTTCCCATGTCCTTCGAATTTCTCTCATCTTCCTGCCCACCCCAGCAGCCTTCAGCATGCACATCTGGGCATCGGTGGGACTTTTCTGTGCTACTGGTTTAGTTTGGTCTTTCTTATGCACAAAAGGGGAGAAATTACAATCTTGATTTTTTTTTTGTTGTTTTCTTTTTTCTTAAAACTCAGCACAGCATCGTTTCAGTGGTGTGTCTAAATAGGTGGCCATATGTACTGCAGGCCCTTGGACTTGTGGTGGTCATCCCTTGCCTGCGGGCCAGCACCTAACTAGTAGCAGTGGAAGATGAACATGCACGCGTGGAGACCTTGTGGGAGGAGACCGTCCCAGAGCTCAGTGGGCTCATGCAGCAGACCCCCTCACCTCCAGGTGTTTGAATCTGTTGCAGAGGTCTGAACCAAAACAGAGGCATATCCCAGAGACTAAGTCTAATATAAAACCAATACTTTCCCATCTGCCCCAGATCTCATTCTCAGATCTCCTGCCACAAGCACTGAAGATTTCAACCCTCACCTTTCTGGAGGACATGTGAATTTCAGCCAGAAGTTAATAAAGTAGGCTTCAATTGTATCACTGAGGTTTGAATCTCTTCAGAGTGATCTGGTTCAATTTTATGAATCCCTAGTCCCTATTAATATACTATATCTGAATTCATTTCCCCCTTCCCCTGTTTCGTCAGATATTATTATGCCTTATTGCAGTTACATAAATTCACTGCTCTAATCCCATCGTCTTGGTTATTAGGTAATGTGGTATGCTCAAAGATGACTGGGTGATTGAAATTGCATTATTTTCTTCATTTAATATCCTGAAGTAGAGCTTTACATTTGAGCTGTTGTGGAATAAAACAAACAGAAAAGGTCCCCCAAAAAAGTCAGCATGGAGGGATATTTATTCTTACTGTGATTCGACCAGTTTCCCACAGAGAGTAAGGACAATGGCAGAGGTGATCCCCCTCACTGCATTACAAACTGGCAGCCGTTAGAATGGCTGTGAATTATTTCCTTGAACCACTCCCAAACTGAATATGAGTCCATGACTGACACAGAGATCAAAGAAAGACCCAAATATCGTGCCACCATTATTTGCTTCACAAATGCACTGATTTTTATTTCGGTGCTCCTCCATTAAAGGTCTTTTTTAACTAAGAAGGACTCCTTTTGACCTGCAATGCTGCTAAAAATGTAGCTGGTTTAAATCCGTCAAGTTACTCAAAACCTTTGCTTGTCCATCCCAGTGAGACAGGCTACCATTCCTTTGAAGAACGAGAGCGGTCATCCTCCAGAGTCAAGGAAACATCTCATCTAGTTGAGGTGCTGGAGAAGACTCCACTGGTAAGGGTCCTGCCATAGACTGCAGTCTTGCACCAACCTCAAAGGTTGTAGCTGCTGGAGTCCAGCGTGGGCTAATGGCTGGTAGTAGCGCGGCACAGGGGAAGTGGGAGGAAATGCATCCTCATAAATAGAAATCATGGCACAGAGTAGGAGGTGCTGCCAGTTGTATGTTCTCAGGGCCAGATTTGGCACCCATGTTGGTTTTCTGCAGGTCTGTTGTTTTGGTTGCTTTGGTTTCTGTTTGGTTCATAATTTGAAATCAAATTTTATTGCTGTTTCTGGAAGACCTGAGATAGAACAACCAACCTTTTGCATTTAAACCCCTTCTGTTCTGTGGGGTCTTACCAAGCTGCACTGAACCACAGCACTACTAGATGGTGTCAGAGCAGGAAAAAATTGCATATCAGTAGACACTCCCTGTTCTGCTACTAAAATCTGAAAGTGGGTTTTATGAAGCCAATAACCCTGTTGTGGACTGGTAGGTATAATTACCGTGGCTAGTATCAGATCCTTGGGATTTGTGGCCTCTCATGAACTAAGAGGGTTTTCCTCAGTTTTACTTTTTCAGTAATTCAGTCTCAGGGTTATCTCAGGGTTAAATATAGCAGTTTTTATCTACCGTTTTTATCAGTTCAAGGTACGGAAAGTGACAATAACTGACAAAATAGTTTGAAGCATGCCTGCAAATCTCCCTACAAGATGGCAGAATACAGAAGATACTTGATCAGCCATCAGGAATCATTACTGGATTAATTTGTGTGAAATGAAAGAAGTTGTGAATACAATCTCTTAAACAGCA
Organism: Oceanodroma leucorhoa; assembly: GCA_030449065.1. NCBI lineage: Eukaryota > Metazoa > Chordata > Aves > Procellariiformes > Oceanodroma > Oceanodroma leucorhoa. Next base: position 85,250 of record JASVER010000237.1, on the reverse strand, counting down.
CTCAGCTAAATGGGTTATTTTTCCATTGGTAGCAATATTAGCATGTATCTTTAGTGTACTGCAGGAGGAAATGGCAAAACGATCACAGTCATCTTCATTTTAATGCTGGAGAAACATGATAAGTGGTGAATGATTCTTAATATCATAACTGTCTATATAAAAGGAGATGAAACTGTAACTGGAGACCATTGTTCATATTCATTCTTTCTGAGATCCATCATTCTAGCATGCTCTTTTCTCTTGCCTTCCTAATACCTTCACATTTGATCCTCAAAACATGGAGAAGCAAATCTTCAAATATTTCTGACATGCAAATAGCTATTCCTTCAAACATCTTGAAAATCAAAGAAAACATTGTGGGCAATTTCAATAAAATGACTTATTAAGTTAAAATGAATCTAAATATATTTTTGTGTTTCCTCTCTTGTATGGTATAAGCAGGTGTGCAATTAACTACATAAGTGCACCATACAAGTGCATAGAGAAAAGTATGTTGTGGGTGGAATGCACAACTTGCCATGCAATCACCTAGTATTGAAAAACCACCATGTTTTCTGAACACGCAGGCTTCTTCCATCTGCTGCAGCATTCAGCTGAAAAAGCTGCAGCTGTAGCTAAATCACTCAGTAAAATCTCCATTCTCAGCACTGGGAGGGACATATACCACACCTCTTCAGAATGACTGCTGTTGCTTCTGATTTGGCCATTGAGCTGTGTTAACTGCAGGTGATAAAACAGAAGTTCAACAAAAATATCAAAGTGCTGTCCTATTTGCTGATTTTTATTTAATGATCTGGTAACATTGGTCTGGGGGTAACATGACCGGTAGGATGGGCATGGCAGGGCCATGCAAACAGGGAACGCTATCGTCGCCAGACCTTGCTCTGTTCAACACACTCCATGTGGCTGCCCACCACATCCCCAAGAAGCTCCTCTGATCTCTCAAGTGTTGTCTTGTGTCAGCAGAATTGTAGCGGGGATGCACTGAGTTCCTCAGGGGTCAGTCAGATACAGTATGAAATGGAAGGCTTTCACTTCCTCTTGACTTCTTGGTGTGGCCACTGAGGGCTTGTTCTTTACCCCAGGAGAGCATATGCATGCATTTATTTCAGTGGATATCATTCCTTCTTACAAAGAAAAGTATAGCTCAATCATTCCTTTTCAAACATAAAATGTCCATAGCAACCCCTGGGGAATAAAACAGGGGCTTCTTGGAGTCCATTTTCCCTGGGCTGTGTCCTGGACCATCACTGACAGCAGTCTGGCTCTTAATTTCTTCCACTAAGGCAACTCAGGCTGCTCGGATGAAGTCCATTCCCCTCTATTCCTTACAGCTTGAATTGTTTCTCTGAAACAATGCTTCAAAGAAGCAAAATCTTCTTTGTTTCAAACAAAGCTGATGGGTAGTGCATAAATCTATTTAGCAATCATTCATATTGTGGAAGACTATTGTCATGTTCACTCCTTCAGTTACACTTTCTCAACCTATGGAAACACAGTTCTTTCAATTTTTATACAGTGGTGATGTTCTGTAGACCTCTTCATTTTCTTATTTGTCTCCCCTAGCTTCTCTCCAAACCTTCCTGTAAATTTCCGAAAGAATAATGCCTTAAATAAAACATGTTTATCTAGCTCAGGCCCGCCAGATGATGCATAGAAAAGAGTAATTTCCTCCAGCATCTTACACATGACATTCTGCAAGTATACTACAAAATGAGACTTCCCTTTTATTTCCCCAGCAACATCAGACTGCTGACTGAGGTTGAGTTTGGCATCAGCTGTAACTCACAATCCCTTTTCTGCATTATTGCAGCTTGCTAGTTAGTCTCTTCATTTCTGCTTTTCCTGCTTCCTCATCAAAATACTTCGCACTTGTGTCTGTTGATTTTCATCTTCAATTTCAGACCATTGCTTCAGTTTCTTAATAATATTGATCCTTGATTCTTCAATATAATTCAGCCTTCCTGGCTCAGAGTTATCCATGAATTCCAAGTGCATTCTTTAGACCAAGTCATTAATGAAAATGTTGAATGAAGCAAGCTCTGCAGAGACACCTATATTCTTCAGTAGAATAAGCTGCCAGTTAGCAATCTATTAATAAGTCTTTGTGCTATAGACCAAAATGTTGCATACATTATGGTGACCTCTTCTATACCGTATTTCCCTTTACTAAAGAGCACACCAGGCCCAACACCATGTAAAACCCTTAATAAAGTCAATATATGTCACGCCTGCTGCTTTTCTTTATTAACTTGGCTAGTTATCCCCTCAAAGATGTAACCAGATTGGTCTGATGTGATCTATTCTTGACAAATCAATGTTGGAAGTATTTTATCACATTCATTCTCCTCTGGATGTTTACAAATGGATTCTGCAATCATCTGTTTTAGCATCTTCCAGATATTAAAGTTATCCTGATAAGTCTGTACTTCCCCAGGTCGTATAGTTGTCCTTTTATTAATAGTAGGTACTGCATCTGACCTTCTTCTGTCCTTAGAGATTTTCTCTGTCCTTCACAAGTTCTTGAAGATAGTAACTAATGGTTCAGAAAATCCTTTGGCTACTCCTGAAGTTCTCTATGTTGAATTTCAGAGGCTTCTTTACCTTGAGTGTTTTTAAATTATCCAGATTTTTCTAGCCTTTCTTACTATGCCATATATTTATCCCTGTGTTAAAAGTATTTGCACTAGGCAAACACCCTTGGCCACATCAGTTTTCCACCAGTAAAATGAAAACAGACTAATTCTCCAAGGTCTAATTTAATACCATGCAGCTAACCTGGGTGTTTATCATCCCTTCATATTTATTTTTAATCCAGTGACAGCATGCAGTTAACAGAACAATTTTTGGCACCTCCTGTTTTCTCCAGCTGTTTAAATATGTTATTGTGGTTTCAGCTTCTTTGAACTGCCTCCTGTGCTACAGATTTGTTTTAACTGATTGTTTGTAGAATATTTTCAGTCAAAATTTGCTGTAATAGTTATTAATGGGTTACAGTTCATGAGCTATATCCATCATTTTTTAATTAATCATTTCCGATGGTATTTTGTTTGGCCTTCTAGTACAACAGCTGCATATCTGTAATGTTTTGGGGACAACAAATCTTCAGAAAAAAGGACCCTGGGACTAGCAATGGCTGTTGTGGTTATTTCCTTAATCTTTCAACATGTGCAGAAGGAAATGTGGCCCAGTGAGAAGCTGTGCAGCATACTTTTTCAAAACAATGTTTTTTTGTGTTTTTGGGAGGTTTGTTTGGTTTTTTTTTTTTTTTAAATGGAGACTGAGACAGAACGCAACATCCAGCTGACAAATTTCCCCAATGTGGATGTGTGTCTCCTAGCTGCACCGGTACAGCAGAAGACTAGGAGTAGTTTCTGCGCCTGGAGGAGAGGTGCCAGGATGCTTTAGCTGTGTATGTAGTTTATACTGGAGGAGAAATGCAACAGTGAGCATCCTGCAAAACATCTCTCCTGGGGGCTGGCACAAGGGGACACAAGCAAAAAGGTGGGAACAAGTTGACCAGAAAAGTTGTAGAGTCTCCATCCTTGGAGATATTGAAAACTGACTGGAGATGACTCTGAGCAACCTACTGTAGCTGACTCTGCTTCAGCAGATGTTGGACCAGATATCTTCAGATGTCCTTCTCTACCTCTGTGTTTTGGTCACCCTGTGAGGTGGCATTTACCTCAGCCCTGCCCTTCTATTCATGTGGCTGAAGAAGCGGTCCTTCATCTCAGATGAAGAAGCCAGAACAGTTTCCATGATCATATCCTGTTTTCTGTCACACATGCTTTCCCAAAATTTTGCCAGTTCCAGACGAAGTCCACCATGCTGGGTTTCTGGTTCAAAGCTGATTCTTTAATATGATAATAATTATTCTATGTTTTACTTCAGAATGAACAAAATGCAAATATATGAAAATTGTTCACATGACATGGTTAAAGGCATACCTTTTGTCCTGGTTACAAAAAATACACTTCACAGTGTACACTGTTCAGTATCTTCTTTCTATTGCCCTCTTGTGAGCTTTTCCTTTGAGTGGTTGTTTCAATAAACAAGCAATTACTGGAAAATTACTTTTATCCCCAAACTGTTTCCTTTCAAGATTAATCAATCTTTCCCTAACTTTTTACTGTATAATTTTCCTCACAAAATCCAAGTTATTTTACTTGCCTTTATTCTTTTGGACTAGGTCCACATCAAGCCATGTGAAGGAAATAATGAATCAATTGATCAGTTAATTGGATCGATAGCTCTGTTTTGACATTCTGCATTAAGCAGAAACTAATTGCCCAATCCTAAATGCTTTTAAGAACATATCTAGGAAATCAATAACACAGTAACTGCATTTTAAACAGAAGAATGAACACAGCTATACAGGAGGAAATGGACAGCCATAACTGAGGTATGCGCCACAGCAGTAGGGTTTTCTTCTGTTTTCCTTTTTGCTTTTAAGTGTCTTCACGTTCTTTTCATGATGGTCACCTCCATTTGTATAAGAAAAATCAATAGATCACCCAGAGCTTTAGTAACAGGTGACCATAGGAGCTATGGGCTTTCGTGGGAACTACCAAGGCACAAACATGTCCTCCTTGCTGTACCACATGGTCTTCCTAATTCACAGTAAAATGAACAGTCACAGAGCTGGGAGATGTATCCAGCCAAGGTAACACTTGCTGGCCCAGCTTACTGTCCCCTCCTCTGTGTTCAAACTTCTTATTTTCACTCATTCTTCACATTTTTCCACCCCTGAGTAGTAATTTTTCCTGTCCCATTAAAGCGGTGCTTCGATCTGTGCTATGGTGAGGCTCAACACATTGCTCTAGCTACCTGTTCTTGTGAATGTTTCCTTTCTAGTATGTTCTTATCTTTAATTTTTGAATTGTTATGATCTTCTTTTTTTATTTATTGTGTGACCAGTCATTGAACAGTAACAGTAAAAAATTATATAATGTTAACACTATGACTTTCAAAATTCCTTCAGTGGACAGTTTTCACATTTGGAGCCCAAAGTACTTAGGGAACTATTCCAGTAGATGCTCCTACAACCCCTAATCCACTCAGGTTTTGTCATAGCTAACTTTATATCAAAACACTATGAACGTTTAAGGGTAGAAACAGACAAAACAGATATACCCAGAAATTATTTAGTAAGCACTGATGTTCTCTGGTAAGTTAAAATTCCTTGTGTGAAATCCTGGCTTCATCAAGGTATGAGAATTTTGCTATTGATTTGAACGACTCCAGGATTTACTCCTTCTGTCAGCTCAGGCACAAAATCTGGTGTTTTTTTTTGTAAGACGTAGTTTAACAAGCAGTCTGAGAATTAATTTCTTGACTGTGACTTCTAGCACACTTGAGTCTTCATAGAGGTCTGTGGTACCACATTTTTGGTGAGTGAGAGATGCACGACACATGGATATCCTGCTGGATTTGCTCCCTTCCTGGAGAGGACTTATCCCAAGAGGTAATTCCCTCTACGAGTAGTGTGTGTGTTTTCTTGTTTGTGACAGATATCCTCAATGAGTAAGAAATTCAAGGGAATTCCATATAATATGTATCATCTTCATTTAATGAGCAGATCAAGATTATTTCATATGCTGTACTGTAATAGAAGGTAAACGATCCTTTTCATTTTAGCTCTTTCAAAATCTCACACATTATACAAAATATGCCAGAGATGGAAATTGCCTATGTAATAGATTTGGACTTGCCTGAAGTAATTTAGGAATATTGTAAGTTGGATTGGTTATTGAGCTGTCTGCTCCTTGCATATGTATTCATACAGTGAGTTAATTCAATAACTGGATTGTCAGGAAATGTGCCCAGGAAGAGTGAGAATTGAAACCAGATATATACTCCCTAGCAGATACTTCAGACACAATACAAGAGCTGTTCAATTTGATGCTTTTATTGCAACTCCCTGCTGAGCTCAAGAAGTTTAGTTATGGGTCCAAGCATGTAAAGGAGCAAGGAATTTCAGTTAGGCTTAAAGGAAGTCCCACAAGGAGAAAAGGGAGGCTAACAGTGTGGTAAGATGACCCCAGACTTGAGAGAGTACTTGAGAATTTAGCCCCTATTTGAGCACTCAACAAACCGACTCCTTAAGTAAGATAGACCTTTTGCAAATTTAAAAGTCTTCTTTCAGATTGTTGGCTTTTTCTGCTGCTAAAATTAAATATTTATTTTAAGACAGCTGTTTCCCTACCATATTCCCCCTTGGTCACACCTTCCTGCAGGGAGGAACTGGTTACCTTGCCACATCAGACCTGAGGGTCAAAAGTGGTTGTGTCTTAAGAGTCTGGTCATCTGGGGACATCTAGGAGGGAGTATTTCTAATAATCTGCTCTAAAGAGGGCAAAGGCAGAGGTCTGAGATAAAGAACAAAGTCCAGAGATGTTATCACAGGCATCACTTTTCCAGGGCAGTCAGCTAACAAGAGAAATGATGGATCAGATCATAGAATCATAGAATCATTAAGGCTGGAAAAGACCTTTAAGATCATCGAGTCCAACCGTCAACCCAGCACCCATGCCCACTAAACCATGTCCTGAAGTACCATATCTACACGTTTTTTTAATGTCTCCAGTGTTGGTGACTCCACCACTTCCCTGGGCAGCCTGTTCCAATGCTTGACTACCCTTTCGGGGAAGAAATTTTTCCTAGTATCCAGTGTAAATCTGCCCTGGCGCAACTTGAAGCCATTTCCTCTTGTCCTATCACTTGTTACTTGGGAGAAGAGACCAACACCCACCTCGCTACAACCTCCTTTCAGGTAGTTGTAGAGAGCAATAAGGTCTCTCCTCAGCCTCCTCTTCTCCAGGCTAAACAATCCCAGTTCCTTCAGCCACTCCTCAGAAGACTTGTTCTCCAGACCCTTCATCAGCTTCGTTGCCCTTCTCTGGACATGCTCCAGCACCTCAATGTCCTTCTTGTAGTGAGGGGCCCAAAACTGAACACAGTATTCGAGGTGCGGCCTCACCAGTGCCGAGTACAGGGGCACGATCACCGCCCTCCACCTACTGGCCACACTATTCCTGACACAGGCCAGGATGCCATTGGCCTTCTTGGCCACCTGGGCACACTGCCGGCTCATGTTCAGCCGGCTGTCAACCAGCACCCCCAGGTCTTTTTCCGCCGGGCAGCTTCCAGCCACTCTTCCCCAAGCCTGTAGCGTTGCCTGGGGTTGGTGTGACCCAAGTGCAGGACCCGGCACTTGGTCTTGTTGAACCTCACACAGTTGGTCTCGGCCCATCGATCCAGCCTGTCCAGATCCCTCTGCARAGCCTTYCTAYCCTCAGGCAGATCAAYRCTCCCRCCCAACTTGGTSTCATYTGCAAAYTTACTGRGRGWRCACTCAAYCCCCTCATCCAGATCATTGATAAAGACGTTAAACAAGACCGGCCCCAAAACTGAGCCCTGGGGAACACCACTTGTGACCRGCCGCCAACYRGATTTRACTCCATTCACCACAACTCTCTGGGCTCGGCCGTCCAGCCAGTTTTTTACCCAGTGAAGAGNTCACCACAACTCTCTGGGCTCGGCCGTCCAGCCAGTTTTTTACCCAGTGAAGAGTACACCTGTCCAAGCCATGAGCCGCCAGCTTCTCTAGGAGAGTGCTGTGGGAGACAGTGTCAAAGGCCTTACTAAAGTCCAGGTAGACCACATCCACAGCCCTCCCCCCATCCACTAGGCGGGTCACCGGGTCATAGAAGGAGATCAGGTTGGTCAAGCAGAACCTGCCTTTCATGAACCTATGCTGGCTGGGCCCGATCCCCTGGTTGTCCCTCACCTGCCTCGTGAGCATCCCCAGATGATGAAATTATGAGTATTGCACTGGTTGAATAGGTTATTTTGCTGAATTTGAGCTAAGCAGTTTGAGAATTTGAGATAATGGGAAGATACTGCAAACAGAAAAATGTAAACTAGATAAATGTGCCAATGGCATTTTTCAAACAGACCACAACAGCTGAACCTCTAGAAGGACTGTATTAATTTCCACAGGTATATCAAATCACCAAACAATCAAAATATCTTTCTTGAAGCCACAAAAATTCTCAGATGTCATTTTCAAGGACACTCTGCAAACCATGTTTTACTAGACCTAGAGATATTTTGCATTTCTGTTTAGTCAGTTGCAGCTCAGATCTATGTATAAGTGAATAAGCTTGTATGAACCTGGGATTTTTGCCAAACATTACAGTATCTCTGAAACGTCTTTTACAATGTGGTGAGTGTTGTAAAAGCTATCCTGCTGTGAAGTGTATAGTAATATGTATGGGTCCTCACCTGTAGTGTTAGAAGAAATCTTCCCATTGATTGCAGTGGTCAAGCCCAGAGTGACCTCCACTGATATCTGAGTGTTCTCTGGGTCCTCTGGGAGGCTGAACATTGAAACTGCACAGGGAGGATTTCCCACAAATTTTTCTTGTCCTAGACAACACAGTGTGCCTTATTACGGAGGTTGCCCGTGACAGAAGAGTCTTGATACAGAGCTAGAAACATGGATGTGAGTTTGCAATGGAAGGTTCTTTATGAAACCTATTCACTCTGATCAAATTTCTTCCTACTGTTTCTGTTGCCCCCTCATTAACCACTGTCAGCCTCCTATGCAAGGATCTTCACTGGTTTATGGAAGGCCTGATCCATGTGGTTTTGGGGCTGCAACCCCAGCATTCAATTACTTGGAGTTTGCTTTTGCAGAATAAGATGGACACGAAGAGGAACGTGGATGCCAGAGAAAGAAAGATGTGCTGTCCGTCGCCTTGCGCTCCCAGAGACAGAGAGCACAGAGATGTTGTATGTTCTGCTTCTCTGTGCTGGAGATGCAACAGTGCCATAACAGACAATTCCGCATCTTCATCTATTGGCTTGGAAGACAGAACATGAATTTTTAGACACACACCAGAAGACACAGTACAAGAGTGCTCTTCCACTCATAGACCTGTCCATTCTCTGTAATTAGCTAAAGAAAATACTTTATTTTTTCACTTCTAAGGCAAAATGATAAAAAGAGAGCCTGCATGCAAGCCAGATACCATATTTAACCTCTTAGGTAATGGATTAAATAAGAAAAATTCACCTTTAATTTTGGGAATGTTAACATAATAATCTTTCTCACTGTCCATCTTTATAATTCTTAAATTCATTGATTGCCTTAACTGTTTCTCTTTGTATTATTCATCCATTCATATCATCCATTCCCCCCAGCTCAAGAATGCTGCTCTCAAACAGAGCTTGTCTTCAGAAGATTACTTTTCCTTGAAAAGTACATTAAAAATGATCATCGGTGGGAGTGCCACAAATAGATTGTGCTGTATCTCAGCTTGAAACCATCTGCGGTGGGAGATGTCTTACTGTAAAATGCTTTTTCTCCAGGGTTTCTCTATGCTTTCCAAGTCTGCATCTTTCTGCAATGCAAGTATACAAAATATATCCTGCAGAAATGTAAGTACTTCTGAACATTGCCAGTCAATCCAGAGTAGAGCTAGTATGCTGGACGATGCTCATCTCTGTCTAACACCAGTTATGCCAATAGGCAAATCCCTTGAATGAAATCAGCCTGGTATTTCTTTTAATGAACTTTTTTYGCTGACTTACTTTCATGAAGGCAGAAATGTGAAAAGAGACTCAATATCTTATAGTCTGTAGCTCCAGGCCCTTGAGGTATAAAATTATAATTCAATGCGATTACGTAGAAAACAGGAATAAATTTGGAAGTAGTTTTTTCAGAACATTACAAGTCTGATTGATAAAGGCAGCCTGATACTTTCTGTGAGGCTAGACATTCCTCAAAATACTATCCTATGCAAACACAATGCATCAATGCAGCATCTCTTCAACTAACAAATCGCTGTTCATGATAAACTTGATGTCACCAGTTACAAGACTTTGTAAGGAATTTTAGTCATTTGGGTGTAATCTGGAAGGGATCAATTCACAGATGTTTGGGAGGAACAAAGTCACTGCAGACAAAGTCCATAATGTCTCAGATGTTGGAGAAATTATAAATAACAGGGAAGATATTACAGAAGGTTATGGTAAAAGGTGCAATCAAACAAGTCCAGCAAATAAAGTCAAATGAAGCACTTGCATGCAACGATTAAAAACGTACGTTTGTACTCAATGATCGAAGCCTATATTCTGGGAAACAGCAACTCTCTGAAGAACTTAGAAGATGTTATAGATAACCTGGGATCAAGATCTCTTTTTGTCAAGATCAGGTATCTACTTAAAGAGTTTATTCTACCTCTACCCGTTAGTCACTGGGCTTCATGTAGGAATTACTAAGTGAAATTTTAGGATAGGTAGAGGAGGTCTGACCAGGGAATGACTAGTTCCTTCAGACTCTAAAAATCTATGATTCTATTAAATTAAATGATCTGGTATAAAAATATTGACTCCTTCAAAACTATATATTTACTTAGGAGAATGTGTCATAGGAGACACAACATGAATATAATTACTTCTTCTAGGAGCATCCAGCTGTGAGGTAAACAAAATTACTGCAGTAGAACAAAAGTCTTTTCTACAAAAAAAAAAATTAAACCCCAAAAAATAACAAAAGAGAGGTAATGAAGATAGTTTTACCAAAGAAGCTCAATAAATACACTTTTAAAAAGACCACATTCACTGCAGGGATCATTTTATTCTGCAGAGGCAGAACCGCCAAAGATTAAGCCTTATTCTGCAAGCTTGAATCACTCAATTTGATTTTAAAAGTCATTTAATCTTTTAGTAAGTATTAAACATGTTCAAGTTTAACATGGAGAAATCATAATATTTCAGCTTTCTGCTCTCCCCTGGTTACACTCAATTGAAAGGCTGTAACCAAATATTAAAGAAAAAGCCATCACTTTCCTGAAGTCAAATCAAATTGTGTTTTGTGGCAGCAGCACATAATCAAATTGCCATTTATTTCACTGCAGAGCCTATTCTGAATTGATTGGCCAATTAAGCTATCACTTGCTTTTTTTGGCAAAAATAACTGTCTTTGAATCTCTGGTTTGCTCCTAAGTTCACAAGACTGTGCAGGACGCTGCACATCCTAGCCTAGCCTGGGTAGAAAAGTAAACTGCCGCTTGCCTTAATGGCTAAGCAGAAGCCTTTGAAGTAGCTGAGTATAGCTGAAAAGATGACATCCATTGCTTGCTAAGTCTTTTCAGACCTTTGATCACTAAAAGACAACGTGTTCAAGAGGAGGGTCACCTGTATGCTCAAAGTGCACTTTCCCTAAACCTTCCCCTTCTCTCTTGCAGCAGGGCTAGGGGCAGCCAACTCCATCTCTCCAGGCAGTGCAGGCAGCAACATTGCTTCGTACAGTGCATCCCTGGTTTCTCACTGACAAATCACTATCCTCCTCCACGCACCCTAATGACTTGTTTCTGAGGATTGGACTTTGCCCATGAAGTCCCCAAGCCTGGAGTGGTTTCTGAGCACTAGGACTCTTCACAGCGTGTGCTTTTGAACAAGGGTGGTGGCATTTCATAGCCACCGCTAAGCCACACAGCTGGGATCTTCATGGCTTTCTAACTTTCTGCACAGCCTGGACTTCCAAGTTGTTAAAGCCCAGAATAATCCAGGTCCCTTCTTGGTGTTTCCCATCAACTGAGATTCTCTGAAGGCCTAAGAGCAGCCCACTGGTAAAACTAGATACAGGGATGTAGATGGCTTTTTGGCATGAATCTGCACTAATCATCAGTAGAATTGCAGAATCATAGAATCGTAGAATCACTAGGGTTGAAAAAGACCTCTAAGATCATCAAGTCCAACCGTCGACCCAAAACCACCATGCCCACTAAACCATGTCCCGAAGCACCACATCTACACGTTTTTTGAACGCCTCCAGTGATGGTGACTCCACCACTTCCCTGGGAAGTCTGTTCCAATGCTTGACAACCCTTTCAGTGAAGAAATTTTTCTTAATGCCCAATCTAAACCTACACTGGTGGAACTTGAGGTCATTTCCTCTCGTCCTATCTACCTGTAACTCTCTTTTCTCTGCTATTTTCAGAGCTTACAGAAACACAGAACACCAGTTCACAGTTTTAGAAGTAGAGACAAGAGTTAAATGAGCTGATCTCAGGAGACATAGCAGTTCCTTAAGAAAGCTAGATACAGAATGTGCATGATTCAGGATATCAGGTCAAGATTACCCCTAGCTAGTGTTAGGCACCAATTTCAGGAGCCTGAATTAGGAGTCCTTATTGCCAGAACATATCTCCACATTCAGTGAAGTACAGCATAATGATGTCTTTGGCTGAATTGCCAAGAGCATATTGTAAGGGCCTGTTTCTCCTCTGATTTTTGGGGAACACAACAGGTCTGTTTTCCTAGTCAGCTATCTCAATTACATGCCTAGATGATGAATCAGGACCAAAGGTCTTAGTTTAGTCCAGTGGTTGATAAGAACTATAAAATTGTATTCCAATGTGAATTTCTTCCACCCATTTACCATCCTCAAAGCCATGAGGATTTCTCTGACTTCTGGTTACTGCAAACAACAATGTCCACTTTTGCTACAGCCTTGCTGCAAGATAATGCTTTGGCCAAAGGACAAAATTCAGCATCTTCCTCTGATAACCAAGAACTTTCTAGTTGTCAGTATGACAGAAGAAGGTAAAAAAGAACTCCTTTTCTCTCCCCGAGCCTTTTTACAGCTAGATGGCTTGGCTGTTGTGGTGTTTTTATTGAGGTGGGTTTTTTTGTTGTTTTTTTTTTTTTTCCAAAGGACTTTCCAAGAAAAATACATGGATAAAAATATTTTGTATTTCTAGGTAATGCTTTGTCTTCTGCACCATCATCTCAGTGACTTTTTGGGGAGTGACTCTTTGGCTGTTAAAGGCCAGCTGCCAAAAATCTGGAGAACGAGAGAAATCAGCAGCCACCCAAAAATGCTGCTATTATGATAACACACAAAAAAAGAAACATTTACACAGATAATTAAAGCAATTAGTTTTTTTCTGGAAAATGACTGCACAGAGCTGCTGGCTCCTGTTTATTAAACTACATCTCTAAAAGGAGCAGAAACAAAATTCAGTTAAACTGTGTATCTAAAGAAAGGAGACACTACCTGCTTGTCAAAGAAATAATATCAAACGTGCTTGTCCAAAATGCAGTCCCAGAAATCCCTGCAGAGCTCTGCCTCAGCCTAGTTTATCTGAGCCTTGACTGTGCTGAGGTACCTTGCAAGGCAGGGTGAACATGAAGTACTGCCTTGGGAGGCGGTCCTGAAGGGCAAAGGGGCCCAGGAAGGCTGGACGTTCTTCAAGGAGGAAGTCTTAAAGGCGCAGGAACGGGCTGTCCCCGTGTGCCGCAAGAGGAGCTGGTGGGGAAGACGACCGGCCTGGCTGAACAGGGAGCTTTTGCTGGGACTCAGGGAAAAAAGGAGAGTCTACACTGTTGGAAGAAGGGGCAGGCAACTCAGGAAGAGTACAGGGATCTCGTTAGGTCATGTAGAGAGAAAATTAGAATGGCAAAAGCCCAGCTGGAATTCAGTCTGGCCACTGTCGTAAGAGACAACAAAAAATGTTTTTACAAATATAGTAACGACAAAAAGAGAGCCAAAGAGAATCTCCACCCTCTACTCGATGCCGGGGAGAACATTGCCACCAAGGATGAGGAAAAGGCTGAGGTACTTAATGCCTTCTTTGCCTCAGTCTTTAGTAGTCAGACCGGTAATCCTCAGGATATTCAGCCCCCTGAGCTGGAAGACAGGGACAGAGAGCAGAACACACCCACCATAATCCAAAATGAAGCGGTTAACAACCTGCTACGCCAGCTGGACGCTCACAAGTCTATGGGGCCAGATGGGATCCACCCGAGAGTACTGAGGGAGCTGGCAGAGGAGCTTGCCAAGCCGCTCTCCATCATTTATCACCGGTCCTGGTTAACGGGGGAGGTCCCGGATGACTGGAGGCTTGCCAACATGACGCCCATCTACAAGAAGGGCCGGAAGGAGGATCCGGGGAGCTACAGGCCTGTCAGCCTGACCTCGGTACTAGGGAAGATTATGGAGCGGTTCATCTTGAGGGCGCTCACGAGGCAGGTGCAGGACAACCAGGGGATCGGGCCCAGCCAGCACGGGTTCACGAAAGGCAGGTTCTGCTTGACCAACCTGATCTCCTTCTATGACCAGGTGACCCGCCTAGTGGATGAGGGGAAGGCTGTGGATGTGGTCTACCTGGACTTTAGTAAGGCCTTTGACACTGTCTCCCACAGCATTCTCCTAGAGAAGCTGGCGGCTCATGGCTTGGACAGGTGTACTCTTCACTGGGTAAAAAACTGGCTGGACGGCCGAGCCCAGAGAGTTGTGGTGAATGGAGTTAAATCTGGTTGGCGGCCGGTCACAAGTGGTGTTCCCCAGGGCTCAGTTTTGGGGCCGGTCTTGTTTAACATCTTTATCAATGATCTGGATGAGGGGGTTGAGTGCTCCCCCAGTAAATTTGCAGATGAGACCAAGTTGGGTGGGAGCATTGATCTGCCTGAGGATAGGAAGGCTTTGCAGAGGGATCTGGACAGGCTGGATCGATGGGCCGAGGCCAACTGTGTGAGGTTCAACAAGACCAAGTGCCGGGTCCTGCACTTGGGTCACACCAACCCCAGGCAACGCTACAGGCTTGGGGAAGAGTGGCTGGAAGCTGCCCGGCGGAAAAAGACCTGGGGGTGCTGGTTGACAGCCGGCTGAACATGAGCCGGCAGTGTGCCCAGGTGGCCAAGAAGGCCAACGGCATCCTGGCCTGTGTCAGGAATAGCGTGGCCAGCAGGTGGAGGGAGGTGATCGTGCCCCTGTACTCGGCACTGGTGAGGCCGCACCTCGAATACTGTGTTCAGTTTTGGGCCCCTCACTACAAGAAGGACATTGAGGTGCTGGAGCATGTCCAGAGAAGGGCAACGAAGCTGGTGAAGGGTCTGGAGAACAAGTCTTCTGAGGAGCGGCTGAGGGAGCTGGGGTTGTTGTCTGGAGAAGAGGAGGCTGGGGAGAGATCTTATTGCTCTCTACAACTACCTGAAAGGAGGCTGTAATGAGGTGGGTGTTGGTCTCTTCTCCCAAGTAACTAGCGATAGGACAAGAGGAAATGGCTTCAAGTTGCGCCAGGGCAGATTTACACTGGATACTAGGAAAAATTTCTTCACCAAAAGGGTAGTCAAGCACTGGAACAGGCTGCCCAGGGAAGTGGTGGAGTCACCATCACTGGAGGCGTTCAAAAAACGTGTAGATGTGGTGCTTCGGGATATGGTTTAGTGGGCATGGTGGTGTTGGATTGACAGTTGGACTTGGTGATCTTAGAGGTCTTTTCCAACCTTAATGATCCTATGATTTTATGATTCTATGATTCTATATACCGTCACAAGCAGGGCTAAATTATGATTTAGTTTTAAAGTAATGATTGCATTTCTTACTCTGCAAAGTCTGTTTCTGTTTAAATCATGTTGTTGCTTCTTTTCTTACACCAAGCTCACTTAAAATAGAATTATTTTGTTGCCATAGCAATGTTTTTCCCTTTGTAATTCTGTTATTTCAGGTTCATTGCAAATTATACTGCATAGCTGGAATTCAGAGATGGAAAAACATTTCAGATCATCTCCTCCATCCTTTGGGCAGCATACGGTTGGTGTCTAAGGCATGTATCAGAGTTGATAGTTTATTCAGGGTGTTATCTAGTGTCATTGGAAGTGATCCAATTTGCAATGAATTTAATAGAGAGCTAAATAATAGAATTAAATATTTTTGTCACTATCCAAGCTGATTTTCAACTTTCCATGTTTCCCTTTCAACACAGATAAACAGTCCACCCTAAAGAACTCCTTCTTCACTTTAGTGTATTTATAGATAATCAATATGCTAAAAGCGAAGTGTATAACTCTTCATCAGCTTACAGGGTTTCTGTGACTGCTCTCAGAGAGTGTTTTCTGCTATCATCTCTGGCTCTATTTACTTGACTCATGCCACTGGAAGACCTGACTGGAAATCTGGGCAAAACTTTTCACATCTGATAACTACCTTAGAAGGAATATATTTTTTATGTTCAGTGGCATGCAACTAGTGTATATATAACAGCGCCAGAACAGGCTTATACCGCCACTACACAGAACAGAAAGATGGGAAATCGGATGAACTAATATACCACCAACAATGGGGTGAGAGTAGCATCGACTGTAGTTACACTGCTCACAATCATGTACCATTTTGCAATGAATAGTAGGAGTTGTTTCAAATCAAAAGCATTTTCTTCACTTGTGTATTCCTACCCAAAGGCACTTCTTTAATATTATATCATTTACAGTGCAGTGAGAAACCTGAAACATAGCATCATTGTCATCACAGGAGCTGAAATACATTAAGAGCTTTCTCCTTTGGGGAACAGGAGTGTGCCGCACACTACAGACAAACTGACTTCTTTTTCAGTCCTCAGGAGCTCAACTACCCCCTTTTTGTTTCCAGTCTCTGCTTAAAAAGCACCTTGTCAAACGCACCAGCAAGGCTATTTCTACCAGGACTCGATGTCTGTATCTGAATTGTAAATCTCAAACAGAAACACAGTTTGGGGGCCTTGCAACGTTTAACTCAGTCACTATTTTCCTACATTGGCTTCAGAAAGAGAGAAATCTCTAATAATAACCTTATAAACAACTAGGGCTTTAAATATGACAGGGAGCTAGGCTGGCGTAACACTCAGCAGAAATTAGCTTTGTCAACAGTGTGGTGCTCGCTTCATCTCAGGATTAGATTAGGGCTGTTTTTATTACTGGGCACTTAAATCTCCCTGTTCTTTCTGTCACAACATGCTTTGAGGTACTCTATTTAAAATAACAATTTACTGTAACTGTTGAATACAATACTTCATGTTCATTGAAACAGGGTTCTCCCCACCACTGTTTTCTTGATATTTAACACAAAATCTTAGGGTGGAAAGGAATTGCAGATGCCTGACACATTGGGCTTAGGGCTGCTAAGCTCAAGGAGAAGGACGTAGTTCCCAGGACTTAAGTCTCCAAACCAAGCCCAGATGAAACCACTGGAGAAATTGCAAGGACAATTCACCTGCTACAGCCAAATCATGGGACTTCTGCTTCTTTAGTGCTGGATATAAAACTCCCATGTTAAAATATTGTCTCTTCTCCTTAAAGAAAAGTCATCTCTGAATAACTGCAAGTCTGCAAAATAAGTGCAGTAGCTGTGCTTTGGAAAAACATCATTATCATCACGACCAAATGACAGCCTCCAGCTCTGTAACAACACAGAAATCAAACAAAGGACTSCTTGCTGGCAAAAGCATCATATACTGTAACTTCAGCCAGGGCTTTGCAGTGAACAATTGTAACGACTTCATATCCCCTGTGAATTTGGCATGGAAGAGGAGCCAAGGCCATACTTCAGTGTGGGTGCTTTGTAGGACCTTCAAATCTTTCACTCATGGTTAGATGGCTACCTCACAGGGTTCACCTCAACCCACTATGTCCCCTCTGTCACCACCAGGTTTACCATGGAAACACACCCGTTTCTCCTAAAGAGTAAGTTTAAAACTTCTGCTTTATGTGAGGAAGCTATTAAAAGTTGATGAGTTCTGAGTGTGAGTAAACCAGCCAGTTCCGAGAATCCTGCAAATATAAATCACATGCTTGAGCTGCACCTTCCCTTCTTGCGTGCGTGGTGCCTGACTGCAAGTTACAGGTCCTGGCAGAAGCACACTTCCCAAGGGAAACAAAGGCTTTGCAAACCAAATATTCCCATGGATCACTCATAAATATTTAAATCCTGCCTGAAGAGTGATTTTCAGAGAAAAATAAATTGTGCAGATTACTACCATCCTCTCAGTGAGAACACCGAAACACAAAAATCAGTAGTGTATGCATGATGTACTCCCACTCGGTGTTAATTGAGATAAATTTCTTTTACAATACGAATTCATTTTCCCTTGTGCTGGCACACGGCGAAGGATGCTGCCAGGTCAAATTCTACCTCAGAAATGTACATGCAATGCCTACAGAAATCATACACAACCATGTGAGAAGGTATTTTGACTTACAGGCCAGAAGCTTCGATTGCTTAAAGCTCTTCTGAGCTGGAGGAGCAGGAAGGAGAAAATTGCTTTTAGTTTATCAGAACAAGGAATGAAGGACAATGACTTTGCAGGTAGTCAAACAATGCAAAAATGTCAGGTGTTCAAGAACAGTGTGTATATGAAGAGGAGTGGGAGCAGATATAAACTTGAACTTGATTATACCTGGGAAAACAAAAGTGGAAATGTTGATGAATGATTCCCTAGTGAAACAGGCTTCTGTACAAACATTTTTGAAGGAGAAAAATAAATTTTGCTAGTGCAAAAATAATTCTGTAGATCTCCATTTTTAATCTCCCTGAAGTCCGGGAGAATGAGGGCAGACTGCTGCCCTTATACTGTTTAAGACAGCCCTTACAAAAAAACAGCAAAAAAATCAATCCAAAGGAGCACTAATTTGGTACGGCCAAAAAAAAAGTAGGCATTTTTAGACTTCACTTTCTGAGCAAGCTGACAGTACTCTTTACAAAACTGACTTGCAAGCAGGTATTGAATTTCCAAACGCCACTAAGACAGATGGGTGGCAAACTTCTATTGACTGATGACAAACCCTGCTGAGCTACATGCGCTTGCAAAGGCAATTCAAGGTGCTCTCAGCTCATTGGGGTGCAAAGCAATACCTGGGAGCACCTGATCCCTCACTGTGCATTGGAAAGGGCTTTCTCATGTGTCACTCCCAGAACCATTCAAACGAGAGCACCTTGGTGTACTTTGGAGGAGTCTCAAAAGATGCGCTTATCTGGGCTACCTGTGTTAATGTGTGTGGGACTCTTGGCTTGGTGGCTAACTGTTCCTCCCTGCCAATGAGATACATGCTCCAAATATTTTGGGGTCTCAGCTAAAGCAAAAAGGACTACCACTTCTTTTCTCCGTTTGTTCCTCCAACTCTCTGCCATATTGATTATTATCATTTGGCTGTCCTGCAGTACTATCCATGCATACTGTCCAGCTGTTCTAGAGACTGTACTACCATCCAAAGAAGTGATTTCCATCCCTCCATACACATCTATCCAAGGCCTGATTTAAGTCATAAGACACTGGATAGCAGATGGATGTAATGAGCAGATGGGAGGAGCAGAAGACCCTGGCAAGCCAACACAGATGAGCACAATAAGCAGTGGCTACCCCCCACCAGCTATTTGCTTAGCCCTTGTCATGTGTTTTATAGGGGTCATGATGGAGAAGAGTTTTAAGGAGGAACCTGCCAGAGGGTAGCATGGAGTGGGGTGGTCTCTGCAGGGAGCTTGCTCCATGCATGAAGGGCCTGTGGGAAGGTGCAGGATGGTCCCTGCTGATGACTAGGCTAGTGGTCTGCTCTCTGGTTGCTTAATGTGAGTGGCAGTCAAATGTATCTTTAAATTGTTTTTGAGCAACTGGAGAACTTCAAATGTAGAAGTCTTTATCAAAGAGCGATTTTCTTTGATTCTTTTTTTCCCCCTGCAGAAAACACCTAGGTAAATAAATGTACACACACAAAAATGCACACATGCATGCCCCCTAAAAAACAGAGAAGACAACAGTACATGCACATTTAAAGCTGTCATGGTTTAGCCCCAGCCAGCAACTAAACACCATGCAGCTGCTCGCTCACCCCCCCACTCCGGTAGGATGGGGGAGAGGATCGGGAGGGCACACGGAGGAAAACCCGCGGGTTGAGATAAAAACAGTTTAATAATGGAAATAAAACAAAGTAGAACAGTGATAATAACAACGATAACAACAATAACAGAATATACAAAACAGGCGATACACAACGCAACTGCTCACCCCCCACGTGTTCCGGACCAATCGCGCGAACCGTGCGCTCCCCCCCAAAGGAACCGCCCCCGGTTTTTAAGCTGGGCATGATGTCACATGCTGTAGAATACCCCATTGGCCAGCTGCACCTTGAAGGGCGGGGGAGGCTGTCGGTGCAAGCACCGCCCAGCAACAACCAAAGCATCAATGGGCCATCAACATTCCTTTCATCGCCAAACCCAAAACACAGCACCCCCTCCAGCTACAGGGAAGAGAGTTAACTCTGTCCCAGCCGGAACCAGGACAAAAGCACAGAAGCCAAGATATGTCTCAGTGAAGTGGATGCAGGCTTGTTCCCTTGAAAACACATAGTTAAGCAGCCACAGGTATGGGCACCTCTCGGAAAACAGGGATCTCCAAAAGGTCAGATTATCTTTGAGCATGTTGCACCTTTAATTAAATAACTAACCCTTTCAAGATTCTTCAGCATTAGTAGAAAGTTGCCCTTGGTGTTTTACTGCACAAGGCATACTCATTTCCCTTCTAGTGGAAGATGACTGAGATTTTAAGTGCTTGCTTATGGGTTGTGCAAAAAAAGCCTGAGGTCTAATGATTTAACATTAAGCAGTAGTTTCAAGATGAATGCTGGAAACTGGAGAAATCCCTCTTAGGTATTTATGTGGTTTAAAGACAAAGTGAACTGCATATTTCCATTTAATAAATGTGTGGTCAACTTGATCACTTCTATATAGCAGAGGAGGTGGCAGGACGAGGAAGTGATTTATTGAAAAACCATCAACTTAAATATGTATCAGACCACAGAAAGTTTCCAAAGTCCCCAAAGGCCATTTTTGCTTTTTTTTTCTGGCCATGTAGGTTTGGTTGTTTGGTTTTTGGGGTTTTTTTGTAACATGTCTATCTTAAATGGTAAATAATAAGTGATAATAACAACCAGCTGGTTCCCATAGAATAGAAAGTGACTGACAGAGCAGCTGCCATTCTGCTTTCTCTCACTCCCCTTGTCAGAGCTTCAAAGTATGCATTTAATGTGGTACATTAACAGCACTATTATGACTCTAAATATTAAACCCCAAACCCTCACAAGGAGCTCTGCTGAGCAAAGATGTGATTCCTGGGGATGTGATTTTCCAATGGAGCTGTCATCAGAGCCATGGAGAGTGTTCCCCTGTCAGAAATGCATGATGTGATGTGTGGGGCATGCTCTACTGCTTCTGGCATGCACTTTCCAAAGCCTTAGCTGGTCACAGCTGGGGCTGTCAGCATTTTCAGTCCTCCCTGCACAGCATCCCTGCATGAGACATTGCCAGAAACATCGGTATAAGTCAAAAACTGGTCCAGGGTTTGCAGGAAGTTCTTCTGGAAGGTGGAACAAACAGTAATTGTCCATCGCTTTTACTGACATTGCATTTGGGGATTGCTTTCCCAATAAAATGCCATCACATTCTTGGATGTGCATGATTTGAGCATGTAGTTTCCACTGGCTTTCCTGTAAATTACATGCTGAAAACTTGTGCATTGTTCAAAATACAGGGGTTCCTCATAATTTTGTTACAGGCCTGTTCCAGCACGGCTGATGTTAATGGGAGCTTTAGCAGTAGCTGAGATCAGGTTTTAAAGTAGCAGCCTTAATTTCCTAAGTAGCAAATTCATGTCATTTTCCCTATACTCTGTTCTTAAAAGTCTTGGTTGTTTTTTTTTCCCAGAGCTTTCTGACTCCTCCAAGAAAATCATCATTACACTTGTGGTCACTGCAGCCCTTCAAGATGCTGGGTTCTCTGGAAGGAAAGAGACCCAGGAGAAGAGTCACAGAAGATCTGTGCAATCCCTAAACCTGTCCGCGCTGGCACCAGGAGTAGGTGCGGGAGGTGAGTAAGAGTTGCAGAGTATTTAAAAATTTCTTGCGGAAGTGCAAGAGGCAAAAGCATGGCTTCATTTTTGAATTCACTCTGTAAATGTAACTCACAGGAGGGTCCGAAGGCCAGAAAGGATTAGGATCTCCCCCAAGAATTCCACTAAGAGGAGAGCCAAGAGCCTTCCTTACTTAACAATAATAACTTACTTATACTTACCTCCCCAGAGTGCTGTGAGGCTTAATTAGTTAATGTTTGCAAAGTGCTTTGCAGATGCGAAGAGCAGTATACGTACTAAGTATTATTAACTGGCAGAAAACTTCCACGTGAGAAGTCCCTACAGTCTATTAGAACTAAATTATTCAATGAATTCCCTAAAATTATGGGGCAAGGTACAGAGAGCTCTCCCTCAGAAACGCTATGAGCTCGCTTTCATGGCCTCCTTGTGTTTCACACCCCAAGGCCACGAATCAAAAATTGCCTCTGTTCCCCTGGCACTACACTCCAAGACAAGCCAAGAGGACAAGGTCTATGAGAGCCCAGCAAGACCGAAGGGACCTGAACAGAGGGTTGTCTGCTCTCCACCAGGCTAAAGGTAGGTTTTCAGTTTGTGACACGGTTACAGCTTGAATTGTGCCCCAACACCTTTCATGAGCTGCTTCTCCTGAGTGAGGTACATGGGAGACCTGCTTCCAAGCCAGCCTGGAGCCTGATTTTCCTGGGGAGCCCAGAGTTTGCTATCCCACATTTGCTGGACAACTACACTTGCAAAAATGGAGTAATAAATTGTTGGGTGACTTACAGAATGATTGCTATGCTTTTATACTAAAATGTAAGCAGAATACTATGCACACGACTGAAAGCTGGAAATCTTCAGCTGACAAACAAAAACAAACAAAACAACAAAAATATCTCAGTTACGATTCTAGAAGTCATATGATGTATTGCTGTTTAGATTTCCATTTAGTTTCCAGCAAAATGAGAATTGCTTGTACAATTCTTGGTTACAAATTTGTGATTTTTTTTTTTTATTCCTACATTTTCCTCTTTTTCTTTCCTCTGCATGTGTACTTTCCAGATGGATTGTCCAGTTGGCTATGTACAATATTATCTCACACCTTACACAAGAAGGAAAGTAGATTTTCCAGCATCTGGAAAGTACAGCGATATAAAAATAAGGCACCAAATAGTTGAGATTACTTTTCGCATCTTGGAGTCATCATGAATGAGGTTCACGTAGCTCAAACTTGTGTCCCAGTGCAGCTCACTCCTGAGGTTGTACTCAGATGTACCCAAACTTTCCTGGTTCCCGCTTGTGCCACGGACACTCTGGCTGTCCCCAGTGGACTGTGGACTCTGTCCTCCCTCTGCTCCCTTGGTAGCTGTGGATAGTCGTTTGCTTCCCACTCACCATGAGTGTCCCCTCGAGGGTACAGCTAGGAGAGAGATGCCTCTCCAGTGCCTGGGGAAGAGGACATGCTAGGAAATAGAGCAAGAGTCTTTCTTTTGTTTTGCCTTAACCAAGGGAGCAATAGATATACACATACAAGCAGCTTTTATCCTGCTTCTCTGTAGGCATGGAAAACACTAGCACATAGCCAACCTGCTGTGGCAAGTCCCCTGACACTGCAGGTAGAGAAGCATGTGTGAGGTACCTCAGCCTAACATTGCACTATCAATGAAACACACTACTGAGTATTGGGCACCTAACTCTACTGAGTGCCCACAAACTATAAATAAAATAAAGGCAGGCCTTAGAAGGTTTTCCCAAAACTATGCTTACTAATTCAATGTTTCTAATAACATATACATAGAGAAAACACACTGTTTTTATACCGTACTTCTGGGGACATCATATTAAAAATCTGCTTGGATTGTTTGACTAACAGTTGAAGAAACTATGCAATAACCATATACTGGAATTGAAATTTGAAGGAATTTCAGTCATGAGTGTATTGCAAAATAGATATGCAATGCTTCAAGCTTTTGTTTGCCACAGTTGACAAAAAAGTGAGCTACAGGTTCCAACAGCACATATTTTTTTTTCCTGCCAACAAAGACTAGGAGAGGGGTGTTTTCTCCTTCCCACAGAATCTGCATTAGCAATGCAGGCAAGGCTGCTTAATACAGACACAGAAAACAGCATGTGTGAGATATCTTACTAGGAGGATTTTCTTCTTCAAATAGCTGTACATATTTCCTTTGAAAACCTATTTGTTTTAGTAGGTCAACACAAGATAAACAGCTGCCACATTTCCCGTCAAACACAAAGTTGTTTCTTTGTGGTTTTCTCCATTCCATCTCACTATAGATCAACTGATGAAGGGTCATCTTATAACCAAAATAAATACAACCAACATGTACACATTTTCCATGATACGCTAAGATCATCTGTTATTAACAAGTCTTGTGGTAACAAAGCCTTTTATGATGCATTTATTCAAGGTTCATCCTTCCCAAAGAGTGGGGAATACTTAATTTGTTTTCTGTGCCGTACTTTGTGTAACTAAATAATTAATCACATTGATATTCTATCAATACATCTTTCTTTAATGGTTAAACATGTGTTAATAATTCAAATATCTATGGGTGACCTCTTTGCACTCCTGTGATTTTCAAAAACCCCAGTGCTCTTTGAAGGCACTCTATCATTATCATATACGGCGCAAGTTAAAAGCCTTTTGTTCTTTCTTTTCTTTTTTCTCTCCTCTTCCACTGATACGTATCTTTCCAGGAGGGGTCCTGTGGGCCACCAGCAACCTGGGGTTAGTTTTAAGTGGAACAGCAAAGTTCAAGGGTTTTGAACTGCTGATTCAGTTGCAATACTTAAACACACAGCAACCATACTGAGCGGGCAGACGAGTGCTACACTGCATAAACCTCTTTATACACTTTTGGCAAAGCTTTTCAATTGTGATTAAATTCATCAACAGAGTCTGAAAACCTCAAAACTGGATGTTTGCCCAATTCACAGGTTATGCAATTATGAGTTGTTAGAGTCCAGCAATCTAATGATGCTGCCAAGCCCGAAAAGAAACTGACTGCTCTAAAATACTGCAGGCTAAAAATGCAGTTTCACAGCCTCTTCTATAAGACCTTTGATGCACTGCCTACAATGACAGCAGCGATGTTTCCAGGCAAACTGGTGACCCTTGTAATGGAGCTCAGAAACTGCAAATATGGAAGTCTTCTCTTATATCCTGCAAGGAATTAATGGGCAAACCTTTCCCTAGTTTCACAGGGAAGTGGGTATTTTACTGTCAAGTTTTCCACATTTTACAGGTGAAGAATAGGGCTAACTTCACAAAACTTACAGTGGAAGCTTATAGCAGAGCCCATAAACTGCAATGGATAATCTTGCATTCATGCCTACTGCTTTAACATGAAAACACACTTCCTTGTTAAAGCTAAGATGATATACGATGAGAATTGTTTATCACCCAGTGAATCCTCACATCTACTGTTGTAGTTGTTTCTCCCAAAGGGTATGTCACAAATCTTGTTGACTTAATGCTGCTGATTCACACATTTGGAAAGAGAAGTAGTTTTCTTACGGAAACAAAGTTTGGGACTAATTCTGGGAATTCTGGGAGTGTGCTCTTGACCAGCAAAGCTCGTGAGAAGTGTTCCCATCTTTTTCTCCATTGTCAACTCCTGGGTAAAACAAAAGCAGAGACTGGCTTAGCTTGGACACAGACTGTGGAGTGGCAGCTGACTTAGTTCTGCTGTCCATAAGGAATTATAGTAAAGAAATAAATGTATACACACGTGAGTGGAAGGTATATTTTTAAATAACACCTCTCATATTATCTCAAATTCGGTCCTATCAGACATATCATAAGAACACATTTTTTTTCTCTGGAATCGCCTCTTACTAAAGGTAAGAGCGGTGGAATAATCTAACAAAAGAACCTTTTGTTAATTCCATATGTCTTTACCTCTGTCTGGACAAAGAAGAATACAGCTGTTTGTACAGGGCTTATACCAACTTATACCATCTATTGTAGCATCTATATGTTGGTATGCACCACCATACTTCCTATTTTTGTAAAGCATGAAGAACTTCAGGTGGTTCTTCCGACTCCAATTCAGGAAAACATGCATGTTCAGGAAAGCTATAAAGCCAGCATTTTACCTTTGTGCTTCAGTGACTTTGTCTTACAACCAAGTGCTTTCCCCAAGAATGGCTCGGCCTTAAGCCACGCTTGAACACTAAGGGCCCTGTTGCTGGGTCAACCCACAGAGAAAAAGGACTCCCCACACGAGGTCCCTCTGAAGGGCCTCTGGCGAGTACCAGCCTGTTTTACTTGTTGGGACTTACTCTGTGCAAACTGAGAAAAGGCTTTGAAATAGAAGCTCACTGTCAGGCTGAGAAGATTTTCTTGACAGAGAGCCAGACTCACCACAACAGAAA
Organism: Oceanodroma leucorhoa; assembly: GCA_030449065.1. Taxonomy (NCBI): domain Eukaryota; kingdom Metazoa; phylum Chordata; class Aves; order Procellariiformes; genus Oceanodroma; species Oceanodroma leucorhoa. The sequence continues at coordinate 59,166 of JASVER010000237.1, read as the reverse complement.
TTCAGGATGAACAAATGCACACACACAAACCCCATGTGCGTTCCTCCCCTTTGCTCAAAGTGGGACACACCTGCTAACTCAAGACGATGACCATGCACTTGGCTGTCAGTCAGCTTGTCACTTCTCAGCAGAAACCATCCCAGGAATCACAGGGTTTTGTTTTTCTAAAACAACCACAGTCTATGCCAGAGAGAGAGGGAGACCTTTTCTGACAGCGTAGTGTGTGCAGAAACCCTCCTGGTTGTCAGTACCAAGGGAAAATCATATATCTCTGAATCAGCACATGCTGGAGGAACCTATTCCAAAAAAAAGCATAATCCAAAGTTCACAGTTTTGAATGTTTATTATTGTATCTGTGCCTGCTTTTAATATTTATCTCTATCGCCATGGCAAAAAAAAAAMCCCATCCTTTTTTTAAGTTAAGTTCTAACATTGTGGGAAACATTATGCAAGGAAACAAAGCCACATACAACAGCATTGGAGGTCAACGTGAAAACAAAACGATGCTACTTCCATGCAAATCTCTGACCCAATGGCACAAGCCCTCCCAAACTGTAGTTGACACTAAAGAAGATTCATGTCTAGAAGGACGGCAGGGACCTTTCTTTAGGGGTGAGAGAGAGTGCTCACAATCCCTTACTGAACTTCACGTAACACTGACCAAGAGTGACATCTCTTCAACTGAGTTTTCAATTTCTTTTTGGCTTTGTAAAGCCACTCGGAATAGTTGGCCATAGATCTGGAGTTATACCCCCACGGACAGAACAAAATCTATCCCTTTGTGTTCCACGCTACAGTCAACCCACCGCTTAAATAGCCTTCAAACACAGGCATCAAAACCAAGTAATTTACCATGATCTTAAGATATACAAATAAATAGCCAGCTGGCTATCCCTGACAGCTGCCAACTTGTGACTAACCTAAAACCTGACCTCATAAAGTCGCTAGGATACGTATTCCTTAGCTAGCAGAAATCTCAGAGCTTTACATAGGCACTACATCATAAAAAGAAGCATATTTTTCTCCCTTGTATTTACTCTTTTTAGTTTTTAATATTCTACATATTTAGGAACATGTTTGTATTCCCCTGATCACTACTTCTGTGTGGACACTGCTGTCACTCTGTCTCACTGATGAACCGTCTGAGGCACTGAAACATGAATTAGCCAGCTGGAAACTGCACAAGGTAGTGAAAGAGCCAAAATTTTAACTAAGCATTTCCAGACCCCACATCCTTATTTCTTTAGACACCCCAAGCTCTTTGTGCAGTAAAAATCTTGTTGGAAGGACCTGGCTGAATGAATAAAAAGACAGAACGAATCAACTGAGTTAAAATATGAACAATCTGAACCTTAATCTAATGTTTTCACTGGATGTTTTTTTGCTTTCTATGTCATCTCTGACTTGTCCAGGATCAGAAGTACCATCACATCATGACGATCACAGAAAACACTCTTTTCTTTCCCAGCCAGAAGCCAGAGCTGCTGGCAGCATCCTTTCTCCAAAGGTTGTGGTGGCTTTCTACCTCAGTTCAGTACAAGACATTTTGGGTCCTAACACTGTCCCTTCCCCTCCTGTTGTACCTGCAATGACAGAGGCCAGCAAAAGCATTTCTGGTGCTTGTTCCCAGACCTGGCTGTGCCTTCACTATCTGGCCAGTGAGGGTGGCTCGCCTGCATGGTGTGCTTCTCTGTCCGATACGTAGGATGCATGGCAAATACCTTGTCACTGCTTGGCAGCCTTGTGTAGATGAATGGGGCTTTTGATAAATAAGAAGACACCGGGCTGAGAAGCTCTGTTCCTTGAAGTGCCGAGGAAACTTTCTCACTCATTATCAAACAGCCTACAGTCTTGGACTCTGCTATAGAAGACATCAATTAGCCTTTACTTTATCCTCTGACAATATGATAAATATTTGATAGTCATAAGCCGCCTAATGCCAGGCAAGTTTCCAGGGAGAAGGCCTGATCGAACTGGCAGCGTGCACACCTCACGTCCTTGCAGTTGTGTGGAGGCAGGGCCAGTCCCTGCCTGTGTCACTCGGGCCTGTTTGGGAAATGCATTTGGCAGCTTTGGTCCAGCTCATGGCCAATCAGCGGTTGCTCTGAAAAAAAATCAGTGCCAGAGTTGGCACCGATCTGAAATTGCTGTGTGATATGTTCATCCCACATGCAAAAAAGGTCAGCCTTCCCCGTTGATTTCCAGAACTTCAGCAGACTTTGGATGCTTTTCCATTCTCAATTATCTCTGCTTTCTCTGCACACAACTGGAGCAGGGACAGTGGTGGCTCTACTGTGTGATGCAAAAAATATATAATGTAGAAAAATGTCCTGTCCTGGAAAGTAATAAGGTTGAAGTCAGTGGGAAGAATTTTTTTAATGAACTCTGACAATGGCTAATACTTTCCACTGAAAGATTTTCCCACTGAGAATGGGGTCACACAGACATTTTGTATTTTGGTGGACAGTGCTGATATTTTCTGATGTTATGATGTTATGATGTTAGAAGAAATGTTTAAGAAAAAATTTGGGTTGAACCAACATATGAAAGTGAAACCTTGTGTTTCAAATTGGTATTTCAGCATTTCAGTATGATAAAATATGAAAATGCCATTACTTCAAAGCAAGTCTTTTCAGCGCAATTTCCACATTGGCTTTTCCAAAAACCATATATTCTGAAACTTCCTGCTCCATAAAAGAGGAAAGAAAACTGTCTAAACAAATGCATTTGGGCATGTTTTTATGAAAATAACTGTTAAAATAGTACAGTCTCTTGTGGCAGGAAAATCCCTCCTCCAAAGAGCTACAACGTACTACATTTGCATAACAATGTCCTTAATAACACTCATCAGGGATTTTAGCTCTTGCCCTGCCCCTGTTCCAGGAAATTCTGTCTTCCCACTGCAAAGAAAAAGTAATTTCTTCCATGAAGACTTGCTTTCCTGGTCAACATTCAAATAATCAAAATGACTTATCAAAGAAAGATCTGCTTATTTTAGAGCCTTGAATAGTACAACTGGGGCTGTGGTGTCTTTTTACAAGCCTGATTTGTGCTTTACTTCCTTGCTTTATCTGAGAAGTATTCAGCTGAAGCACAGTGTAAAATTAGTTAAGCAGCTCTTCCAAGTAAGTATATTTGCAAATTGTGTGTGGTCTTGTTTTTAACTCTGCAAAGACGGTGGACCTGTTAACACTTGTTTAAGAATTTGCAGGCGTTAGATTCTCCTAGCAGAGCTGTCTTTTATCCATAGTACAAAATCTACACGCCTTTTCCTCTTGCACAAAAAAAGGGAATCCACTCCAGGTATTTCTAAGAAACTTTGGGTAGCTCACATCAAGTCCTTGCCCTCCAGAATCATACTCTTCCTTGGCCGGATTACTCCAGCATCACAAAATGGACTAGACCTTCAGCCAGCATCACCCATCACAGGTTTGGGTGGGACAGTAGGAATTTATCCCTATTGAGGATGTTATTCAGTTTGAAAAGTTAGATGTCTGATGGAGGGGTCCTTGAGGACGTCTCACTTATCTGACCAGCAGAGATGTCTTGGCTTTACGAGGCCCAGCTTACCTTTTTTAAAATGCACACGAAAGGGGCCACAGCAGCACTGCAACAATTTTCGAAGTAGGTCTAGCCCAAACCTAGTCCCATTAGATTTGGAAAGGTTTCTGTAAGTTCCACTGGCTCTGTTGTTAACAAGTGCTAAGAAGTTCTTGTGGCACTGAAATGCTGCTGCTTATCTTCAGTCTACCATTATGCACTACTACACAACTGAGAAGAAAGCAAAAGGCCTGTAACAGACCAAACTGCTTTCTTTTGAAAACAACACCCATTTTGCAGTGATAGATGGTTTCTCTTTCTGTTACTTAGCTTTGACGCTTTTACTGTCAACCTGGGATTTGCTGAGCAACAATTCTCTTGTTTTGGTTTAAGCTCAGGATTCCTGCAGAGCACAATGCAACAAAAAATATGGTCCTATGTGCTGGGGGAGAGTGTTTGGTTTTCCAGACATTCAAATATAACCTAGTTGTTTAACTTTTCAGACCAAGAGATATTAACAGGGACACTTGTACATCATACATCTATCTCATAGTAAGTCTGATCCATGCTCATTGCACAGAGGCCCTTCTGAAGAACAACTAACGGGCTTGTAAATTTCCACCAGTGGTTTGGCATTTTTTTCATTTATGCTGCCTTCTGCTCAAAAGGACTTTGAATAAGAAATCCACGGTCAAAAGTTAGCATGCGAGCAAAGAACAGTTTTGCCTGTTTATGCTTCCCATCAGAATCCTGGAAGGGGAGGTCTTCTTTACAGCCCTCCCTGCTTACCCAGTGCATCTCAGGCTTGCTGAGGCTTTTCTGCCACAGTACTTGCCATCCAGTGCTTGCTGAATGTCACAGAATGGCTTTCGTGGCTGTTTTGGGGAAAGCAACAGGTGAGAATGAGAAATCTGTCAGGGTGTCCTTACACAGGAATGCTGAGCTCTTCCCATGTCCTTGCTGAACTGCATACCCCAGCCAATGCTTACATAAACCATCCAAAATCATGGAGATAGATATACTCATTTCCACCATCTGAAGATCCAAGCCTGTATCCCTTTGATATGTTTTGGCATGGCCGTAGTCTCAGTCCATTTTTTGTGCAAATGGAGGCACTTCAAAGAGAATCTCCAAAATATCAATAAAAGAGAAAGATTTGGTTACATAGAGACACACTCCAATTTGTATCATGCAAGGATCTGCCCCAAAGACATTAACAGGAAATTCTTGTGTCATCTGTGAGAAGTTCTTGCAAACAAATGGTTTTGTCATTAGAGATGGACCTTTTTCCTTTTTTGTTTTTGCCCCTTTTCAGCAAATTCTCTGGAAAATACAGGATTTGGGTGGCCAGACTTCTCTGCAGATTCAGATGGGATTTGCGGAGGACTTTCAGCTGAAATAAAAAAGACACAATAACTCACGAGTACTTAAGGTACCTCTTTGAGAAAACACCAGAAATATGCATTCTTAAATGTGTTTTCAGGCCCATTTAATAAAACACAAAGGAGCTGTTCCACCTTCACCTGCCAGGACAGTCATCAGAGCCCTGAAGCAGATGAAACTCCCAGGGGAGCCCAGGCTTGCACCCCTCACCCACTTGTGCTCTCCTACAGCTCTTGCTTCCAGCAGGGCTCTGCTCAGTCTTGACTGCTGATGCTTTTCAATTTTGCATGGACATAATCTTTCAGCCAGGGAGGAAGCAAACATAAGGAGGGTTTGTACAAGGACCCTATACACCCTGCAGGCTGGACACTGCACATCACAGCCCCCTTCTGACTTAGATGTAGCATTAATTCATGTAAGTACTCCTAGGGCAATCCCATAACTTGAGCACTTCCATGAACCATCAAGCAATGGGATCATTTCATTAGCTCACTGAACCAGTGGACTGAAAGAGACCTCAGGCAGCCCCCTCCATCTTCTGCCCACATGCCCATTAATGTCATGATCCTGCAGAATTGCCTGTGCCAAAGCCGTGTTGGACAGAAATTGCACTCTGGCATTCTTCTAGCATCTCAGTGATGGATACTCCATAACCAGGTGTAGTGGATTGACCTTGGCTGGATGCCAGGTGCCACCAAGCCACTCTATCACTCCCTTCCTCAGCAAGGCAGGGGGCAGGAGAAAATACGATAGGAAAAAAAAAAAAAACCCACCAAACCAAAAAAACCCAAAACCTTGTGGGTCAAGATAAAGGCAGTTTAATAAAGCAAAAGCAAAGGGCTCGCATGAAAGTGGAGGAAAACAAAAGATTTATTCTCTACTTCCCATCAGCAAGCAATGTCCAGCCACTTCCCAGGAAGCAGGGCTTCAGTACACTTAGTGGTTGCTCTGGAAGACAAACATTGTAAATAACAAATGCCCCCCACTTCCTCCTCCTTTCTCTTAGCTTTTATTGCTGAGCAGACATCGTATGGTATGGAATATCCCTTTGTTCAGTTTGAGTCAGCTGTCCAGCTGTGTCCCCTCCCAAGATCTTGCCCACCCCCAGCCTACTAGTGAGGGGGGGAAATGTTGGAGAGACAACCTTGATGTTGTGCAAGCTCCACAGTAGCCAAAACACTGGTATGTTATCAACAGCTTTCTAGCTACCAATACAAAGCACAGCACTATGAGGGCTGCTATGGAGAAAATTAACTCCATCTCAGCCAGACCCAATATACCAGGGCATCTACTCTTTTGCTATCCTTACTTTTAGAAAGTTTTTTCTCTTAATTTCTTGTTGTTATGGAGGGGTTTTTCTCTCTTTACTGTAATCTTTTACCTACCTGAAGTCTATTATCTTTCACTTCTTTTTGGACTAACACTTTTCAGTACAGTCTTTCCAAGATCCATAACTATAACATTTTGATGGATAAGACACTGTCCTGGAAGATGTGGTTTTAACACCTAGGTCACACACATACTGAGGTGTTCTAGCCACATGGCTTTGGGCAGTTGTTGAAGAAAAAGTACGGGAGCCTTGTTATTATATGTAGAAGTCCTGTTACAAAATCTATGGTACCATTTCACCTTTGTGGAAAAATCCATTTAGAAAAATCCACATTTTAAATCCAAGTACATAACACCTGTACCCCATTCCATTTCAACCCCAGCTGAGAAAGCTAGCCTGTTGTTCCCTGGGATGAAAATGAGATGTGCTACTTTGGGTCAATCAGATTTTATGGTCAAGCTTAATCAAAAATGTTTGCACTGTTGTTCCAGGAAAAAAAATGCTGTAATCAGTCTGATTGACTGCAGGTTTGGGACATTATTGTTCAGTAGCTCAGTCAAAAAATGTACAATTTTATAGCCCTACTCATCATATTTGGACACACTAGCACCTCTGTAGATTTTACAAAGTCCAGGAAGAAGCTAATTTCAGCTATGAAATCTAAAATCACTTTAGTCTTTACAAATTTCTAAAATATTCTTCAGGAGGAAACTTAAGTAAACTTAACTTAGTTTTCCAGGGGAAGACTCAAGATGATGGGCTACATCCTTATTTTAATCTGATTCATGGCATACTACCTTTAAACTTATAAGAAAGCCACACTGACTGAGTTCTGAAAGAGGGATTCAGATATTTTAAAAAAAGACTTTCTATACACAAGCAGCACTGAAACACTATCTTTCCCTCCATGAAGCTTTGTCCCTGTTACGCCAAATGCTAAAGACTGTCTCACTAGGCAATCTTACACTTTGAGCTCGTTTCCTAAATAATGTTTTGATTTTCTAGTAGTGTAGCTGGCACCAGAGAAAGGTATGCATTGTATTTTTCCAGTTATTATTATTTTCTCTTCCTACAGGAGCTTTCTTTTTTCTGGTTACACTTCTCCCATTGCACATTTTGGTCGAGGTCCAGGGGATTGTGGTCGGGTTCTGCAGGGATTTTTCTCCTGGTTGTCTCTCTCCATGCATATTTCATGTGCCCATTACTTTAGGTGCCATAAACACAAATTAAAACCAGCATCATTTCTGTCAGAAAGGACCATATTTCTCTACTCATTCATTATTTATGTTGCTTTCTTAAGTGGTGTTGTTCTTGCTTGTTTGTCTCTAATAGAGGATACAAGTTATTTCACAGCCTTTGTTCATTACCGAGGCTGGGCTGATCAGGAGGTCCACTGAGCTGTAAAAGCAGTGAGGCTCATCTCTGCTGATAGATAAATCCATGAACAATGTCTGCTGCTTGAACTACCAGCCCCAGTCATTCTCAGAAACCACATTAACCTCACCTTTCACTGTGTGTCATGGGAAGGAAGATGATTTCTGTGCTTTGGGTCCATTTGAGCACCAAATGTTTAACCTTTGCACCTAGAATGGACTACAAATTCGCGTGGTGCATAATCAACCTCCGAGTATGAGTAGGTAAAGAGCTGCCCTGTGTCACTGAGTCTGGTCTTGTGAACCTCACCTTCTTCTCAGGTACAAGTCAAACTGCATTTTAAAAACCATTTGATTTCCCTCTCCTGCTGCTTTTACAAGGAAGCCTCCAGATTCTCTCTACTCTAATTTTTACAAGACATCCTATTTCCATCCTGTACTTACACATGGTCAGTTTTGACTCTTTTTTTTTTTTTTTTTTGTGCTACAGTATTATCCTCCAGTTACATAGTTCTTTCCACCACAATGCATTACCAACCAATGTACCTTGAGGGAGCAGCTGCACAGTCTTGCACATTCTATTTTGTTACAATAAAAATGTGTCTATGTGGCTGCAGCAGAGACAACTCCACTAATCTTGACCACTGGCCATCCGAGGCCTGCAAAAATCATGAATCTAAAGTGCCTTGCATTTTCTTGGACAAATGGCGAGAATTTGTTTTCTGCTATCAAAGCGTCTGTTTTTCACATTTTCAAGCTGTTCCACACCACCCGGAAAGCCACACCTTCCCTTTATAAGAAGAAGAAAGAGAGATGAGCTTCTCTGCGTGTCATATGAATGCAGACTGAACCTTTGAGAAGAGCATCTAATGCTATGAAATTCATAACAAGATTGTGAGACTTGACCACACCACCACATTCAGTCTACTTTTCTCCAGGTAACAATACACCAAAGGGATCAGTAGGTCTATGTTACCACATGCTGCAAGGCCATCAGTGAGTTCATCCTAAAGAGGTGCTAGAGGACTGTCATCTGTTACTAGCAGAGTCAGTGAGGACACTATCTAAATGCAAGATTCCCATTACACAATGAACAGGGCATTTGAAGGACATTTTATTTCCCCTTTCTCTCTCCATAGCTATGATGCTATGTCTGTCTTGTTGAAGGGGAGGCAACAGCTCGGGACTAGTGCACTCAGCCCTTGTAATTTTGATGAGTACCATAGAGACCAGAGCTTCATTTGAGAGCAGCCTGTAGCTTCTGGTGCTGTCATTGACAGCTAACCTTGCAATGAACCTGACCTCCAACACCAGTTGTCCTGTCCTGTTGAAGAGCTGAAGGACAGTCAGTAAATGCCTTGGCAATGGGTGTTTGTTGGAGGCTCGTGTGTGTCCTTGCTTTCAGACATGTCACAGCTAAGGCTGGGGAAGGCACGGCATTTCCCTTACAGGAGTACAGCCAGCTTGGGAGGGAAGGAAGGAGTGAAGGAGAGAGGGCAGGAAGGGCAGGAGGGCAGGTGGGCTGGAAGGCAGGAAGGCAGGAAGGCAGAAAGGGAGGAAGGAAGGAGGGAAGGAAGGATGGAAAGGGAGAAGTAGGACCAGTTCATGAGGGGCAGTGCTGTGCCAGGCAGAAATTAAATATCAAGTACAGCGGTAAGACATCCCATCTATTTCCCTCCCACCATCTATCCTTACTCTCAAGGGACTCTGAATAACAGAGGCTCCCCCTGCCCTGAACTACAAACATTTTCACCCATTTCCACCACCTCCTTTCCTCTCTTTCCTTTCAGGGAGTCCTTTAGACAGCAATCAAAGCTATAAAACAGCAGAGCTCTACCAGAGCAGAGGAACGGTATTTAAAATGAATTAAGATAACAATACTAGGCAGATTATGAGCCCCCGGTTGCGCAGAGCCATCACACCCCCTCCGTGTCTTCCGCAGGCAGCGGCAGCAGCCCGGGCAGCCAGGGCCGCCGGCAGCGCGGGAGAGCACTGCCACCAAGCGCAAACCCGGCTCCTCCGCATCCCCCGTGCAGGGAAAACGGTTTTTAAAAGCCCGTATTGACACCCTCTCTTCAGTCCCCCGCCTTAATGAAACTGCCACAAGTCCCACAGGTGGTTGCATTGGGTTTTTTTGACTTTTGAGGCTATAATTACTCCACATCTTCGTCATTTTTACTCTGTGAATTAATATTTCAGCCTGTTCTTTTACCTTCTTTTTAATCACCAGCTTTTTAAGTAATTCTGCATAGTCAAAAGCTGCTAATATCACAGACCTTTTAACAGCTGGTTAAATTAACTGTGTGATGGCAGGGCGTGCAGCAATGTGTGAAGTACAGGAATTAGAAATCTCCCAGTGCCGCTGAGAAGAGAAGGTAGAATATGGCTTCAAGACTTAGAAAACAAAATTAGGTCCTGCCTACGTGGGGATGCTAAGGAAAGATAAGCTGAGCTAATTCAAGGTGTGAATTTGAATTGGATTGGGTAAACCACATTACATTCCAAAGTGAATTAAAAGAAACAGAATTAAGGCCTATTTTAAATCAAAATAAAAATGTCACGACAGTGAGATAATGCAATTTAACCAATACATTTGTAAGTGAATTTGATTAGCTTTCCTGCAGGTCCTGTCCCTGCACAGACTAGCCACGGATCACAATGCAGGCACAACCAAAAGTGGTTGGAAAACAGTGATATTCCCTCCTGTGGTGCTCTCTGGCACTGGCTTGCAGAAATTTATTTTGTTCTGCTCCACTCCTATATCAGGGAAAGCAGCCTGGCCCCCACTTCAGTTACCTGAATGCTGGACAAATAGGCACAGTCTCTGTCTTTGGTTTGCACACCTGCTGAATGGGGATACTACTGTTCTTTACAAAGGGTAAATAATGAAGAAAATGCTTATGATATACTCTTCTCTGTTCAGCACTAAAAGATGTATGATAATAAACAGAAAAAACATGTTCTGTTGTCTAAGTAAGGATAGGTAATTTAGTTCTTTTACTTTCCTTTCCTCATTATACTATTAACGATACAAATGTTTGTGCTTAGCATTTAAATAATTGTACTATCAATGAAATCAAGGAACCCAAGCAAAATTCCCTATAAATATAAATCAATGGGAGGATCTGAGCTCCAGATACTTGTTTTCAGAATCAGGCAATATTTAGGAACTACAGCTTAACTCTTCTCCACCAGTTTCCAAAACCAGCTTGTGCCTTGTTCGGTCCTCTGGATGCCTGCAAAACTGTGCAGAATTGCCATGAACAATACATTTAGCAAGGCTAATAAGCAGTTCCTTCCTGGCTCAGTTTCACATCACGGCTAAAGGTAAGGGAAATAAAATGAAGGAAATGCTAAAGGCTGTTAGTAGATATTGCAGTTTACTCCCAACTTCATAACAGCAGAGTGGACTCTACAATGAAACACTATCATCTTTTTCTTGGTGATCGGCAGTACAAAGTCATACTGCTACTTACCTTTAATAAATACATTCCCACTAGTGCTCTTCATAATTTACATATTATGTCAATGAAAATAAAAGTTCTGAAAATATTTTCTCTGCTTCTTCCTTCTATTCTCCCTCCCCACCTTAGCAAAAATTAAATGTAAGGGGGAAAAATCACAGAGAACACGGATGGAGAGCCCGCTGGCAAATCCCTTGCTTAATTGAGAAAGTGGTTAGACACCAAAATGGGCAAAGCAGGAAATTTCTCATAGGCTTGCTCTGATGTGGCCACATGTGACTCTGCCATGCACAATCTCTGCAGAGCATCTGCGCCTCACTCAGTGCCTGTAAACCATGGCACCACCTAGTCGTGAAGGCATTGTCAGCATTAATCACAGCCAAGACATGTCTTGTGTGTTTCATGTGAAAAGCCCGGGTCAGGCTGCGGTTGAGTAGGCAGCATGGAGAAAGTGTGTTTGAGTTTTTTAGGTGCCCTGCCCCGGGAAGAGACTGCAAAGGCCAAATAACCTGGATGGTTTTCAGAGAAAATAGGATGGGACTAGTACCTGAGGCATGCACTTTCAGCTCAAGTCACCAAGAGGGTTTTGAAATTCAGGCAGGATCTCCAAGGTAGAAGCTGCAAAGAAAGGCAGGAAGAGATGGACAGTGTCTGACCTTAAACTGCTTTCTGAATAAATCTTGGATGAGTTTTAACACTAAGCCTGTCAGTGCTGGGAAGTGAGGGAGCCCAGCCAGGATGACAAACTGAGGACACGGTACTCCCAAGCAGGTGGCGAAGCACAACAGCCCCGCAGGGGGGATGTGGGGGTAAAGGACCTATCCCAAAAGGGAGGCCAAAGGCTGGGCAGTACTTGCCCTGCTCCAAAGAGTCAGAGAAGAGAACAATACTTCCAGATGCTGGCTTTTTTGGAAGGAAAGGAAAATACAGCAAAGGACATTGTGCAGCTGTAGGGAAATACCAAGCACCCTTTTTAGTGCAAAACTAATGATGTCAGGGGAAAGATCCTGATTAAATCTGATTTTTTTAATGTATTCCAAGCCTGAAATATAATTCAGTGGTAAAGCAAAGATAATAAAAAAGCGAGCTCACACAGGGCATAAGCCCCTGTAAATGTGCAGTATGGATTAATTGCACTTTGGCAGAGACGGACTAGATGACCTACCGTAACAATTCTGGAGTTAGCTAACAGCCAGAATAAGTCATCTTGAAAATGCAGTAGGGAAGCGTAATGTCGCAAAGATTCACAGCAGAAATGCCTGTGTTCTTCTGCATGATAATAAGAAAAAGCACAAAGGGGTGAATTAAGGACACAGGGTTGGTTTTGCATTTTATTTTCCTGATTTTTGTCAGGTTATAACTTAAACATTCTTAAGAGGTGCGGCAATTTTGTTGACTTTGAAATTTGTATATCTGTTTTATTTTTGCTTTTCTTTTTCTCCTAAGGAGGAGGGGGAAAATCTTACGACAGATTATTAAATCCTAAATGGCTCATGCAGCTTGGCAATAGGCATTTTTACAGGGAAGAATGTATGGAATTAAGTATGTTTGGTGTGTGCACTCCATGGTTATACCACAATTATTTATTCAGGTAATCATATCTTTTAAACAAAAAAACCAATCTTTGTATAAGTATGATTTATTTACCCTAGAGACTGGAAAAGCTCTCAGGCAAATGTATAGTTAGACATCTCCAAAAAGTGACTTATTTAYGCAGTTTCATACATTAAATCTGGAGATTAGATAATTCACCTGACAGACATCAAGGCCTCTCCTGGAACTGTTTCATTCTGATAAGCAAACGTGCATTTCATGCCTGCTTACCAGGGAAAAATTACTATATTTGCACAATATCTTGTAATGACTTTAAAGAGGTGTTTAAACATCACTAGCATTTTCAACCCCCTACACAAAAAGCAAACAAACACAAAGACAGTCAATATTGTCTTTATACAGTAGTGTATTCAGCTCTTCTGGGGCTTTGATTCAGGGGTGGTGAACATTTACATCTCTGAGACATCTGCTGTCTTCAGACAGGCAGTCATTTTGTCTTCAGTTTGGAGCAGGCAGCAGAGAGTCTACAGAGAAAACATGCTTCTTAAAAATGTAATTGAGTCCTTTCTTGTTTAGGGCATTCTGACTGAAAGCACATGGTTGCTATTCACGTAAAGGAAAGCAACCTTTCTACTAAAGACAGAGTTGTTTATATAGGAAGAATGCTATTCCAGGCTGCCTTTTCAAGGTGGCCTGAAAAAATTATGTGAAGTGCAATAACGAGGAGGAAGGGAGAATCAATGTCTTTGTTTAGCATGGGAAGCTAGGCTGCCCCTAGAGCCAGAGCTTGTATTTTTCCCAGATGGTTGTATTTCCCCAGTGACAAACTCAGAATTGATTTTTTCCCCAGTCCTCTAAAATTTAGATGGGAAAGAAAGAAAGAAAAGAAAAGAAAAGAAAAGAAAAGAAAAAAGAAGTGCAATGAGAATTCAGACAAACCATCCTGGTTCTCTTTTTTCTCTTCATGTGCAAAAGAGAGGGTAGCATGCCATATAGCCAGTCCAAGTTTCACCCTGTAGACCTAATGTCACCCACCAAACACAGACCTTCTTTCAAGGTTGGCACTGAACACCTTTGCCAGGAGAATGGCATAGCATGCCATCTTCTGATGAGCTGAACCAGATGGACGTATCCTGGAGCAGGAGGAGCCTGATAAGAACGGTTCCTCAGTGGACACCAGCTCTAGCCTTTATATATATAATATCTACTCTGGCCAGCAGCAAGGTGAACGCCAATGGTTTGGGCACCTCCAGTGGGAAGGTCAGGAGTCCCAGGGCATCTGAGTGGAAGAGTGTGGAGCCTGATTTCAGATAAATACAAGGTACTTCGGTAAGTAGCAACAGGGTGGCAATTTACATAAGAGACTGATGATAATATTGGTGCTGTCACTTTCTGGAAACAGCAAACCATTTTTAGAATTCTAAGTGGATACTATTCAATTTTCATTGAGCACATTATGGGATATTCAGAGTAGAGGCTGGAAACAGAAAGCAGCAGAAGAATCAGAGAAGTACAAAGAGAGGGGACCAAAACCAAAAAGCAAAGCAAGGATGCAAAGGATACATTGCTATCAAATTTTCCGCTCAACAAGGCTTCTCATTTGGGACCCCTAAAGGGGGTTACCATTCAAAGTTACCATTTCACACATTGGGAAAACAGCAGCAGTGGTATGGGAAAAGCCAGATTTTCAGACCAAGTTGAAACACAATGAAAATGGGATAAAACAAAATGCTATAGTTCCCTTGGCTTTATGACTACATTAGGTACAAGCTTTAGTCCACAAAAGGAGCTTCGCATTACTCTGCTCACATAGACTTATGTGTCCTTCTGTTCCAGAGCACCTCCTTTCCAAGTAGGCTCTTCCTCTTCTTCCTCTGCCTCCGCCTCAGTCCACACAACCAACTTGCAACAGTATGGATGTCCTCTTTTAAACTTCTCAGTGCTGGCGATTAGAGTCCTCAGTTCTAGTGTTGCCACCATCGTTACTGTGGATGTCCAAACACCAAATGTGGAGGAGAAAGTAAGTCCCTACGATGAAGTATGTTTGCCAGTCATGTAATCATAGTATTTTGCTCTTATAAAACATAACACTTTTCATTCAAAGACCTCTGAGCTTCCAACTGATTACTTAATTAAGTCACAAAATGTTCCTGTGATCTAGGAAAGTATTGAAATGGGTGAGTAAACTAGTATAGCTGAGTAAAGTAATTAGTCAAGATGACTAACAGAAATGAGAAATGAGAAATGTACTAATAGAGGGTAGTTGCAGTAGAAGAAAATGAGCTTCAAATGGGTTAGCAGAGTGATTTTTAGAGAATATTTCTGAACACCTACACTCTTTCATAGCCAGCAGAAGCTGTGACTGCTAAGGAATATCTAAAAACCAGACTAGGTCTGACTTACCCAGGGACACTGACAGGGAAAACCAAGACATTTTTGAAACAAAAGTGTGTATGGGGCATAGGAACACAGGGCTGAATGGACCACCTGGACTACTGAGTCCACTTGCTCACCTACATGGACAGCCACAGAAATTATGTTTAGTCTAGGAGTCTCTACAGACCATAAGCTACTCACCAGCTGTCTCCCAATGTCAGTTGTCATTTTAGATGTTACTGGCCCAGAAGTCTCTCCTGGGTGGATGTCACCATCATCTGGCTCCAGTAGATCATAATGAGATCGCCTTCCTGTATGGACATCTTTACCGAGACTGTGTAGGCAGAGTGCCTTTTAACAGACAACCATGGTTGTATTCAGCTTGGTCTCCCTGCACTCTGTGGCCCACCAGCATCTTCTCCAGAAGTAACAGGAGAGAGGAGCAGAGAGAGACGGTATAATTTATTTCCCCTGTCGAGTAGTGAGGGTACCAAAGGGCTGATTGATGTGGAGTAATGCTTAGGTAAGATTGACATCTATTTCCTCCTGCTTCATACACATAACCAGCACCCACCTGTTTTCCTCCCACCCAGAGATATTTTTGAAAGCTTCTTCTAGCAAATTTCTGCACCAAAATTAAACCCATCTAGCAGTCAGCCTTACTGCCGTGTTCCCACGTCAGCTGTGTGTCATAACAACAGATGATAGAAATGCTGCTATTCAGGCTTCAGGGTGCGTGTTTCTTTTATTTTTTTCAAATTTTAATAGCTTTAAAAAGAGCTCTGAACAAAAGTGCTTGCTCCGTGATGCAGCGCTGAGCTAAGGCGTGCAGGGCAGGTATACCTGCCCACACGCCAGCGGGCAAAAATAGGTAGAGTGGGTGAGGTTTCCTGTGGCACTGTGGGGGCTGAGGGAGAAACACTTCGAGGAGAAAAAGAGATGGCAAGAGAAGGGAAAACGGAGAGAAAGGAGAGGCAGAAGCAGAAGTGCTCCACCTTCCCTGTGCGCCAGGGCCCTGCACCCCTCCTCTGTGGGGCTTCGGCAGCGGGGTGGCCCCGTACCCCACACAGGGCGTCCCTGTCCTGCCCTGTGTCCTAAGGCAGGTCAGAGCTCCCCGCCTTGGGGTGCTCCCTTGCAGGCGACAGCCCGAGCTGCCGGAGGGGCCCCGCCGTGCCCTGCCTGCCTCCTCCTGACCCGCGGTGCTGACCCGGCAGAGCAGAGGCCGCTCGGAGACCCCAGTGGAAATCGGGAGGTTGCAAACTTCAGCATCTACCAGCTGATCAGGGTCGGATCTTGTGCTCTGGGGGACAGGGCTCCATGTCCATTACCACTTGCTTGAGTTAACACACGGCGCAAGTGCCGCAAACAACCTAGGGACGGTGAGCATTCGTTTAGGACCAATAAGCCACAGACGGGCTTTCGCTGCACTATCCTCGTAAATCTTACCCGTGGTCCAACAGATCAGGAGACCCAAGGGTAAGTAGAGCTTCTGTTTTGCCACCACTGTGATTTTATAAGAAAGGGCCATCACATGCAGAAGTAAAACTGTGAAAAATAGGACAGCTGATGTAGATTAGTAGATTTTTGGTGCTAAATGTTTCATTTGCCCCAAGCTGTGTAAGCAGAAGTATTGCCCGGCTCTCTTTGGAACAAAACCTGTCCTGAAAGTTCAATGTCAGCAGTGTAAGGAAGCCTGAGATAGGCAATTTTAAACACAGTCTACGTTAGGGTTCCTCTCATCACTTCTGAATGAAATGGGAGGGTAGATACCAGTGTAACACCCCTACGATAAAAAAACTTCAAAATCTTTGGCACTCAAAGGTTACAACCGAAATAGCTAAGACAGACAAAGCACACCATAAATTAAAAAACAGCACTGAGAAGCAAAGCAGCTTGTCCAAGGTCTCACAGAAAAGCAGTGGCAGAGGCTAAGATGGAGAGCAGATTTGCAAACCAATTTGACTTGTGCGCAATGCTTTCCCACCTAATTGGCTAATGAGAAAGCATTCCTCTTGTAACACTATGTACTTATTTTCTACCAGTCAAATTGCCGAGGATGGATTTAATTTGGAATTCATTTTAAAGTGACTATTTTTAAACCTTCTTTCATACCATGCTTCTGTGAAATGCAAAAGGCAACCATAAAAAAACCCCAGCAAAACCCACAAACCACTTTATAACCCGTTGGACAAAAATTAAAGGACAAAATAATTATATAAAAAAAGATCAGAAGCAGAATAGCAGATCTCAGGAGAAATCCTCTTTCAAGGATCATCATAATAAGCAGAAGTACCCGATCTCATTCCCCCGGTGTAAGCCCCTTTGCATGCATCCTGGACAAGTGGTCTCAATGGGTTTTGCTACCAGTTTCAAGAAAGGGAAGTTTGGATTTCCAGGCAGGGAAATCTTGCTCTGTGGACAGCAGCTGAGTTAGTCCATGGGACTAGAGCACTACTGAATTAAAGCCTCCTCCCATGAACAGCATTATTCCCACAGAATTTCTCCCAGGACACACCTACAGATACTTCTTTCTACTCAACACCTGAAGCAAAAAGGTTGTATGTGTGCCTTTTTTTTTTTTTTTTAAGTGCACGGCTAGATCCTCAAGGAAGAAAAAGAAATAAACCTAGTAAAAGCAGGGTCCCAGTTACTTTCGGATCAGGCTATGCAAGGGCAGTCAGAAGCTCGGAGAGGAGGGCATCTCCAGCTGAAATTGCTGCAGTTCACAGCTCACACCTCAGTAATCGTCCCAGTTGTTTCTGTTTCACAACATCATAAAAGACTGCAAGCAACCCCTGAGCCAAGCAAGAATTTAAATATGTCTTTGAGGCCTTTCCCATTTAGAAAATCGCTTCTGTCTATGCTTGATACTAAAGGCTGTTTCTGAATATAAATGCTTCCCTGAATCAGGGCTACACAAGTATCAGAAGCTTAGATCAAGGAACTGATCTGTCCAAATGAGACATTAGAGGCATGATGAAATGCTGCAGATCTTCCCTTTAATGAAACTTAGTTTATGAAACCCTTTAATAAAGCTGCAGTGAGTATATTTACATTCCCAACAGAGAAAAGCTCTCCCTTGAAACAGGAAAAAATTACCACAATTAATAATATCCTGATATTCTTCATAATGCCAGTAGATTGCACATTTTTGTTGAGCTGTTCATCATTTTGAATTTCCATGCATCTTTTTATTCCACATCCACATCTACACCCACTGGGGCACTTTAAGGACTAAAATTCATTGCTGTATATTAAAAATAACAAATGAATTTCATGATTTCTTTTGTATCTCCCCAGTTTATTCAGCATACAAAAGACAAAATCAATGGCATCCTGCCTGAGGAATAGGGTTATTTTTATTTTTGTATTTTTTTTTACACTGCTGCAGATTTTTGGCTTTACTCTTGAAACTGTGGTGTGCTGCTCCAATATATTTTCACTCTATGAGTTTTCAGATCATCTGCATTTTGCTGCGCTAATCCCGGATGTTTAATATCAAGCAAAATAGTATTTATATCCCATTCATCTCTTTCTCCACCATCTCCTGTGTGTCTGCATGTTCCTTTTCCATTGACAAGAGTCTGAGTGGAAATACTCAGAAATTATTTTCTTCTCAGGGGCGCAGATCCAAGTAAGCACTTACACCTAAGCATACATATCATTGAAGGTAAACTTGAGCTTGAGAGGTTGAGAGGCTGAGGTGCTTCCTTAAGCTGAGAGGGATAGAGGGTAAAGGAGGGAGGGGGTGCCCCTATCAGCTTTACCCTTTGGGGAGAGCTGGGACCCATAGACCCGGTGTGGCTATTGCTAGAATTGGTCTGCTTTCTGTTTTAGAAAAGCAGTGTGATATTTCCTTTCCTTTCCTTCCATCTTTCAGCACTTCCACAGTTGCCCATGGTTTTCAAATTGTTGTAAGTGGCAGAAAATTACTCAGGAAACAGTATCTTTAACACCTAAGGATGTGTGTCATCCAGGTGACCCGTAACATGCTCAGATTCCTATATCTGGTTTCACCTCTTTTTTTTTTTTTTTTTTAGTAGGTTATTCGCTTTTGCATTTACTGGTTTTTTTCCATCCACTTTATCTATTATTTTTCTTCGGATGAATGCAAAAGCAAGTTCAGTGTTTCAACCATGCTAAGTGTTCGTTAATTTAATCTCCATCCCAATTTATTATCAGATGGACTTTCTACCAGGTACTGCTATTTCCCCAGCATACTGATAAAACTCTTCCTATTTGTCCTCATGCATCTGATGGAGGCAATTCACTTTGCTTTAACTGCCCTCTTTTCTCTGAAATCATCGACTGCCTAATTATCTACATCGGTACCTTCATTTAGGAGTTTGGATTCTTTCATTGTATTATTCTTGATCCTGAACCATAAGATGTTCCATTTTATGACAGAATTCTTTTGAGTGTAATTTTTTGGACATGTTTTATTTTTCGGTTTAGTTTTACAGCAGACAGAAAATACAAAGAATACACTTTTTTCCTTCTTTCACCTCTTTGGTACCATTCTCCTGGGACTTTTCCCTGAAATGTGAACAGGCTTTTCCAGTAAAGCAAAGCAGATGTTCTGCAACTGTTTTCACAGTTAGAAGTCCCTGACAAGCTAGATATAGTCCATGTGTCCTGCACTGCAAGCATTGTATGAATACCTTTACTTATAACTAGTCTCAATGAAATTAATAGGAATACGTACCCCAGTAAACTAATCTTCTTCCTGTTTGAGAGAAAATAAACTTCTCTTTGCATTTCCATATATATTTCTCCCTTTAGTAAACTGATTACAAGGAAACCATATACCACAAAATTCCATCTTGTGATGGAATTTGCAAGGATTTGGGTTTTATTTTTTTGATTTCTACCTGCTAACTTATGGCTCAGGTAGCTGAGAGATGTGTCTAAACTCTAACTTTAACTAAATGATTACAAATTTGGAAAAAWGTGGAGGCCTAATATGAACTTATCCTGAATTTATCTGGAGTGCACTTCAGATGCAGTACTTGACTGCATCCCACACAGTGTACCTGAAGAGCAGTCATCCTTGAAAGACAAACTCTTGACTTTTTCTTCCTTTAGAAAGCATAGACATTTTCAGTTCACTTCTGCTCGCTTTTTCCTGCCACTGAAGCAATGTTTGTTCCCTCTATAAAATGGAGCCAAACAAGGCGATTATGTGAGTCATCAGAAAAGAGCAGCAGCAGTAGATGGTTGCTGATGGTGATCAGCCTGAATTGCTTACTGCCCTCCTGCCAATCCCTTATAGACTTTGGCATCTGGAGGACAACTGGGACTTGTCTGGGGAGCAGCCTTGGTGCCCATGAAGCAACAGGCAAAACCAGTTTTGTCTGAAAGCTAAGTTTGTGTTCCCAAAACATAGCAAGTCTAACATTGTAGACTATTGCCTTAGCTGATTGCAACACATCAAGTGCTAGTAACGGAAAGTGGAGGTATTCCCTTCTAAGCATACTAGGGAATACACGCCTATCTAGTCATGAATACACCTATATTGCTAGATGTTAAAAGAGATGTCATGCTGCCAGATAAAAATGCATTCCATTGTCCTTAAGTTGATAGTTCAATCAACCTGTCATCAAATAGCATAAGTATCCTTCCTGCTCCAATCTCATAATGAAAGAAAAGAAAGAGCAGATACATGTGGCATTAATTCTCATATCCCATGACATTTTTTTGGTATGAAGAAACGTTATCAGAGCAGAGGTAGGTAAAGAGAACAGGAAAAGAAAATCCAGTCTGTTTGAGATTTTAGTACGCAGAAAATCTCTTCTTGTTTGTCTGCAACACTTCCATACTGCCATCTGAGGTAGAACTTCACATCATTGTGCAGTTGGGCACCTGGCAATAGTTGGAGTAAAAAGGTTTTGAGGCACACGTCATCAGCATGTATATAAAAATAAGAAAGCCTAAACAATTCCAAACAGTGCAAGGAAATTAAAAATTATTGGGAAATGTGTTCCCTTTCTTTAATCAAATGGCAATATGAAAGAAATTCAGCAGACCTCAGCAGTTTACGCTAGAGAAAACTTGTCATTCACCGATGTGTTTCGTAGTTTCTTTTAGTCAGAGATAAAGTTTTGTTCATTCTGTATTTTAAAACAGGGGAAAGGGGGAAGTGCAACATTTCCCAGATCACAATATTTAAGCACTTCTTTTAGGTTCCTAAACAGAAATTAAACACAGTGGTAGCAGCAAATTAACAGTATTTAATGCACCCAAGAAGTCATAAACGGGAACTCCGCTCAGCCTGCTAGTAGACACGACAGGGGCAGAGGGTGGAGACTGATGCTCCCCGCCGGAGCGTTCATAAAGGAGGAGCGGCGAGGCGGGGATGGGCGGGAGCCCGGCACGGCCGGGGCCCCCCGGGGCCGCCGCCAGCCGAAGGCGGCCGAGGAGCACCCTCTAACGGGGAGCGGCGAGAGGCGCCCGGGAGGCAGCTCCCCGGCAAGGAGCCCGGCCTCGGTGCAGCGCTGTGAAGCCGGGGTTTGCTGCTGGTGCTGGTGCTGGTGCTGGTGCTGGTGCTGGTGCTGCTGCTGGTGCTGCTGCTGCTGGTGCTGGTGCTGCTGCTGCTGCTGCTGGTGCCGGCGGGGACCCCGCGCTGCCCCTCGCCTCGCCGGGCGGGGAGGGCACGGAGGTCGGCCCGCAGGAGACCCCCGAGGCCGCCCCTCGCTCCTGCCTGCGCCGAGCTGTGCTTATTTATCCTCCCGTTCAGGGAGGGTGGGAAAGTGGCTGTGAACTGGAAGATTTTGCAGCGTGCTCTGATCTCCCGGGGATTTTGGCTGGGTCTCATCTCCTCGAGGAGCTCCGGCCACAGATGAGCGCCCTCAGCCAAGAACATTTTGTCTCCACGCCTCGCATGCTTCCCTCTTTTTTTCGTTGCCATGCGGTCCTGGGGGGCAGTGTTGTCTCGGGGCATCACAAAGGGGCTGGCGGCTTCTCTGGCGATCAAGTCCCGATCCGTGGGGAATGTGAGGACAAAAGCCCAGGGCACAGGGGTGCTTGGTGGGATGCAGGCAGCAGGGATGGGGGCAGCTCCAGATGACACAGACAGTGGCCAAGCTTAGTGCAGATGGCCTGCCAGCAGCCTCAAGGCCTTATAAAGAGCAGCTTTGGGAAGCAAGAGACATTCCTGGCAACTCCCCCACTATTAGAGGCAAAAGCTCCAGTGCAAAAAATATCAAGCAGAGTGTAAAGTGACCGGCCAGAGGTTTTAGCTGAAATTTGGACCTGTTGCAGTCAAAGCAATGAATTCTGGCTGAATAGAGTCACCCCCTGGTGCAGTCCCACATCCCTCAGCAATGTAGGCACTTACAGAGGCTGTTTACATCTTGTTGTCTGGGGTTGCTTCCRTGTGCGGGGCTCAGGAAGGCCTTACCCGCTGCATGCAGGGTGGCACCACTTGACAGGTTCTCTTAGCCAGCAGAGGTGAGCTATCATCTGTGCTGGTGATGGGTCATCATCCTCTGCTGGAAATCCCCAAGCCCACAGTGGCACTTTGGCCATGCACCAAGCTGTACCCTCAGTCCCAAATGTGCATCTCCTGGAGACATTGTGGCACCAAAAGCATCCCCAATAGGTTTGCCCGCACTGGAAGGAGAGACGAGAGAGGTACAGGGTGAGAGCGGGTCTATATCTCACCGTATGAGCTGCACTCAGCGCTGTTATCTGCAGGGGCCAGCAAAGGGGAGGGGAAAGGCAGAGGTTGGTGCCACGTTCACCCTCCCCTGCTCATCCTCAACCCGCAGCTCATACTATGGGAGGGGGGGGATTAGGCTCCTGTGGGCACCAGTGGTCTGGGAAAAGTGGCTTTCGCCCCATTTTGTGGATGCAAACGGAAAAGCCTGTAGAACAAAAGCTATTATTAATTCCCATCTGCTGAAAGGAGGCTGCAGCTGTTTTGAGAGATTTTCCTGCAAGCTATGCAGATCTGCTCAGAATTTTAATGGTTGTTTACCAACCAAAGTATGCCATTGAAAGGGCAAGACGTTTCCAAGCAAACAAGGTGTGAACGTCATTTCAGCCTGGAAATAAACCTCTTCTTTCTTGTGAATGTTTTTTTGGGTGAGCAAAGACGTTTTTGTATTTGATTGTTTCAGTTTTCAGCTGTCCTTTTTTAACTCATCCTCTCCCATCAGAAGCATACAGAAGAGATTACCTGAAATATGCAATGCATTTTTACAAAAGCAGAAAGCCTTTTTAGGGGAAAAAACCCCCAAACATTCTCTCTGTGTGGTCTCTAAATGACGGGAAAAAAAAGGGTAGCCCCACAAAACACTGGTCTGCAGTTGAAGTAGTACGCGCATAAAACTGGTATCTGACCAAAGAGCCTAGCAAGCCCTGAAGAAAAACACAGCATACAAAAGATTAAAGAAGGGAAAAATGAAGAGGCTTTGTTGTATTCTGGGGAATGACAAGACATACGGCAGACTTTATCTCATATTTTCTGCAGTGGCCATAAACTTCAAGAGGGTTGTTACTGCTAAGAAATTAACATGTCTTTAGCCAAACTCTCTAGTGCATGTTATTTATATCAGGAATTAAGTCTCTGCAACCATGCCTGTGCTTTATGGCTGTGTATAACTATAAGCTCTGCTTCTGTGATATTAATACATGCAGTTTCTCTGCGACATGTATATTGTACATAGCTGAAAGGAGCACTAGAGAAATGCCTCAGATGGATACAAATAAACAAAGATTTTTCACTTCAAAGCATTTGCAATCCAAGCTCTTTTTCTTTATCCCAGTGGACTTTGAACTGTCTGACCTGCAGAGAGTATTTACAGCTGAAATGACAGTCCCTGAGTGCAGCCTAGCATTCCTGGTATCACTGCTGCAGTTGGGGGTTGGGAAAGATCCACTAGCATCCACCATTTAGCCAAAAAGTTATAAGCACCCTGCATTTAGAGGGAACTGTGCCTGAGACACTGAAAAGACAAGAGAGTTAAGTGACATAGTAAATGGTGACCAGGAAATGACCAGGAAATGAATACAACATTGAGGCRGTGTTAAGGAGAGGGTTGGACTGCCTGCTGCTATTCCATTGGGTCATGCAACTGAAAATATTAGTCAGAAAATTAAACTATTCATCTTTCACTAAGGCAGAAAGGAAAAGTGATCTGGACAGTCTGACCTTCTAATCTGAGTTAAGTCAACACACAAACAATAAAAATGGACTAATATTTCAAGGAATTTATTTTTAACAACTGTAGCGGTTCAAGTTACCATGAGATATTTTCCTGTAATATAATAGAATCCCACTAAATGGTCGTTATTTGACTTCTGTCTTGGAGACACCAAGGTTCTCTGTGTGTTGTGTGTTTCTATGACAGGAGTCCAGAAGATAGATTAGGCTTGCTGAGATGGCTTTCACCCATACAGACATGGATTTATTCTCTCTTAATAGGTGGTAACCTTCAGCTTTGTATAATGGCAGTGCAAAGTGAATTTCTACTTCGTGCTAGCTGGTTCATGGCAACTAACTTCTAAGACAGCATGTGACTGCAAACACCTGTGGACTGTTAAATATTAGGGATGATTAAATACATTTTTTTAGAAATATCACACTTGCCCATTCCTTACAAATACTTTTTCTGCTCTGCAGTTCAGCCCACAGCATAGCACAAACAATGACTGAAACAAATGTTAAAAAAAAAAAGATGGGAAATCAGGGGAGTGATAAACACGATAATGTTAATGGTGTAGTCTAAAATGGCCAGAGATATCAACTGAGTAAGCCAAGGTGAAAAATCGCCTCTCACTGCCCGGTTTTTTCCTTATTAAGAGTTGATGCTCTCCCATCTTTTAGAAGCTGGTGAAGAGGGCTTTAAACTAAAGTTGCCAGGGGAGGGAAACCTCAATCCACCTCTACCAGTTTGATGCCAGTGCCAGCAATAGATGCCCAGAGCCTGGAGAAGGATCACAGGTCAGTAGAGGAGTGCCAGAAGAGAGGCACAAAGGAACCTCAGCCAGTAGGACAGCTTCATCGGGGCCCCAACTTAAATGCCTCTATGCAAACGCACTTAGCATGGGGAATAAGCAAGAGGAGTTGGAGACATGCGTGCGCCTGCAGGGCTACGATCTTATTGGCATCACGGAGACGTGGTGGGATGGCTCCTATGACTGGAGTGTTGCAATGGGGTGATACAGGCTCTTTAGGAAGGACAGGCAGGGGAAACGAGGAGGGGGTGTCGCCCTCTATGTCAATGACCAGCTGGAATGCGTGGAGCTCTGCCTGGGGATCGATGAGGAGCCGACCGAGAGCTGATGGGTCAGGATTAAAGGGAGGGCAGGGACAGGTGACATTATGGTGGGGGTCTGCTACAGGCCACCCAACCAGGAAGGCTGAGTGGATGAGGCCYTCTATAGACAGATAGGAGCAGCCTCACGTTCACACGCCCTGGTCCTCATGGGGGACTTCATCCCGATATCTTTGGAGGGACAACACAGCAGGGCATAAGCAATCCCAGAGGCTTCTGGAATGCATCAATGATAACTTCCTTCTCCAAATGGTAGAGGAGCCCACGAGGAGAGGTGCTTCTATGATTCTATGGTTCTATGAAGTATTAAATAGGATTTAGCTATATAATCCAGCCACCCCCAATCTTCTTTATGTGTGCTGGCATTCATGGACATATCTCAAAGAATCTAGGTACTTTGATTTATTATGAGACAGTATCAAGAAAACACACTACCTGAAAATAACCTGATTTAACACACCACGTGATTTTACCAACGCTCTGTTTGCATGTATGTACAGATGGATAAAGAAATCATAGAATCATAGAATCATAGAATAGTTTGGGTTGGAAGGGACCTCCAAAGATCATCTAGTCCAATCCCCCTGCAATGAGCAGGGACATCTTCAACTAGATCAGGTTGCTCGGAGCCTGACCTTGAATGTTTCCAGGGATGGGGCATCTACCAAGTCTCTGGGCAACCTGTTCCAGTGTTTCAGCACCCTCATTGTAAAAAATTTCTTCCTTATATCTAGTCTAAATCTACCCTTACACCATTACCCCTTGTCCTGTCGCAACAGGCCCTGCTAAAAACTTTACCGCCATCTTTCTTATAAGCCCCTTTTAAGTATTGAAAGGCTGCAATAAGGTCTCCCTGGAGTCTTCTCTTCTCCAGGCTGAACAACCCCAACTCTCTCAGCCTTTCCTCATAGGAGAGGTGTTCCATCCCCCGGTCATTTTTGTGGTCCTCCTCTGGACCCACTCCAACAGGTCCATGTCTTTCCTGTGCTGAGGACTCCAGAGCTGGACGCAGTACTCCAGGTGGGGTCTCACCAGAGCAGAGTGGAGGGGCAGAATCACCTCCCTCGACCTGCTGGCCACACTTCTTCTGATGCAACCCAGGATACGGTTGGCTTTCTGGGCTGCGAGCGCACATTGTCGGCTCATGTCCAGCTTTTTGTCCACCAGTACCCCCAAGTCGTCAGCAGGGCTGTTCTCAATCCCTTCATTCCCCAGCCTGTATTGATACTGGGGGTTGTCCTGACCCAGGTGCCGGACCTTGCACTTGGCCTTGTTGAACCTCATGAGGTTCCTGTGAGCCCACTTCTCGAGCTTGCCCAGGTCCCTCTGGATGGCATCCCATTCCTCAGGCGTGTCAACTGCACCACTCAGGTTGGTGTCATCTGCAAACTTTCTGAGGGTGCACTCGATCCCACTGTCTACATCACTGATAAAGATATTAAACAGTACCAGTCCCAACGCGGACCCCTGCGGGACACCACTCATCACTGGTCTCCATCTGGACATTGAGCCATTGACCACTACCCTCTGGATGCAAGCATCCAACCAACTCCTCATCTACTGAACAGGTTGCTCATCAAATACGTATCTCTCCAATTTAGAGAGAAGGATGTTGTGGTGGACCGTGTCAAAGACCTTACAGAAGTCCAGACAGATGACATCTGTAGCTCTTCCCTTGTCCACTGATGTAGTCACTCCATCATAGGTTTGCTCTCACAAGGAAGTCTCCCCTTCAGTCGCTCACAGTCAGTGCTCTGCAGCCCGGTGTGGTGTAGTTAGACTGCCAGGAATGGGCACGTAGCAGTGAGCTATTTATCAATATGATCCCACTGAACAAGCTGCTCACTTCCTTACACAAAACTTGCCCAGCAACTAGGGCTGGACAGGTTTCTAAACAAGTGTGAACCACAGGAGCACTAGGAAACATCCTTCTCTCCCATTTTGCATCAACATCCTTTCCAGACGTGAGAGCTCACTGTCTGGCTGTTGCAATGCCCAGGGAAGTACCCTCTCTCACTGCTTCTGGACCTGTCTCCTCTACCTCAAAATACTAAGCACTCACGGAGTTCCCGCACCCTTATGATAGCTCAAAACCATACCATCTAATCCATGCATGCCACCCAAAACACGGCTCATGCACCTTGTCACTGCTGCTGCTTGGGACAAAACAATGCACCAGCATTAGTCACAGCTGCAGGGCTTTATGGACACACAACACGGGTCATGACATGGAGAACCAGGGACTTCCAGCAAGAGCTATGGCAGTTTTACATGAGGTGCAAAGACGGTGTGACCCGAGGTGTAGGAGACTAGTACCCTTTGGGTCTGAAGAGAAATTCTCATGCGCTGCCGAGGGATTTTGTGCTCAAGGAGGGTTATGGGCCTGCACTGCAGCCAACATGAAAAGAAGTGTGAGCCTCTTTACCAAATGTATTGGCAAGAGTTGGCAGTAGGGGGCTGCAGGGGTGGCTTCTGTGAGCAGAGGTCAGGGGCTGTCCCGTGCCAGACATGGCCGGTTCCAGCCAGTGCTAAGATGGACCCACCTCTGGCCAGGGGTAAGCAGTCCATCAGTCAAGCTGGTGGTGCCTCTGGGAAAACATTTAAGAAAGGGTAAAAAACATATCTCACCAGTTTTGAGAGAGAGGAGTGAGAAAAATCTGAGAGAAACAGCCCTGCAGACAACCAGGTCAGTGAAGAAGAAGGGGAGGAGTTGCTCCAAGTGCTGGAGCAGAGGTTCCCCTGCAGCCAGAGGTGAAGACCATGGGGAAGCAGGTTGTCCCCTTGCAGCCCATGGAGGACTATGCTGGAGCAGATGTCCACWCTGCAGCCCATTGAGGACTCCACACCACAGCAGGTGGACATGCCCTGAAGGAAGCTGCAGCCTGTGGAGAGGAGTCCACACAGGAGCAGGTTTTCTGGCAGGACCTGTGAAGCCATGGGAGACCCGCCCTGGAGCAGTCTGTTCCTGAAGGACTGTACCTCATGGAAGGGACCCATGCTGGACCAGTTCTTGAAGAACTGCAGCCTATGGAAAGGACCCACATTCGAGCAGTTGATGAAGGACTGTATCCTGTGGGAGGGACCCCATGCTGGAGCAGGGGAACAGTGTGAGAAGGAAGGAGCAGCAGAGGGGAACTGTTAGGGACTGACCACAACCCGTTCCTCATCCTCCTGAGCTGCTCAGGGGGAAGAGGTAGAAGAGTTGGGAGTGAAGGAGTGAAGTTGAGGCTGTGGAGGTGGAGGGGAAGTTGTTTTAGTTTTTGTCTTTGTTTCTCACCATTCTGCTCTACTTTTAATTGGCAATAAATTGATTTACCCCAAGTTAAGTCTGTTTTGCCTGTGGTTGTAGTTGGTAAGTGATTTCCCTGTTCCTATCTCAACTCACAAACTTTTCCATCTTATTCTTTCTTGTGATGTCAACCCACCACAGCCAGTAATTATTCCTTGCATGAACCATGAGAAAAGTACCATTGATGTTTAGATACAGGAGTGGCAACACACCTCTTTTCTGTTGTTCAGAGAAATCCATGGACATTTTCCAACTCTGTCTTTCAGAAATCCCTTGCAAATGTGGCAGCAAGCAAAGATTCCTAATTTGGCTAAACTTCCAATGTCCTGTACTAGCCTGTAGATTTGTGTTACCATACAGAGAGCCATCTCAAGTAACTTCCTACTTCTTTTTCCTACGTAATTTCTCACCTAGAGTAATTTCCTACTTCTTTTGCCACAACAGAAATCCATGACCATATTTCATTGAAAGAGTGTGGATCTTATGTCATACAATGATGAAAGTCAAATGCTTCTGTATTTCTACTGCTCATCTGAACAACATTAAAATTGACCACTTAAGGTAAAGCTAGTCACAATAAATTTGATTTTACAGACACTAATAATTTTTTTAAAAGGCTAGAATACTTCCTTAGTCGAAGCAACTTATCTCCAATATTTCTTAAAGAAGGCAGCACTGAAATTACTACAGCAATAATCTCAGCAAGGGTACAGCACTACCTAATCAGCATCAGGCAATGATGTGACACAATTAGTTCATATACTACCCCTCTGTTTCCAGTGTATTCTGCAAGCCCGTGTCAATGTACAGGTCACTGTAAACAAGCAGAAGTCCTGCAGAAGTCAAAAATATAGATTACCTCTTGCTGTTTTTATTTGGGCCCTCACACACTCAGAGACTCATGCAGATGCTCACAGGAGTGGACCTGTTGTGTGATTGACCACATGAGTTGTGGTATATTAGATGTTCCCAAAGGCCCCTATGGACCTGATTACATGTCCCGTGCTGTCCCTGGAGTCAGCCAGCAGCGGGCTGTTAGCTGGGGAAGGACGACACTGCATCATGAGAGCTGAACAGAGTGGGATTCCCAGGCAGCAGCTTGCCACAGTAGGGAAATCCATCTTATTTTTAATTAATAGGCAAGAAATACTCGGGGTTGTTTGAACAAACCGGAATATTACAAAGCCACTTAGGCTGACCCTATGTGAAACATCAACAGGCCTTATCTCAGGCAAACTGAAAGCTTCCTGATGCAATGTTGTTTTGTGGAAACTGCGCTTTCTATTGTAAAACCATTAAAAAAATCCTAATCGGCTTCTTTGGCCAAGAAGTATCCGTCAGCTTCTTGCTCATGACTCTATATTTCGAATGCTATAAACGTCAACTTTGTCTTGGAAGATAATATCAGTTTAAAATTCTAATTAAAGCCAACAAGACCTGAGAGTGCTCAGCGTAGGCCTTTTAATTTTAGATTAGCGAAGTCATCAATTTGAAACAGGAACAGACCAAATAAATATGACAAAGTAGAAATGAAAAATTGTCTTTTAAAAATACGCTGCCATTTATTCAAAACAGACCAAGCAGAACACCTGGCTTCTTAATATAGAACAGTAGTTGGGGCAGCTCCATTAGGGGAAATTGATTTCAGCAGAGATGGTCTTGGAAAAAAAAGCAATTTCCAAAAAAAGTCACATGGAACCACTTGTTATTCCCTCCTCTTCCTTTTCAAATCTGCTTCAGGGAAAAATCTTTCAGGAGCAAGAGCTTAAACATAGCTTCCTTGTGTCTGCTTCCAACAGAATTTTTCATGCTCTACTTCTGATTAAAGGATCTGTTCTCATCAGGTTTACACAAACACCACATTTCATGGTTTCCAGATTCTAGCTCTAATTCCTTTGGCTACTATTGCTCTCCTTGTTATTCTTCACCTCCTGTAAAAGAAATTACTACCTCACATGAATCACTTATTTGATTTCCAAATTAAGTTAAAAGAATTGTACCAACAGGAATGAAAAATGAAGATCTCAAAGTCATTGAAAACAGAATTATTAGTAAAAACCAGAGCTCCATTGCTCCCCTTTATACCTAGCTACTTCTGTCTATGAAAAGGTGTTACAGGTTCTTTTTTTTAACCATTGAGTCTGGTTCTGTAAAGAGCCAGTGAGGAGCCTTTTCCCATTCATTAATACTCACAGCACCACTGAATTCAGTTTCAATTTCAGTGGCTGGTAAAGGAGCCCAGCATCTTGTGAGGTCAAATGTTTTCCTGGTCACATAAGCAGAGATGAATTTATGTAGGAAACCAAAACTGAAAGTAGGATTGTAAAACTTCTGCTTTGACAGAAAACGAAATCTCCAGCTCAGGAAAACAAAATCAAGGTGGTTGTTGTCATGACAGTTCAAGAAATCCAAGTTCACATCTTAGAATTGCTTGGCCTTCATGTGGCAACCTTCAGTAAATCATTACATGTCTCTGTAAATACAAGAGAAATGAAACTACACTTCATTCATCCTTTTTCTGCCTTGCCTTCTTGTCTGTCTTGCCTTTATATATCATATGCTTCTTAGGAAGGACAGATCTAATTTGTTTTCTCTGTAAGTTTCACAGAATCACAAAATGGTTGAGATTGGAAGGAACCTCTGGAGGTCATCTGGTCCAACCCCCCCTGCTCAAGCAGGGCCACATAGAGCAGGTTGCCCAGGACCATGTCCAGACGGCTTTTGAAGATCTCCAAGAATGGAGATTCCCCCACCTGTCTGGGCAACCTGCGCCACTGCACAATCAGAGTATACACAAACTTTATAAATGTTTTATAAACCTCTTATGTAAGCTTATACAAAATTTATACATTGCCTAGCGCAAAGAGCCTTCTCCTTGTCTGGTAAGTGGAAGCACCTAAAATAAAGAATAAGAAGAGCACAAGGGTTTGTAAACGTGGGAGTATTTAGGATCCAGGAGCAAGTAACAAAACACTTCAGTACAAAATTATGCATGTAATCATATTGTCATACATGAGGAGTTAGAGAGTGTTTTATCTGCTTACAGCTGTTTGAAGCACTTCCATCATTCCTGAAACAGCATGAAAATGGTCAGCAGTAGGACGGAGAGTTCGGTGCCTGCCTAATGAAGAAGGGCTTGAGAATCACTATTCTAACACTGTGCAAGGAAACACATACGTTACTAATATGAGATGGTGTATACCATGTTGTACTGCTGTATAACACACAGATTGTTGTTGTTGTGCATTGCCTCAGAGACATCTACGTTAGCTCTAGTTTGGC
Organism: Oceanodroma leucorhoa; assembly: GCA_030449065.1. Lineage (NCBI taxonomy): Eukaryota > Metazoa > Chordata > Aves > Procellariiformes > Oceanodroma > Oceanodroma leucorhoa. The sequence continues at coordinate 27,295 of JASVER010000237.1, read as the reverse complement.
TGAAAATCAGGGTGTTTTTTGGCCAGGCAGAGGTCAGCAGAATACAGCTGTTCTGTTGGAAGACTGGGCTTTGCTCCTAGCAGCAGTGGAAAAGTCGCTTTTTCTTTCTAAGCTTGTTTCCTTCACACATTTGCCTATTTGGATTGCAGGTAACCTGGGGCTGAGTTTGCCTCACAGTCCAGATGATATCTTTTAGCAATAGTTTTGGCTGCAATCTCTCCTTCCTAATTCAAATAGTTTTTTGAAATTATTCACAAAGCACAAAGCTTTTCCAAAAGACTGAGACTTTGGTTTTGCCTCAACAAAAACAATCAACCAGGCAAACAAACATGCTTAACTGGCTGATTTGGGACAGAGGGAAGAAAAACTGGCATAAGATTAAAGATTGCATTAATTTAGCTAGTCTGGGATTAATTTATCATGGACCGCCCCCAACTGTCAGTAATATATAAGTATGTATCTGTGTCTGTGTATGTTCGTGTGTGTGTATACCACTAAACAGCTACAAAGAACAAAAGTGTGTCTTATTAAATGCTGATCATTTAATCAGTTTATATTCTTCTACCATGCCGGTTATTTGGCCCCAATGCCCATAAACAGTATCATTAACAGCATTACTGCAAATACCAGGAAACTTTCGCTGGGCACTGACTTTTTGCTAAGGGTAGCAGAACTCCTGAAAACTAGTGTTAAAAGAACGTTTGTGTGTTGGTTTTTTTGTAAGTTCAATTTAACAACTTGATCATAATCTGCTGAATATGAAACACATGCAACAGATCACATAAAATCACACTCTGTAAACATTTGGGAGGTGCAAAACACTTAGCAGAGCTACAGTGTCCTGGCTCAGTGACTCAGAAACCTACCGTGTCCCTACAGAGATTTCTTGGTGTCACCATCATTTGCCCACCGAGGCAATACAGATGTCTCACACTTTTGCGGTCTCTCTCCAATGCACATCCAAATTAACTCTGCATTACTGAGCAAGTTCATTCTCTCCGCCCAGCCCTGTAACCTCCACTCAGTTTTCTCTTCTAATGGCTTCCTGCTGACTAATCCGTGCTAAAAAGGAATAACATGAGAACAACAAATACCCCTTTTTCTTTGCTGAACAGGTAAAAAACACAAAATGCTAGTGGGTTTAAATGTTTCTACTTGGCCTAAATTGAAAATTATTCTGAACCTAGTCACCAATTCATAGAGAAAATGTAGAGTCACTGAACTATGCTCATATACAAAATCCGGTCAGCTTTGTATCATTCATATAAGCCAAACCTTTATTGATTTTCACAAAGAGGACAAGGCTAAAATCGTTTTCCTACTACCACATTTCACGATAGATGTCCACCTTTTAGTCAGTGACTATGAAATCTGAATGTTTTCCACTGTCAAATGGTGAAGATGGTCTCATGCACAAAGGAAAATTTTTTAAATGATGGGAGATCAGCTGGAGAAACACTTTGGCCAAGGTGAAGTTCTCAGTTCCAGAATTCTTCCCATGAAAGAAGCATGCTGACCCACAATGTGGCCTTCTGGCACCATTTACTAAAAAAATCCCTCTAATTCTGTCCAAACTACTTCCAAGACAGTGTAATTGCAGTACTTATTGCACCATATCATCCTCAGCTAGACATGAAATACTTAGGAAACTTCTATCTTTTGTTAGACCAATATAAATCCACAGGAGAATAAAATCAGTGAAGCTACAGTTTTCTTACATCATCAGAGGTTCAGATTATCCAGATCATGCTGCACCTTGCTAGCATATATATTCCATGAGTATTTTTAGCTGTATTGTTATGCAGCTGAAAGAAAAATTTCAGAGAATGAACCTTTCTCCTGCCACTATACATTTTATATATATTGCCTTTCAACTATATTGCCAGTACATATATGCAAAGAAAAATAAAGCAGACAGAATGTTTTATATCCTTGGAGCTGTATTTTGCAGTCATAGGGAAGCCTCAGAAGGAAGAAAGTTTTAAGAAGGAAAGAACACTATAGTCTTTTCATTTTTACTTCAGAAAAAATGCTGGCAACATACTCAGCACACTTCTCTGGAAATATTTAGCTGTTGCCCATCTTTTTTCAGCATAAGCACCACAAAGAAAGGCACTTTTTAATGTTTTATTTTGGCTTATATTCTCTTTATTTGCAAAATGCCCTGACACAAGATGGATGAATATCAAAAGAGCTGATGACAGGTATCGATCCAGTTATATGGATTCAGGTTAACACAGAGTAACTCACATTGACACTTCACGGGACAAGTGCATAGACAAGGCAAAACCACAAAGTCACAGTTTATATAGAGTTTTCAGACAAGCTGTTTGTATCAGTATTAATGTGATAACTTTAACCAGAGAAGTATTTCCTATGAAATATTTTATAAGTAGCATGAGAAATACCTTCCTTCAAGTTTAATTTACTAAGCCAAAGTCCATTGTATTGCTCAAAACACACAGCTTTCCATATAAATTTAGGGTGATTTTTTTTCAGCCTTTTTAATCAGTGCTGGGGAAAGAGATCATCTCTGATTTAATCTATGACAATCACTTCATTCATGACACAGCAGCACTGAATTTTAACCCAAACAAGGTGAGCTGTATTCTATTTCTAGATACAGACATTGGTCTCCAAATGAACTCAAGAAGTGTGTGCTTTCATCCAAGGACGGGTTTTGGTTTTTAGACAAAAATTTTTCTTCTCATTTTCAGTCCAAATCAGATAAAGCTGGTTTTCTGTGATGTCACTTCTGTGACTTCACTGGTTTAAAGGGAGAAAGAATTATGCCACCGTTGTGCTAAAATTAGACATTTTCTTGTATCATAGGTAGAAAGCGCACTCTCTATCTTTAAGCAATCAATAATTAACAAGTAATTGAATAACAGATTAAAGATTCAAGCCTTCTTCTTGTAAACCTATAAACACCTCCTTACCTTTATTTGGGTAATTGTAATTAAAGTGACCTTGTGCTTATGCTTTGGTAAGGTCAGGGCCAAATTTAAAATAGCAGCAAGAAGCTTTTTGGAACCATGGACAACAGTTTTAACTTCATGTATTTTTAGTAAGGAGACTAATTAGCCATCCAAACATGAACAAAGCATATGAACTTCTGCTGGAAAGTTGGCGAAACATGATTAAAAATATTGCTATGGTTGGAACTACTGAAACAATGGCTTTCAAAGGTTCATTTTTGCTAAAGCACAGCCATCTTTCACTGGGACAATCAGTAGAGCTTATTATACTCATTAAGTCATTTCTTAGAGTCAGAAATTCAGACTTTGGCCTCAAGTGGCTTTGGCACTACCAGATGTTCACATAAAATCCCTTGGACTCACTTGCTCACTTTTGCTTGTTTAGGGCTCTTCCTCCTTCCTCTCATCTCACATTTCAACATGGTGTAGCTACACTTTTTTCTCCTCAAACTTTAAAAATCAATTCAGCCTCAGGCAAAGCCCAAGCACACAGCTTCAGGCTGGTAGGAGAAAGTTAGGAGTGAGTCGCCCCAGAGACATGTGGATGACTGACTGGAGGGCTCTGGCTAGGGTTATGCATCAAGCTTCCCAAGTGCTTTTCCTCTGTAGATCTCACAGAAGTTCACAGATGTTAAAAACAATTAGTCATGCTGAAGGACTTGACACACGTTAAATGCACGTTAAACATCTTTCCCAAGACCTCATAGTAAGCTGCAGCTTTACAAAGAGTTGAAGCCAGGCCATATGATTTCCAGTGCCAGGCATTTTTCTCCAGCATGTCATTGCCCTTCAATATACTGCTGATGATCATTTTTTAGCACTGTAAATATTGTGTAGCATGCAACGAGCGTGACATCCAAGACTCCTGAAGTCAGGCTCTGAAATCCATTTAATGCTATCCTTAAATAAATAGCTGCGCTTGTGACTACTCTACAGTAGGCAGATGCTGCCACAGACGTCAGTGGAGCAGGCTTCCCACTCCCTTCCAGGTAAAATGAAATTCACCAAAAAAAAGCCACTTTCTCTAACCAGAATTATTTTCTTTTCTCCACTCCCCTCTTCCTTCATTGCATCAGTTGCATGCTTCTTATGCTTTCCTTCAACACCTTTACTACCACATAAGCCCTTACAACTTCAGTGGTGGTATTTTGCCCTCCCATTTCTAAAGGCACCAGTCCAAATGCCTTCTTCCTGGATGGCTGTTCTCCTCTTCAAACTTGAAATAACTCCTCTTTTGTTCTTTTCCTTTCTGCTAGTTATCATTTAGTCAAATTACAAGGAAGGATTCCTACTGCCTATGGGCAGCATCTACCAGGTCTGTGTTTGTACCTTACTGTGACTAACTCTGCTAACCACTGGAAACAGTTAACTACCCACGGAGCTGGGGACATGAGGAAAGGGGAGAGAAGAGCAGCTCTGAGTCACTTCTGCAGGTACTCACCAGCTGGGTCAGATATCCTCTGACTGCATCTGTTACGCCGCCCCTAAGGATTACGTTCAGCAAAGGTCTGTGACAGCACTCTGCCAAAAGTACTCTTTGGTGTATAATAACAGAGACACGGTGAGGATGAGATAGTACAGAGCCGCTTACAGATGTTCTTCCTGTTGGTAGCTCCTTCCACACGAGCAGTTTACCCAGGCATTGCATCCTGCAGATTATCTTTTTCATGACCCTGATCCCCTGGGGATTTTCTTTCTTACTCGGTACCAGATCCAGGCTCTCCCCTGTACTAAAGGAAAGGTTATAATAACAAGGGCTCACAGTGCCTTTAGTCTTCATTAAAGTATACAGGGGGATGTGTCAGCTGTAGGGCAGACATGGAAGATGCAAACACAATATGGGACTGTTTTGTGTTTATATATACTTATGCAGGCTTTCCTGAAGGGCTTGGAAGTCTCTCTCATATCTAAACAAAGACAGTTTATTGGTTACAAATATTAACCTCAAAAAAAAGAGTTTTCTGTATGGCTTTTCACACTTATCTAAAGCAGATACTGCTTTCCATAGCAACATCTTCTGAAATAAAAAAGAAAGTGAAAAGAGCTCACTCCTTCCTGTTTTCAACAATAGTTGTAATATCTGTAAATATCATTTATTCACTGGCATGTCAAAACAAAAAAGAGAAAAATACATCCTTTTGTTAAAATGGGATAAGATCAGCTCTCAGCCACTAAGGTATCAATCTCTCGCATCTGTTCTCCAAAGTGAGAGTATCACATTTATGTATATATCACTGATTAAAATCAGACTAATATTTAGACAAATATTTTATCTAAGGGTCTGGACATAGAAAGGAGATGCAGACAACACCGTTTTACGACTCCAATAACTTTTATAGGTAAAAAAGCTGAAATACAAAGATACCCAATTCACTCCTGCTTGCAGAAGTCAGAGGAAGTGCCCCAGTGAGCTGGAAGTCTTCTGTTTTTCCATCCTCACGGGACTTTGCAAGCTCTATTTTGCCACTTTCTCAGATGTTTTGATCCTCTCTTTTGTGATCATCTTTGAGGAAAAAGACAAAGAGAAGCAGGTAAGGTAGATATTAAGACCTGGCTTAATTAATCCTCAATGCAAAAGATGTCTCAGTAGTAGGAGAAACTTCAGACAGAGGAGAAACAGGGGAAAATGGAAATATTAACTTGGAAATTAGAGATCTAGTGGATCTTTATCTAGTGCAACAAAATCTAAAAAATACTGTAATATAGCAGTAACTATACTGTGCTGCACAAGTATTATTTTACCTTCAGAAGTGCTCAGCAGAGGGCTTTTTTTCCCCTTGGTCAGCTGAAGACACTCATGTTATTAGGAAAGAGTGTCAGGAAACGACTATAAATGTTATTGTGAGAGGAAACCTGTTTCAACTCCCATGATTACAGTTTAACACAGCTGCACCCCAAGAGAACAATAGCAAGATTTATTTCTTTTATAAGTCTCAGTTTTATAAAGAATAAAAAAGTCCTGTTAAAGAAAGCTGTGAGCACAAGAAGTGTCTGGGAGGATGTGAATACAAAAGAGAGAGAGGAAGAGAAAACACAAGAGAGCAGGGATGCACATGTACTTATGAAAGGGGAAATAAACATGTTTCCATCTAATATTTAACTCATTTCTTTTGGGTACTTAAAGAAAATGAATCATAAAACCTCCAATATTGTAAGCAAAAAGACTGAATAAAAAGTAAGACCTGTTTTACATGCTCGCTATAGGCACCTACTAGCTGTGTGCAAAGCACAAAAACTGGGCACCCAGGCAGAGGGTCCATCTATGTTTGCTGGGCACCTCATGGTCTCTTTGTAAAACCAGGTCCCAAGGGGTGATTGTCTTATCTCCCAGTGACCTGCCACAGCTGCCTTACAACTTATTTTTGATTTGTGTTTTGCTTTTGCCATAGGATGAGCAACTTTGAATCTCTTATCTGCTCATGTCGTGCTGGCTGCATGCACGTGGGGCAGGTACACGTCCCTCGGCACCTCACCTCTCCCCAGAGCCACAGGCATATGCTCAGATCAGCGGCCAAGGATGCAGAAGCGGGGCTCAAGGATGCTGGGATGTGTTTCATGTCTTGCTAGTCAGTACTTGGGAAAGACTCAGCAATTCTCTTCGTCTCTTCCACCTTTTGTGTAAAGCCTTCTGTATAAAGCCTTTCTGAATCGGTGGACTTTCTCTTACTGCAGGTGTCTCCGCAGAATGGGCCTCCTTCCTATTTCCAACTGCTGGTGCTACAAGGCTGGTTGTGAAGGGCTGCTGTTCCCTACCAGTGACCCAGCGCTCAGACCCCTGCCACTCATCGGCATGCTGCTTTTGCAGCCAGCCCAGAAAGGCTCCCGTGCCTGGGGAGGAGATTAGCCAACGGGAAATCACATTCAATGCAGTGACCACGTCAAGTCTGCAAGAAACCTCCTACCCCCAGTTCACTGTTTTGCAGCTGAGACAAGCAAGTCTGCTTCTCAGCTGAGAAAACAGAACAGCCATTCATGTGCATTATGAAAAATAAAAGTTGAGGAAACAGAAACAATAAAAAGCAAAGCCCAACCATCAGAAACAACCACTAAGCAGGCAGTACAGCCTACCAAGAGAGATCCTCCCTGCATTTATTTCACTAATACATAACTAAATATTGTATATTTAAGCTGCTTCCATTGGTCTGCAAAGTTATTGTTTCAAGTGTGCGGGGGAGAGAAATTATATTGTTTTATGAGAAATACATAAAAAGGACTGCTCAGCTACCTTCTCAAATACTGCATTAGAAGTCAAAATTCATTCCAACTCCTTTCATTTGGTAAATGTTTTTTTCAGAGAGTATGGCATTTCTTCATCGCTTGCACTAAATCACCAGTATCACAGTTTTCTCTGACAATGTTTCTGCATGATGTTCAGAAACATCAGCACTCAAAAGTGGGAAAAGTTATATATTTTGGTTATAACAGAGTGCTCAGTCAGGAAATTTAGGTTTTATGTCCAGATCTGCTGTGGATATAAATCCCTCCGGCAAATCTGTCAACCCTTCTGTGTTTCAGTTTCCCTGTCTATAAACAGAGAATCAGCTATTTTTAAATCGCTGTGAGAAGCCAAGATATATTTTTCTGTGTACAAAACCAAAATATTGTTTTTTGAAATGTGATCAGCTATCACCCTCTGTTATTAGAGACTACATATTATGATTTGAAAGACACAAATGTCTGTGTGCTACTGTTTAGATGTAAAATCAGAAGTATCATAACTCAATGTTATATGAGGAATCTGAAAAGAAATTGGTATTTCAGAAGGAAGGTAGAACATTTGAAAACACATGGTAGCCATACTGTACCTCCTAACAGTTGCCCCCATTTGTCCTTCTATTCCTACATGTACATCAAAAATAGAGTAAAGGAAGAGGAGCAAAAAAAGTGACAAGTGTTAAGAAGGAAATTGGTACACAACTAAAATCAAAAAAGCTTCCCACAGATTTCAACAGATTCAGCTTATGACTTTTTAGGTTTAATGAGAACCATTTTGCACTACAAACCAAAAGAAAAAGTCACAGTTTAAATGTTTCAGAACCAGTTTTCCTTTCTCAAGCAAAGAAGTGAGTGATCATGGGTTTATTGCGAAGATGTAATCTTAATTTTAAAGCAATTTTGAAAAAAATAATTATCTGACTTATTCTTTGAATCATTGTTACTGTCATCTCTTCCTTTTAGATAGGCAGGTTGTATTCCACTTCATGTCATTACTCACAGACATCCAGCAATGTGTTGAAGTCAATACTTCCAAATGGAGAAAAACATATCTTGTAATTTAACTTTTTCATCTCTATTTGTCTGCCACCAATTTTCAGAGAATGAAAAAAAGTTGATCACAGTGTTGGCTTTGTTTCTATTAAACATCCATTCTCAGATGCTTGGCCCTCTGATGCTTTAATGTATGCAGCAGTAAGGCACTTCTCCCAGAAAGCTGGAAACTGTTGCAAATCTTTGGGAAATTGTTTAGTCTCTGAACTTGCCACTAACAATAGTATCTTAAAAAGACTACAGAATAAACTTGTCTCTGCCATAATTCAAAGGAATAGCAATGAAATTAAATTAGGAATGGGTTTGGCTCCAGAAATTAGACCAGTATGTTCCTAATAGGTCCTGTAACAAACCCAGTATCCAGTTTTCTTGTTCGGAGCAGACGTTTTCCATTCCTTTGCATACAGGGGCACCAATAAATATGATGTAATTTTTTAGACCATCCACATTAACACCACTTACATGAGCTAAGGATGCATCACTAACCCTGGCTACTAAATGCTCACATCTATTTTAAAAGGCCAGTGCAAGGATCACTCACTCGCACAGTGAAAAGGGTGGGCTCTGCTATCTCCGTAAGAACATCCTTCTCCTTTTCTTGGATCAAGACTGTCCCTCAGACTTTAAGCTGAAGGGAGGAGTGAGGCAGACGTTTCCTCCACCATGGTCGTGCCACATGGAGCCAAGCAGAGTGCCCTTCAGTGCAGCCTTCATGAAGCTGTTAGCAAGGAAATGCGCCATCAGTTTTGCCCAGGCAGCGTGGCAGAGAGGATGCCAGGAGGGATACCTCTAGCTGCTTCTCAGTCAGCAAGATGGCAGCTCTAGGTGCAAAAAATCTGGACTATTTTCTGCAAGGAAATATTTTCCCTTCTGGGAATGCCCCTTATTTAGATACCAGGCTCTCATAGCTTTTACTGAGTGAGAAACCGCCCACCATTTATTCTGTGGGATTTGCAAAACCTAAATGAAACTCAGAGTTTAAACAACCAAAAAGCATGAAAAGCTGCTTTAAAAAAAAAAAAAGTCAGAGCAGAAAGCGAGGAAATGGTACAGAATTATCTCTTACCAGTGGAAGATGTCAGACCTTTGCTGCTTCCAGAGCACCCAGAAGAGCACCTTTGTTCCCTCATCTCCAGTCTTTCCAATTTAGGTATCTACATCTCCTCTCAAAAGGAGAGGAAGGAAAGAGCAGAGAAGGAAATTTCTCATACCCTACACATGCTGTGGTCAGAAACCAACTTTCCCTTCCCAGTAATTCCCAGTTTGCTTCACTCCCCATAGTTTTCAACTGCCACCATAGTTTTGAATACTTGTGCTGATTTACAAATTCATAACCTGAAATTGCGCTATTTTCTCCTCTTGCGARTGTTGCTACCAGCTCCACGGGCAGGATTGTTGGTAGTAACAACCACTATTTGACTGCCAGCAGCCAGCCTTTGGAGGGACTGGTAACCACCAGATAGGAAGGATTATTCCAGTCAGAAGACAAAAACAGGCCTGATACCATATAAGCCATCATCCTCCTACCTGCTGGAGGAATTATTCCAAGAGGTGCCAGATACAAACTTTTTTCAACAGAAGAGATGCCTGATATCACACTATTTGGTGTCCTTGCTATATTAAGCATGCATAATTAATTGCTTCATTAACTAGTTATTAACAAGTTCGTTGTTAGGCACTGCTTACCCAGAATACAGAGTATCAAAGAAATTAGGACAAAGACCCTCAGTTTGCCATGGTACAATTAGGGAAGTGAGGCATGTGGAAGACAGGTATCCTGCTGGCAGAGGCCAAGTGCTGTATGGGGAGAAGGTGTAGGAAGAAAAGGAGCAAGGAGTGGAAGATGGGCGGTGATACAGCTGATGAGGAAGGAGGGAAATCATGACCCTTGCTAAGTAAAAAGTCCCACAGGGCCACACCAAAGATGTAATATTCCCCCAGGAAAACTCCAATCCGTATATTGGGTTGGATCACTGTACACAGCCCCTAAAATGCAGGTTTTCTGCTCATCTCACACAAGGAACACTATGGTCAGGAGAGTTAAATTCTGATTTCATTTAGGGGGAACCACTTATGAACTATTGCCAGACAGCTCAGAGCTGTGTTGGTCCACACATCACAAGTGACTCAGAGTCATGATAGCTTGAACAAATAAACAAATAACAGTTGAGGAGAGAAATCAAAGGCACAATGGACTAATAAAAGCCATGTTTCTTTTTTTTTCATACAAATCATCAGATGCTGAATCCGTCAGCCTAAAAAAGGGACAAAAACTTTTGTTCTCCAGGGCTTGGATTGACTTTTGTGTGGTTTGCTAATTATGCTTCTTTTAGTTTTTCTTTGCTTTTTTAATTGTTTGTTATAAGCAGAAAGCAAAGAAAACATCTTGATTTTGCAAGATATTTTCCTTTGAAGGCAAAGGAGCTAGTGGCACTTTGCAGTAGATGCTTACACTGTCTTTTCTTTCTAAGATCTTTCTCCCTAACTCAGCACTGCTTTCTTTCACAATGATTTTACTTCCCTCCTTGGGTGGCTTTGAGATTGCAACAGCTGAAGAAACCCTTCAATCAAAAAATCATTTTGACAAGAAACATGCAGGTATATTCCTTCTGCGTACTAATTTGGAAACTCTCCTTTTGAATTTGGGGTGCAAGAAAACAAAGCGAAGGTCAATTTAAAGAAATATTTGTCCTAAAGCAGGTACAGCCTGTTCAGGYGGCCTTCTAGAACCATCAAGTTATTGCAAAGGTGCTGTCAACAGACAAAAAAGCAAGCACAGCTTCCCCACATTCCTTCTTCCAACATTTACACAGGGATTTTTATTGCAATAGCACTAGCAGGAAAACAAAAATCAAGTATGTGCTACAGTTATTGCCATATTTCTCATAGAAAATTGGCCACGCAACTAGCATTCACACAAAATAGAAAGTTCCTGTGTGTGTAGCACTGTAGAAATATAGCTTGAAGTGTTAGGCTGCAAATAACAACTTTTTCAAAAAGTCCAGAGATATACAGGTTGCATTAAGGAATTTGGGCCCAGTTATCCCCCACTAGTCAATATGAGCTACAGGGTGAATGGATGAAGATGCAGGATTTGCTTTGATGGATAATTATCAGTGAAAGGGGTTTTTTTGTTAGCATTTCCATTCGTGGCTGGAACAATTTAAATAATGTTTTCATGACAGAAGAAAGGAGTTGAACATTTGGGAAAGAAAAGTAATTTTATTCTGCATTTTGGGGAAAAGCAGCCACAGAACCCACTGAAAACTCATCACTCATGTCTAGGTTAATAAAGGGTAGAAAAAGTGTTGCAGCAATCAGTTCACCAGGGATATTACTGTTAAGTAGGCCAAGAAGTTTATTGCCTATTTTGTGAAGGCTAGTTCATTGAGTATCCTGTTGAAAACTGCATTAGAGCTCCAACTTCTAAACCAAATAGTTTTGCTTGGCAACAAGACCCTTGAGATGTGTTTTTCCTGAACGGCTGCTTTAGATGCGAATCCCAAGGTTTCCCCTAAGGCATCTGACACCAGGCTGCAACTTCTCTTGCATACACCTATCCCATAAACAAGAGGGGCCATCCGCTGGTTTCTGTGGCAGACACAAGAAGGAACCCTTCATCCTTCTGGGATGTGAAGATAACATCCACACAGCGCTCAGGGTGGATAATAATATCATCTGGGATCAGAAACAGGAGGATAACGTAAGTGCTTAAGAACATGCAACTTCCAGCGGAGGTGGAGATGAGCACTAATTACGTCATTTAATTCCCGATCATATTCCAGGGCATTCCTCTGTGATCATTCTAAGAGAGATATGCAGACATCTAGAATCTTATATCTATAATTTCTTCTCTGAGTTCCCCAGCAATATTATGTAGTACTATACGAGGACTGGATTATTGCTGAACCTGCAATGACCACAACAAATAGAATTAAATTTACTGAACTGCTTCTGTTATAAACCTTCGCTTTCAGTTATACCCAACTTCCTACAGTTTTTACCTTTCAGTCAGAAATTTTCTAGGCTTGCTTTTTGGATTAGTACTATGTACTTAGAAAGTTTGCTGGAGGAAGTGAATAAAACAAAATCCTCCCACATACTTCGGAACAAAAAGGAAGTAAAAAAACCATGCACTTGCCTCAATCGCATGCAACAGTCATGGATTCATTTTACACAGCTCCCGAGTAGGTTAAAAAAAAAAAAAAAAAAAAAAAGAAGAGAAAACCAAAAAAGCCTAAAAGGACCAAAGTCAGGGAGGAAGTTAAATAAACGGTACCATGCATTTGAACATTGGGTGAACATTAGTTTAGTTTTGTGGAAAAAACAAACACTCAAACTTCCTTCCTCTGGAGCACCATATTTCAGGCGTAAGATGTATCCCYGCTTCCTCTATCATGCCTCGGGGGAGCAAGGCAGAGCAGTTCCCGGCTCCTTCAGCTCCCCAGGCCGCCCCAGCTGGCCCCAGGGCACTTCGCCTGTGGCTCTCCCGCCTTCTCACAGGGGACAGCCACCGCCGCACCTTCCTGGAGGACTCTTGGCCTTGCTCAGGTCCCACTTTGCTTTCCCTCCCTACAGACAGCCCTGTTTTGCTAGCGCTGCTGTGCAGCAGGGGCAACTCCAAGGGCAGCCCCACTGGTAGCAGCTCCCCAGAAAATGGGGCACCAACAAGCCCGTTTTTATGGGGGTCCCCTCCCCCAACAGGTGGGTCTCCTGGCCCACCTGCAGCTCTCCTGGCTGAAGGTGCCAGGGTATTGCAGCGTGTCTGGTGGATTTTGTTACTGCGGCCCTTCCCGCTGGCATTTGGCTTGAGACTACCAATTTGCTTCCCAGCAACGGATTAAGAACAAGCCAATGGGTTATATCAACTCTTCATAATTGCTGAAAACGGCCAGCTGTCCAAACCAATGAACTACATAGAAAGGGAGTTTAGTCCATTAACAATTCCCTGAACTACCCAGACAGCTTCTTTTGGTATGCCTGAGCTAATGGAAAGGCAGCACAGCTCACATGACAGTGGGATATTGTTGACTTGTAATCATGTAAGGATGCTGTAATTCTGCTCTGCATAGATGCATACAGCTCGTTGACATAAGAAAAACAGTAGCTGGTTTACTGCATTGGCAAACAAAACTTTTCTTGTCGTACAGAGCTAATCAGTGTTACGTTGGAGAAGGCYAGCAGTGAGATAATCAACATGAATTAACTAGCAATTAAATAAAATAATTAGTAAAATAAAAGCTGGACCAAATCTTCTCTCTGAACCACACCTGAATCAAACTTCTTCCTTCAACTGAGAAATACTTACATGGCATCCCACTAGTTGGCACTTCTTATTTGCAGATCCTGCTATTCAGAGATGATCAGAAATTTGCCAGCAGTGTTTTTCCCATCAGAAGTTACCAATTGCTTAAAACAGCACATTTTACAGGAATATTCATTTCTGACACCAGTTCTCATGAAGAAAAGAAGGGGAAAGAATTTCCATTAACATTCTTTTGGACAAATCCAGAATGGAGTAATTTGGTTTTTCATTTTGAAAAGAACTTTTGTATTAAAAATTTATTTGCAGAGTGTTGACATCTTGTTTTGATTTTTTTTCATGAGAGTTATTTTCAAAAGTTTCTGTTAAACTTGTAAAATTTGCTGCCAAACAGAAAGTCTGGTTCCTGTACAGTCACTGTCACTGTGTCTATTTTCTGTTGTACAAGGAATCTGTCTCATGAAGGACTGAACTGAATTTCAATCCATGGCTGAGAAACACAAAGATTAAGTAACATATTCTACAAACATTGTATTCAAGTGATAAAGTGATTGCTTTCACATTAGATGCAAACTCCTGTGATTTTAATTTTTTCCCCTTTATTAATAAAGTCCTGCAAAGATGTTATTTGTTGCTATATCTCGTTGCATCAAATTAGTATGTTAGTTTGTGCCTGTGAGTCATCTCAGCAAGTTAAAATGATGCTGCTTCTGTGAATGTTCTTGAAGAACAGAATAATGGGAGCCTGCAGGGAAACTTGATGACCATAAAAACCTCAAAGTCAAAGAAATGTACTGGTGGGCACATGTTAAAATACTTCTCAGCAACATTTAAAAACACAGTATTTGTACAGAAGTATATTTTTTATTTATTGATTTGGTAAAACAGATTAAATCATCTCAGAAGACAGTGAAGAAAGTCACACAGCTGGAGTACAAGGGGCACCAGCTTCTGTTATGGCTTCATTTTCTTTCTGGTTTCTCTTGCATATACAGTGGTCAGTCTTAAAACTAGCCAGATTTGCTTTGATAAATAAATACATGTCCTACTACTTCCTTCCATTTACTTCAAATAGTCAGTTATGACTGCATGATATTAATTAAAAAGAAAAAAAAGAAGGACATCTGACAGAAAAAGGAGGTTATATGGCAAGTGCTACATGTGGTTTCATGCTAGTGAATCTGTCAGGTAGATTGTTAGCCAGTTGTATCTGGGATCTCCAACCTCCAGATTTTTTTTAGTGGCCAGACCTTCTTTTTATTGTCTCTCCTCACACCTGCACAGATGTTCAGCCTCACCCATCCAAAAATGAGGTTGAAGGCATTTCTGAAACCTTTCCTGGTTGCCAAGATCTATAGTCCTGAGACAGAGCAAGGTTAATATTGGTATCTGAACCCAACAATAACCACCACTAATAATAATCCTTTGGTTTGGGGGACATTCTCAGTACAGAATCATAATCAGAGCAGAAGATTAATGAGCTGCAGCGTCCATTTGCCAAGTAGTGCTGTCCATCCCCTGGTTATCAAAAAGCCCAACAGAATGAGAAAGTAACCCATAACAGACATAGTCTGACCTCACGTGCACGAGCGTATGCCATAGACAGATCAAGGTGATGCTCTTAGGAAAATTTAAAGGCTACAGTCTCTTGAATCTGCCTGTGTGAACACAGGCAGCAGATGTAGCTCCTGTTGGTCTTTGCAGAAGTAGCTTATCATCACATACATGCAAGCAATAGGCAATTCTGGCATTTTTTCCCAAGAATTTGAGGGAATGTTTGGCTTCCATCTACCATAAAACTAACAAAATAATTCTCGGGAGAATTTTTTACTCTCAGTAGGCTACATCTATTGCCACACAAATTTTAACCCTCCCCAACAAACTCAGCCTTGCAGTTTTTTCAGTTGGGTTTACATAGCTAAGAAGAGTGAATCACTGGGTTCAGTTCATGAGCTTACAGGGAAACATCAAAAAGGGAGAGTGATTTACCTAAATGTCAGATGGTAATCAAGACTGTAATTGCATTGTCAGTTTTATACTGGATGGATCACGTACTTCACTGGATTGCACATCTGTACTGAAATCCTGCAAATGGTCGGGTGGAACAGCAAGCCTCTGCTTCAAAATCTGTTTCTGAGTCCCTCCTTCCTGGCATCAGATATGGTTTGCTCTGGAATCCCCTGTCCCAAGGGTGATATTAAAGTAGCTGCTAAATGAGGGATAGAGCCTTTCCACCCACTCACGTTATCCATCACAGATAATTACAACGTTGTCTGTAAATGAATAACTTTTTTCTCTTTTTCATTGCTCTTCCAAGTGCTTACAGCTGCAATGTCACAACCAGCATCTGTGACTTTCCTATATTTACTATTAAATTAGAACAGCAATCCTGCATCAGTCAGTCAGGAGAAGAAACATTATAAAACATAATATTAAACACATGCATCAGGAATGATAAGAAAGAAAAGACAGGGAAGTTAGTGAGGTTATATATGTCCTAAGTGTTTCAAAGTATATATGCATGGTTTATGGAGCTGTGTGAAATAGAGAAAACCAGATTTCATAGACCTACAAAAGCTCTGGTAACCTTGATAATCCTTTTCAAAATACAAATACTTTCAGCAAATCCTGAGAAATATTTTCTTAGTGAGTCTAGAGCAAAATGAAGCAGTTATCATTTTGCAGTACATTGCAAATTACAGATGCTGTTTTCCTTGCTGTATGCAGTTGTTTTATGAATTATGACTCAGATGGTACGATGTCTGCTAACTGAGAGTAAAATAAATTCTGCTCTCATGAGAAAGCTTAATGTAACACAGTAGGGTTACAGGATATTGCTCAGGCCCAGGGCATATACCATTATGCAACATAATCATCCCCAAACCTGCGAAATTCCTTCACATGCATTATTATCAAGCATTTGCAATTGGGTTTATTTCTCAGATAACAGATCTGGCAGTTTACTAGATTAACCAAAGCCTTTCTGCAGTGTCCTTTCTAGTCAATCAGAGACACTGAAATTCTTATCACCTGCTGTTGTCTCAGGTCATAGTATTGCTCACACATTAGCTGTGCACAGGTTTCACTGTGCTGTTCTCCCCTTTACAATGCTAAGTCCAAAAATGAGTAAACAAGAGTGCTTCAAGAAATGAACCAAGTCGTTAGTAGGGTGTAAACTGAAAAATAATTAGAATAATTAAAGGCTAGTATAAGAAAAGATACACTCAATGAGAGTGCATGGCTCTGATTTGGTAACATAAATACCTATGAAGTTGGTGAGATTTATGGGAAATGAATGTGGCACTTGAGCAGAAAACCTGAATCTGTATCATAAAGTCATGCCTTACAGTACAGGATCAGACTGATATCATTCTGACTGCCCGCTTGTGGTCTCCTGCAAGGACAGCTGACTTTAAAATTCTTCATATTTGTGAGGAGAACAACTTAGAGCTGATTCATAGACGGCTGTAAGTGGTGAGGATTATTCAGCTGTATATCCCAAAATAGACTAGGAGGAGATTTAGTGCTCCTCCTGCTACTCTGACATGCCTGATMTTTGGCTTCCAGCATTTCCTGCGACATCAGGATACCCCTTTTCCACCAAGCATGAACAATTTCATAATGCACAGGGCTGGCTGCAGACCTTGACTTTCCCTGGGGACACCAGCTACTGCCGGATGAGGAGCGATCACGGCCTGAGGCTGCCCTCTAGGCACCCAACACACCCCTGCAAAACCAGAGAGACACCAACCAGGCAGATCTCCAGAAGAGACCTGCCCCTTAAAGGAAATCCTTTCAAAGGTGTGATGAACAGCAATGAAACATTGCTATCTGATTATGCCCTCCCAACAAGGATCATCAGCTAATGTGTAACTCCCCAGGTTGTGGGCAGTTACAGTGGGATCCTTGGATCCTAGTGCACTCCATGCAAGTGAAAAACACCTTTGCACCTTGCTGCCATTTTTGCAGCATTCACTTACAGCACAGACGAGCTGCGGTGGGGAAAGTCCTGCAAAGACCACATGATGGGGAGGTGGTGGTGGTGGTGAGGGGTGCTGGGGAACTGATGGCRCCCATCTGCTGAAGAGGTGTGCCCCAGTTGCTGGCCTGGTGTGGCTTTTGCCAGCTCCTGGGGTGCCCTCCTAGTGCCGCTGGTCAGGTTGCTTCTTGCATGGTGGTGAAGAGGCCTGGGAGCTGCTGGCCCTCCTCTTCGGGGCGCGCCGGGACCCCCAGCGCAAGCAGTCCCTGCCCCATCTGAGAGAGGAAGGACCTGCAGCCCTCTCCCCCACCTCCTGGTGGGGCTCCTCACGGGGGTCGCCCCGAAAGGCAGTGACCGAGGTGCTGGGGAGCTCATCCACAGTGGGACCAGGAGGGCTGCCGGAGGGGACCAGGCTGCAGATGGGAGCACTCCCCAGGGAGGCAGCAGGGTTGGGGGCAGCCGCAGGGTTGCCCTCCTGCCCCCCGGCAGCGCGGGAGTCCTCTTGGTCTAGCCATCAGCGGGCTCCCTCACCGCACCGAAGCACGACGAAGCCGATGAGCCAGCAGATGAACAAGTCTGTGTGGGCTTGCAGGGAGTGCTCCAGCAGCCAGACCAGGGCCCCCTCGTTCAGCCCCAAGATGCGCAGGCTGGACACAATGAGATCCTCCGCCACAGCTGTCTCCCAGCGCTCGGCCCCAAAGAGCAGCTCCAGCTGCTGGCGCACCCAGGGCAGCACGGGCTCGAGGATCTCTGGGTGGTCCCGGAACAGGGACGCCCAGACATGGGGCTGGAGGCTGCCCACAGCAGCCCTGGGCACCGGCCGCGCAGCCCGTGGTCGGGAGGCTGCGGGGCGATGGGGGATGCGGGCGTCCGGGCGTCCATGAGCTCTCCCTGCCTGCCGGACAATGACCGATGGCTCTGCAGTGGGTGTGATGACGACCTCTGAGAACTTGTCATCTGCTCGCTCCGAGTGCACGACGGAGCTGATACACCTCTTGGAGAGGGGGCATTCAGCTTTGCTCTCCACCCAGTGCAGGATGCAGCCAAAACAGAACTGGTGGAGGCATGGCATTACGTAGGTGACATTGTCCCAGGTGTCAAGGCAAATAGGGCAGCGGCTGTCAAACTCCACGTCCATGCTCACGGTGCACTGAGGCAGGCTGGAGAGAGCTGGGGATGAGGACCTGCTCCCCCTTGCCGGTGCTGCAGCAGCAGGTGCCGCACTGCAAAGGGAAGAGAGGCCATGGTCATTTGCTGGCCTGGGGAGGATGGAAGAAAACCCTCTGGGCTCCTCTGCGGCTCGGGCATTTCATGTTCCCTCCGGGAAAGGGCCAGGCTCTGGCTGTGCTGCAGGCAGGTCCCCAAGCCCCAGTGCCAACCCACGGCCACCCCAGGGTGAGCTGTCCCTACACAGCTCACCTCCGCTGCTGCGAGCGCACCTCCTGGGTGCCCCAGCTGCCTGAACTGGGCAGGGCTGGGGCAAATCCTGTGACGGCTCTGAGGATGGGCACTGAGGGCTGCTGTCCGCAGCTCCCAGAGCACGATGCCAGCACCAAGCCAAAGCCTTGGTCTACCCTCCAGGCCTTGCAGACACGCTCAGCTGAAGTGAAGGCACGAGGTGGCTGGGCAAGATGCTGCTGCCACACAGATACAAGCAGCGAGGGCTGTGTGGTCACAGTCCATCACTTGAGGATGTCACAGACCGCTTCTGAAGGACATCACAATGGGCCGTCCTCATCCYCAGCACTTGCCCCGGCAGCGCTTCCGCCCCAGCACACATATCTCTGGCTACCGCAATGCCACTGGCCACTCCATCCCCCACGACTTTTGCCTTGTGCTCGCCGTTGGCATTTCATGCCACTCACCCAGGCCTCAGCCATGACTTCCCAGGACCCCGTCAGGTCACTCTGGCCGCAGCACATATCTCCAGGCAAATATGGCAAGAGGGTTCATTTGATAACACCTCGTGCCTCCCTTTGAGGCTGCAGGACAAAGTCCTATGGGCTCAGGCCACAGTCCAACACCACTGGCCAGCCCTCCAGGCTCCCCTGGTCCCTGGCATGGAGGTCAAAAGCAGCACTTGGTTTGCTCTTGGGGATTTTCTCCTGCTTGCAGGGCAATCAAACCATATGGCTGCCACCCACCCCAAGCCCTGGGTCTCCACTTGCTGAAGGGGGCTGCACTCCACACCCCCCACGGAGACACCGCAGGCAACCGTCACTTTTCCGTCTGGGCTTTGGTGCTTGGTTCCTGCAGGTTGCTTGACCTGGGGTGGATGTAGCACTCATGCCCCAGCTGAGATGTGGGGCCGAATGGGGACCAGTGTCCCCGGGTCGGTGCCTGCAGGGTGATGGGGTGACACAGTGCCGAACAGCCCCCAGGGTCTCTGCCTGCCATGAGCGATCAGAGCAGGATTTGGGAMGAGGGTGTAGCCTAGGCTTTTTCCTGGTGAAGCCTCCATTTGTTCTGGGAATTCATGGACAGGAGCTATTGCCAGTGCCTTTGTGGGACAGGGAAGAAGATGCCCATGCATGTCGGTCCCTGTAAGAAACTCCCATAAAGGTGTCTTACTTGTTACAAGCAACACAGAAGAAAACAAAATCCAATAATGATGTCCTTTTTAAGGACTATCTCATGAGTTAAGTGAAGAAACTGTTTCTGGTGTATATTAACCATCAAGGAGAGTTAAATTCCCGTTCGATATACTGTAATATATTTAAAATGATTTAGGTGTTCTCTGGAAATTTTTTCTTGCACTAAGGAACTGCAAAAATAAGTATCTTGTGTTCTGTAACTCAAGGGTGTTGACTACAGGATAAAACCCACCTGTCTAGTACACCTGTACCCAAAATGGCTTCTGTTCAAAAATCCATAGAAAGACGTATGTATATCGGCATATATACTTATATATATAAAAAATTAGGTCTTGTATGTTATCAGCCGGATGGGTATTTAAGCAGAACATAAGATGTTCTGCTGACATGACACTGTCAGCATACTTCCCTTTGAAAATAAGCACAAGATAAACACAGATGTTTGAATTTTTGCATGGGGATATTTTAGGGAACTTTGAGCTTTTTTATTATGTAAATAAACTAATATATTTTACAGTTACCCTGTAATAGATGTCAAAACATCTATGTTCTCTACATAGGTTAATACAAAGATGAAAAATTTCTTGACAGTTCTTTTGATTTTTTTTCAACACGTATAACTTGATGGAATCATCTGAAGACAGTGAGATTGAAACAGCATTTACTGGTTGCTGGAGTGCAGTGGAAGACCTAACTGTATGGTCCATATAAAATTGCGTTAATGTAGTTAGAAAGCTGCATTCAAGAACTCCAAAGTCACCTCATTCAGCCCCCATATGCTTATAAAGTCACAGTCCATTCAGCCCCCATATGCTTATAAATTATGATGCAATCTTTAGGTATAAACTTTGTTTTTTCCTTGCCTCTGTGCCTCATTCACTGCATGAAAGAGACTCTGTACCCTTAATGAGCAACTATTCGATATGCTGTTTCATCCCTATTGTTCAGTGCGGGACCTCCTGCCTTATTAACTTCACACTATTCAAAGTATTCTGAAACYAAAATTCTCAAGTTCCTCGCAGGACTCTTAGAAACAGATTTTTTAAAATACAGTGATGCTCATCACTGTATTTCTATTTAGCAAACTCAAAATGTTAAGTAAGAGAGTGGGGGGTTTCCTCCATTTTTTTAGCTAGGACCTGGAGTGTTGAGAATTTAAGATGCAAAATAACTACAAATGCTCAGTGCCCTATGAGAAATGTGAAACGTAACACTCCATATATTCAGAACCAGCTCCCACCAGTTTCAGCAAGTGTTCCGGTGGTCTCAAGTCAGGCATTCAGAAACTGACACTCACCAGCCGCTAAGAAGCCAGGAGCAGGGACCTGGCTAACTCCGCGAGGCAGAGGCAGCAGTGGATACCAAATCTAGATCTTCAGGCTGGCATTAACAACTGAGGCTTTTTTGGTGACTGATCTGTGCTTTATTTACCACACAACTCCTGTGGTCGATGGAGAGGAGTCCTTCCTACCTACATTGGGCTGACTTATGATGCATTCTTTTCCACATCAGTACTCCATAGTTCTCATAGGCATTAAATGTTAAAGTAATTTTGAGTCAAATTTTTAAATTGCTTCTACAATCTGCTTAAATGTAGATTGTCATAATTTTACATTGAATTTTAAACAGGCATATTTTGAAATGGAAAATTATGCTCAGTAAATTTTTTGTTTCATTTAAATTAAAAATCTGCATATAAGTCTGTACTTTTTGCAAGAATAGAAAGTATATTCTCCAAAATGAGAGTGCTGAACACAGAGTAAATTGCAACATTAGCTGAGCTCATAAGTTTTCCTGTACAGAAGATCAAGGTCAGACATCTGAAAAATAAAAAACTGTTCTGGAATAATGACTAGTTTTGGAGAACAATAACATAGGCAAAGAGGTTAGAGTCAAGGCAGATAAACTATATGAAGTCTCAGTGCAGAAACCATAATATACTTGGATGTATAGCCAGGAGAAGGCTTAGTAGAAGCGGAAAAACTGGTATACTGCTTCCCGCAGCATCCGGGAGTCTGTGGGTACAGTGCAGGTGCAGTGCAGGGCTACCGTTTGGTCTCTGGTGACCACTGATGAACAGGAGCTGGTGACCCAGGGACCACTCAGAAAAAGCTGTGAGAATGAATCCAAGTTTAGGAAGATGCTTTACAGGAAAAGAGGCTGAAGAAGTGCAGTCCACTCGCTTCAACAAAGAAAAGATTGAAGGATGACTGCCTTGTAGTGATTTCTGAACTGTAAGCAGGCAAAGACAAAGTGAAATCAGTACTGGATATCAACAGCTAGATACACTAAAACTAGATGGGATTGTTCCTTATCAATCATCAGAAGTAATTAACAATTTGAGAAGTTTCCTCAGGATTCAGCACTCTCAGAGTCTAATCCAGGGCTGAACTACTGCTCTCAGCCAACACTGACCAGCCTGAGACAGGAGCTGCTTGATGACCCTTTAAGCAGCATCAAAGTGAGGTGTGATGGTGCCTCTTGTCCCAAAAATCTATAAAGTCTCTGTTAATTTGCAGGCAAATAATATGAAATATATTTAAAAATAGTTTCAAAATCAGCTCTTTTGAAAACTTACTGCATCGTCTCATGCCGACAAAAGTTACAAAAATGCAATAATGCAGATCTTTCAGGTTTCCCAAAACCTGGTAACTCGAAGAACATTCAGGCATTTGAACAGAAAGGAGGGAAGGGCAGAAGGACGGATTTGTGGTGTTAGCTGTGGTTTCTTTCCATGAGACCAGTACTGCCAGCTTGGAGGTCAGACTATCTGAGTGCTTCTGATCTGCTCTTCCATTGTTTTACCTGCTTAGATTCCTGCCTGTTAACTCTGAATTCATAATGATAATTTAATGGCAGTGTTAGCACACCTATTAAGCCTTAACAGGCATCCTGGATTTTCACTGGCTAGTGACTGTAGTCATTTCCACCTAGAAATACAAGGTGTGGACTGTGGCATCTATGGTCTTAGACCTAGCAAACAGGGAATATTCAATAGGACAGAAAAACTGTAGCACAAGACTTTCACAGGGATAAAACTGATACAGTGCTTCATTTAAGTGAAGATATTAAACAATATTGAAAATAATGACATCTGCATGCACTGGGTAAGTATGGTCTGTTAATGAAGGGGTGTCCTGGTTCCGGCTGGGACAGAGTTAACTCTCTTCCCTGTAGCTGGAGGGGGTGCTGTGTTTCAGGGTTTGGTAATGAAAGGAACGTTGATGGCCCATTGATGGTTTGGTTGTTGCTGGGTGGTGCTTGCACCACAGCCTCCCCTGCCCTTCGAGGTGCAGGGAGACCTGGGGGGAGCATAGCCGAAGCGGTTGACCCAGCTGGCCAATGGGGTATTCTATACCATGTGACATCATGCCCAGCTTAAAAAACGGGGGTAGTTCCTTTGGCGGGGGCGTGCGGTTCGGTCGGTTCGATTCGGTTGGTTCTGGCGGTCTGTTTGGAACACGTGGGGGTGAGCAGTTGCATTGTGTATCGCCTGTTTTGTGTATTCTGTTATTGTTGTTATCGTTGTTATTATCACTGTTCTCCTTTGTTTTATTTCCATTATTAAACTGTTTTTATCTCAACCTGCAGGTTTTCCTCCATGTGCCCTCCCGATCCTCTCCCCCATCCAACCGGAGTGGGGGGGTGAGCAAGCGACTGCGTGGTGTTTAGTTGCTGGCTGGGGCTAAACCACGACAGTCCTTTTTGGCGCCCAACGTGGGGCACGRAGGGTTGAGATAACAACAGATTAACAACTAGAGTGTATTAAGGAACTTCTGGCTGTTGATAGCTGCTGGTCACAATACTGATTCATCTGCTTGCGATACTGATTTGTTTGGTCTGCATGATGCTCTTGTTGTTACTGTACATGCTAAAGATTGGGTTTGAGTTTTGTAGTCTGCTGTGCTCTGCAATAATTAGTGATGTCATACCTGGGAGACTTGTTATTAAAATACTGACACTGGGGGGTATGTGGTATTTGGGATTCATAATGAAGCCGTTATTGTATTTTGGGTACCACCTCATGGAGGCAATTGGCAATTACACCTCTTCTTCTGAGACGTTTTCTATGGGGGGGATAGAGAATGGCACC